>JASJET010000176.1:3000000-3397355 GCA_034092305.1 Diaprepes abbreviatus
TTTGACATTGGATTGTCGAGAAACAAATATTAACGATTACAAAATTGGGCTAAACAGAAAGGCAGTAATATATTTTCGCCGTACTCTGGTGTGTAAAATACAAAAAAAAAGCATGTTATCCACATGACGAGTATCTAACTTTTACTAAATCAAAAGCCGAGGTTAAATTCCAAGGCTTACTATATCATACAGTAGATTGAATTATATTGCTTAAAATTAGACGCCCTTGAACAAATCGATAAATTAGAATTGTAGATATGAGTTTCATTTGCAAATGGGGCTTCGATGGAACGTCAGGTCAGAGCCAGTACAAAATGAAATTCACTGATCCGACTATTTCTGATACAAACTTATTCTTAACCTCTCTTATTCCCCTCCAATTAGCAGGTATTAACACGCAAACTCAACGAGAACAGATTGTGTTGTACAATTCCAAGCCCTCGTCTACTATGAATTGCGGGCCTCTGAAATTTGAATTTATTAAGAAAACCGAACAAAAGTCTTTAACGAAAATAGAAAATTATGAACTTGAATCAGACAACTTGCACCATATAATAGTTTTCTTTGCCACCCGAGCTTCAGTACAGTACCACTTATCTATGACGATTATGGATGGCTAGGTGAATGCTTTGGCTAGAGCGAAATCGGTCCAACGTTGTTACCTCTCAGTTTAACAACATTGATACTGTGTCTCAATAAGTACAGAGTATTTCAGGCTACAGCTATTATAACAAGAGTAAAGCAAAAACTGATCCTTCGGTTCCCGTCATTTTGCAAACTATTGGAAGCGAACATTAAACTGCAATAGAGAAGTTTTGGGAATACAAACTTCAAACAGCAAGATTATTCTTCAAAGGATATTCTTGGTACAACATTCCAACAGGAATCCACAAATGACTTACTTCATTGACCAGACATCATAGCATTTGCAATATTACCGATAGGTAAACTATCGAAAGATGCACAAAAATCAACTTACAAGTTGATAAGAAACTATCGCCTAGACTTTGCTTGAAAATCTTCTCGAGAAAAATATGAAGGATGTGTTCCAAAACTTTTGGCGCCGATGGATCCTTATACTGTTTTTGACATAGTAAGGATTCGGATAACAATTCATACGTATTGGAGAATGAGAAAAGAGCTGTCAACAAAGAAGGCAGTGATTAAAAAGTTCTTTTTATTATTTTTATTACAGTCGTATTATTTATTCACTTATGTGAATCAATAAATATTATATTACTTACAAATTATTTGCATTGGTATTTATTAAGAAGTCTTAAGCATAGAGGAAAAAGTACTTTCGCCTTTTTAACGATTATGGATATCCATGTATTTATTATTATAGTATTATATTTAAAATGTACCGTGAAGTCAAGCGCAATATTTTATTCATGGAAATTCAATTATTCTTTTTATTTTATTTTGAATCGTTGAACCACATTAGATGTTTTTCGAATTTATTTTCATGATTTTAAAGTTTCAGTCTGCGATTTTTATTTTTAATATCAAATCCGTGCTTTCGACCCACTGTGTTTTGACGACCCGAAACCAGCGAAAAGTCCTTGTCCGACGCCATTTTTGCTAAAAGCCAGGAAGCAAGCTACGATATAACAGTATGCTTTATTTCACTTCTTCAACATGGCTAAACGGGTTGGCCGTCGCTTTTTGTTACGTTCCGTTTTTTAAAGAGGTTCTGTTCTCGACTTTCCACACCTGTATATATATATATATATATATATATATATATATATATATATATATATATATATATATATATATATAAAAGTATTGTATTTAGAATCTTCTTAACATTAGATTTAGAGGTACATAACAGCGTCACTTTTCATATAACGTTGCTAAATTTTACAATTAAAAGGGCTTTTACAATATGTCTTTAAAATAAATTATATTACATTTATAATGAGTACATGCTGATCATTTCTTTTGTATCTATTTCCTTTTTTCTGTTTTTTGTACAACTACTTTTTTATCTTAATTTCTTTATCATCTTAGCCTAACGCGAGTCAGATAATTGGTATAAAATTCAAAAATGCCTCATCTGAACGTTACTTTCTAAATATTTTGATTTTTTTAATTAGTCTCATCTAATTCAGAGCGTCCCGATCAGCTTCTATATTTCTGTGATATGCCTTCAACCTGTGGAGATTTACTACTTTCATTTGCTCCTTGAGACTCCATCGGATTCTATTAACAATTCTGTCACCTTGCTGAAACCCTGCTGTTTGTTAATGTCTTATCTTGTCTTTATTCTATCTATGGCCAGATCCATGTGTTCTCCAACTAGTTCATGAACTTCTCGTACCTTTTCTTTTAAGGCATCAACCCAGTCGTCAATCTTCATACTTTCATCAGCTGAAAAATCAAACAATACGTCGCAAGGCAATCTAAGTTCTCTTCCAAATAAGACCTTGGCTGGTGTAACTCCAGTAATTTCATGAACTATGGATGAGTGATCTATTGAGAATACTGGCAAATATTCGTTCCAATCCTCGTAATGTCGGTTCACAATCTTTGAGAGGTGTTCTTCAAATCGTTCAACTATACCTTCCAACTAAAGACGCAAATCTGTCTAAATTGGATGTTAAGTAGTTTATAAAGCTTTTGAAAAATCTTCAATTCAAAATAACGTACTTGGTCAGAATATAGCTCCAAAGGAATTCCAAGTTCGCCGAATATATTGGTAACTAAGACGTCAGCTATTATTGAGGTTTTCTGGTTACCGATGCCTATATGAATAACTCTATTCACAAAGTATTCTAACATTATACTTCTACATTTTTGGAGCTTCACTAATTGCACATTTAGAGCACTGTGTTCACAATAACTCTACCTCTTGAAAGTAGTGAACCCCTGTCGTATCTCGCAGCGCCGAATACCGCGAAATACGCACTAATAAAGCCCACTAGAATAGGATGTTTCGTCCTCGGCGTCGACGGTAGGACTTATCAGTGGATCCGTCGCCGCCTTACCCAGACACTCTCGACACCCCTGTGTCTACTTTCTATATGTTGAACCTTATATTTGTACTCAATTTCGATCGGAACATACCGGTAAGATATACCGATATGTCCGTTTATACAACACTCCGTTGGTTGGTTGGTTCTGTGCGTCTTCCTTCTAGTTTACAAATATAATTTTCTGGAAATCCGGTGACAATCTTCACTTC
This sequence comes from Diaprepes abbreviatus, assembly GCA_034092305.1. Lineage (NCBI taxonomy): Eukaryota > Metazoa > Arthropoda > Insecta > Coleoptera > Curculionidae > Diaprepes > Diaprepes abbreviatus. The sequence goes on from JASJET010000176.1 coordinate 3,003,188, forward strand.
TGATAATCATTGTTACAGTCTTTGTAATTCACTCACTGAGTTTTAATAATACTTGTTTACACATACTACAAAAACTATCTAGAATCTTACTAGAAAAATGACCAACAAAAGCTTCTAGATAGTATTTTGATAAGGAACAAGGTCGTGTTCTGGTGTTTCTCGTGACAATATCTTAATTAGAATTTGAGATATTTAAAAAAAAACTATTGTTTAGGGGTGAACTTAAGGGGCTGTTTTCACTCCACTTAAATTGAATCTTTGTCGATAAAAAAATGTTATCTTCTCTACACGATATTAAAATTTTTATTAAAATCGAAGCCGTCAATGTATTCTTTTCTAGCTATAAATTTACAATTTCATAGTTTCTTAATTTTCTTTTTTTATAAAAATTTTGCGTAATTTCTACAAAAATAATTTTTTTATTTCAATAACCTACAATTAGCTAATTTGTGTAGTATCGTCATAGGAAATTTCAAAATCAAGTACAAAGAATACGTACATTGAAGCACATTTTAAGCTAATTAGCAGCTAAAAGAATATAAGTCACATTTAACTCCACAAAAGTCCAAAGAAAGGTAAATATTTCTTTAGAATTATATTCATTAATATCAGCTAAATCTCTTATTTTCAAAAGTTTCACAAAATGCTGTCAAATACTTTTTCTTTGCTTTATAATTTATTTAGAATAAGCTTAATTTGTGACTTTGCCAAAAAGTTTCGTTAATTGGAAGTCTTAAAATTAAAAAAATATATATTTTTTTTTAATTTTGTCAACGTCGCGTAATTCCTAATTATTTGCCAGAATATAAAGAAATTAAGATTATCCTAATTATGAAATTGAATTTATTTGTATATTTTTCTTTTGAACAAGTTTTCTAAAAGAAGTTTGAATAAAGAAATTCACTCCTAGTAAATGAGGAAGCATTTTTATATGTTGCTATACAAAGACTACAATTTTTTTTTGGCATATCATGTAATAAAAAAGAATATTTTATATTCTAATTTTGCCAAACGGCTCTCGTGCTCCCTCCAAGAAAACATTCACCCAGATAGCACAAGATTTCCATTGGATATCCAGAATAGGTACATATAATGTCCTGTATGTCCATGGACCGTTTATGGATGTCCATTAGATGTGATGATCTGTAATCTATATGGACGTCCATATCTGGATGTCCAGTGTAAGTCCATCAGACGTCCATTAATTAAATTTCGGGTTGTCGGTAAAATCGGATACTGTAATATCGGCCTGTAGAATTGTCATTTCTTAACCCGCCGGCTCGCCATGATCACAAAATATCCCTTCAGATATTTTGTGCCCATTATTGTGTTGACGTGTAGCTAAAAAAGACCTTTGGAGTTTTAGTTGAGCTAAAATCAAGTTTGCTTTTTATTTGAAGAAGATGCCACCGTTAAAGGTAAGTATAGTTATTTTTAATTTAATTTTTTTAATTATACCAAAAATTACCGAACGAAACTACAGACACGCCCGACGAAAAGCTGATAATTTAGTATCAAACTCGCACAAATTTGAAAGTGTACAAAATATTCAGTATCAAAACACGTATGTTAAAATATAGCTTTTGTAGCTATACTTTTTCATACAATCACCTATTTAAATGGAAATTACTACAAATAAGTGCAAATATTCTGATAGGCCAATGAATTTTGTATCTTGTTGGTTAAAATGGAGCACAGATAGAGTTGTAAATTTGTGTAATAATAAAATTGTAAATTTTAGAAAAAATTCTCTCTGACAAAGTCATTATTGAGTAATCAGTCTCATAAGATTGCTGGCATTAATAAATGTAATCAAAATTTATAATAGAATAAAAGCTATAGCAAATTTGAATAATTATATTAATTTTTTTATGACTATTTTGAATTAAACGCTAGTAAAAGTTTACATTGATGTGTATTTTTGTGCAGTATAATTGTTTAAAAATATATAATAAAGTTTTGACAGTTCGACTCTAGGTTTAGACTTATAATTTAATTTATTTTAATTATTTTTAAATGAATTTTCCACAGATTGGTCCAAATAAAATTCCTATGTGAAAGCCAATTTGTACCAAATTAGAGAGGATATTCAGGTAATCTTAAATAGGGAAAAAACAACAAGTATCTACAAAGAATTTTCTGCAGGAGTTCAACTATCCTTTTACTTAAGAAAATAATCAGCTGCCTCAAGTCACATAAGATCTTCAGGACAATTTAAACTTGAAAGATGCAGTAATTTTATTACACTTCTCCTGAAATTAAAGCTGAAACTTATTCGAGTAATGCTTCTTTATGTGTATGAGTCTATTGATAAAAAAAAACTTAATTTACAGGATTATTTTATATATATTTTTTTACTTTGATTCTTAAAGACAAAAATATTCTTAGGTTAGGATATGTGGAATTAACGTTTAATTATCTCAATAAAGTAATATAATTTTAGGTTTTACAATTGTAACAATGACAGATAGCCTTTCCAAGAATTAAACATATGATGGAAAGTAAAGAACTTATGTTCAGTATTTGTAGGTAAGTTACCACTTAAATATAAAAATTTGATGAAAAAAATCTCTCGTAAATAATAAGAACAAATTGGGTGTCAGATTTCACACGTTGAACTCTAGATCCTCTTGTTCTGATAATACCCAGACAAAAAGTGTGTTAAAATTTTTTTTCTGGTCTGTTGGTTTAAGCACTAAGCAATAACGATGCATTTGGTTATATATATATATATATATATATATATATATATATATATATATATATATATATATATATATATATATATATATATATATATATAGAGAGAGAGAGAGAGAGAGAGAGGGAGATTTAAATTCCTACAAAACCATAAAATACTGCATCATTTAACGTTAAACCTTATTAATTTTCAGCTGCGGTAGAAGAATGGGGGGCCGATAAAAAACAGCCGAAGACGAGATATGGGGGGCCGATAAAAAACAGCCGAAGACGAGATTAGACAATGGCTGAAGAGAATAAACGACAGAAATAAATCTAGAAAAAAATAATCATTGTAACAATAAAAAGTCTTTATTTAAATAATTGGTATATTTTCTATTACCCAGTTGAAATTGTACCTATTACTATGGAACCAGATAACATATTCATAGCGATCCTTCTACCGCTTGAACCATTTAAATCAATTGAAGCTAAATTTTGTAGCACTTGCAATTCGACTAATTATAAAATTTTATATTCTTATAGAGTATTGTATTAAAAACTTGACAATTGTAATCAATAAGTGTAATATGTGGATCCAGTTCCTGTTACCTGGTTCGCTAATGTAATTTATACCTGTTTAATTTTTGGGACTAATAGGGCCATCTATGGTTACTTGTTATCGACGTTTTGATGACATGAGTGGTCTGTGTCTTCAGAAGTGCAGATTAATTAGGTACTGTAAGCTCTCAGACCCTAAGCAAATTCTGAAAATATCTACCATTCATATTAGCGGAACGTCAAGAAGAGGGAACAATAGATTATGACCTATTTATCCAAAAAGCACAATACCATCGGATAATATGTCCACAATCGGGTCAAGAATGCACAATATATGGACATCCAAAAATGATCCATACTTGGACAATATATGTAATCCAAAAAGACATCCATGAGTGGGACAATCGTATAGTCCAGTGGATATCCATAGGATGTTGGTGAACAAATTCTGGACATCCCATGGATACCCAGTATGTCCAGCTTTGGATAAACGATGGATATCCAGTGGACTGAAGTGTGCTATTTGGGCACTTATCCCATAAATACTTAGATATCTATACTCCATGGAAATTAGATCAAAAAAGAGTTGTTCTGTTAACAAAAATGTAACATTGGTTTTTTTGTCGAAATGTGTTCATTTCGGCATCCTATAAAACATATCTCGATGGTAACTCTGAAAGATCTGTGCAAAAAGAATGGCATACAAGATCAATTGCTTAGATTGCAACCAAACATATGTCGGTCAAACCAAGCAGTATTTAAAAAATAGAATACAAAATCACAAATACAGCATAAGACATCACAATAACGATAATAAAACCGCCTTAGCCAAACATGCAATTGATAACATGCACAACATCGATTTTAACAACGTGGAGATTTTAGACAAAGAAATTAATTACAAAAAAAGAACAATTAAAGAAAGGATCCATATTAAAAGAACACCCGGTACAATGAATTTCAGAACGGACACAAATGACCTGAGTAATGTATATACGAATCTAATAGGGCAATAAAATTGCAGATGGTCCAGAAACTTTCAAACCCTTTGGTAGTACTCTGTCAAAAGCACAACAAACCAGATGTGGAAAAAAAAGCATTAAAAAAAAATAGTTTTCTATATTTATATTTATATTAAATAAGAAGTGTTTAATTATATTGTATTAAAGTAATAAAATAGTTAAATGTAAGTTTTTCAAGTGAACCACCTGTTAACATTAAGTAAGAAAGTAAAATGTTCAGTTTATATAGCATAAATTTACATATTCCTTTTCATATTTACAGTAATTCTCTGAAGATGGTTTAATCAATAAAATAAACCGAAACGTCAGAAAAAAACATGTGTTAATTTTTTTATAAAGTAATAATATGACCGAAACCCAAAAAAGTAAAAACTAATTAATAACTACACGGTCAACAAATAGAAACAAAATTGGATTTAGATGTATCATTTCCGATCTCAAAAAAAAATTATTTTGGATGAAAAAAACTTTTTATTTTCAAAAATTCATAATGGCGTGTCAAATGAATATTAAGGGCTCAAATTTGCAGAAGATGCTCCCTAATGCTTGTTCTTTACCTGTGAATTTTTTGGATCCAAGAAACACACTTCCATACGAACTGTAAACCTTCGAGAATTGGACCGAATTTAATCGAAAATAACTGCTGCAGGGCGCTATTGGCGGGTTGACAAAGTTCAGGCGCATTATTCATTTGCGTCTCAAGGAAACTTATGCATCACAAGTAATATTTATAATATTGATGTTGTTTTATTAAATTATATGATAGTAACAATTTGTTTAGCCATATTAATTATTAATTTGTTTATTAACAAAATTCTTACAAAAAATTATAGAAAAAATCATACAAATATTCAATTATATATTACGTATTATACTTTTTTTCCTTTATATTATTACCTAGTAGTTTATTAACAAAATTTTTACGAAAATTTCAGAAATTTATGGAATGTACAGATTTGTGTGAGCACTGTGATGGACAGTGCGATAATTGCTGCCTGCAGCAGCTATTTTCGATTAGATTCGGCCCAATCTTCGAAGGTTCACAGATCGTATGAAAGTGTATTTCTTGGATCCAAAAATTTCACAGGTAAAGTACAAGTGTTAAAAAGCATCTTCTGCAAAATTTGAGCTCTTAATATTCATTTGCCACGCATTAAAAAATTTTTATCATCATCCGGTGAAAAGTTTTCGCAATTTTTTTGGTGCAAAAATTTGTTTTTCAACTTTGACATCGAATTTCTCGGAAACTAAAAAACTCACAGATTCTGGATTTGACATACTTTTTTAGAATGATAATATCTATATTTACGTTAAATATTAAATCGGTAGTTTGTTAATAAATGTCTTTTTTAAAAAAAAAACTAAAATTGTAAATTATGTCGAAAAAAAAAATATATCTCGATAACTAGTGGCGCCACCTATACATTATATTATATGAATCGATAGGTTTTTTAATTCTCTACAACTTTTGTCTGAAACGTTTTTCGATACAACGTTTATTTTTCGAGATAAACTCAAAATACCGAAAATCGTGACCATTTTTGGTCCGCCATTTTTTATAGGATGCCGAAATGAACGCATTTCATCAAAAAAACCAATGTTACATTTTTGTAAGGATGGAGCTCTATGGAGACCCTTTCTATGTGGTTGGGGCCTCGGTGATATTATCGCCTTCTACATTTTCTATAAATTGTTATGTGCTGTACAGGGTGAGTCAACGATTGGATGAAGTAGGTTTGTGCCTTTTCGGTGAAATTAACAAAGAAACTATATTTATTGTTTGATACAGTTTATTTTTACACAGATTTTAAAAATATTTAGGACTCTACAGGGTGAGCCAAAAAACTAGGACAGCATAAAGTTGTATTTTTTTTTAAATAGAACACCCTATATACGAATCGTATTTTCGATTTAGCTTATAATTTTAAATCTTTTTTATTAAGGGTTTATTATAACAAAACTTTATAGTTTCTGAGATAATTAAGTTTAAAGAAAAAAAGTCACATTTTCAAGCATCAATTCAATCCTAAATAACGTTTCCAATTTTGTGACAAATATATTCAAATTTGGAATTTAGCAAGGCCAAGGACAAGTTAACAGAATTTTTACCTAATATTTGCAATAAAAGCTACAGGGTGTTGAACACATCGGCTCAAATTTGAACAAGTTTAAATGAATAAATATCTTTTTTTTTTAATTGGTACACTCTGTATATTTTCATGTTATTTAATAGAGTAATAAAAACCCTAAAAGTTTTGTCAATATATCCTATAATAGTTTTTGAGATATTTCAGTTTTTCTTATTTTCCATACTTTTTTACAGAAATAGTCTTCATTATCATAGTAGCCATGGCAAAAACAATGTAAAAGAACATTTTTCTGTGTGTCAAATTTATAACCGCAATCGCTTCTTTTGGTTTTTATGTAGTGTAGTTTGGTTTTTTTTTTGCATTCATCTTATATTGTAAAATGAATTTTCCAAAGAATGAGTTAATACATATGATTTATACAATAGGAGAGGCTCAAAAAAATTGCCTTCTTGCTCAAAGAATTTACAAAATGAAGTATCCTGATGGACATCAGCCTAATACCCATACTTTTCAAAACTTAATGCAAAGATTTGATTCTTCTGGTACTGTTGATTATCCAAAACGTAAAGTGGTCAACAAACCAGTAACTAATGAAGAAAAAGAACTACAAGTATTGTTAAATGTTCAGGAAAATCCTTATATTAGTAGGCGTCAGTTAGCAGCATTATGTGAAACATCACAATCCACCGCTAATCGTACTACCAAGAAATATAGGTATCATCCATATCACATGGAATTACACCAAGAATTGCATGGACAGGATTTTGAAAGTCGTGTAAACTTTTGTCGTACAATAAATGCGGAGATTCAATTAAATCCAAATTTATTATGCAAGGTAATGTTTAGTGATGAAGCTACTTTTAGAAGTAACGGTGCCGTAAATAGACGCAACATGCATTATTATGCCACAGAAAACCCATTTTGGATTAGAGAGGTGCAACATCAAAACCACTCGTCATTAAATGTTTGGTGTGGTTTTCATCATAATCGAATTATTGGACCCCACTTTTTTAATGAACCACTAAATGGCCATAGTTACCTGAACTTTCTACAAGAAGAACTACCCCAACTGCTTCAAGGTCTCGATAGGGATGAGCTCGACAGTATGTGGTTCCATCACGATGGTGCGCCTCCGCATTACCACCGTGAAGTTCGTGCGTTTTTGGACCAACGATATCCGCAAAAATGGATTGGACGTGGGGGTTTCATTGAGTGGCCACCAAGGTCTTGCGACATCACCCCATTAGATTTCTTCCTATGGGGTTATATTAAAAATAAGGTGTATGTTAATCCACCAACAACAGTGGAAGATATGCGAAACAGGATTAGGGATACCTGTAGAACAATAACGCCACTAATTTTGTCCAGGGTCCGAGAAAATCTGCAAAAAAGACTAAATTTGTGCATTGCACAAGAGGGTCGTTTATTCGAACACTTATTAAAAAGAAATAATTAATCTCAGTATTTAATAGGTAATTTTTTTGTTTCAATTTAGTATAAAAGTAAATATGTATTTGCCTTGTCGTTATTGTTGTGTTAATTTTTTCACATTATGTTTAATTAAACTATTGCCGTTGTAATATAACGAATAATGTATTTCATCATATTTAACCACATTCTGTTTGTTTATGTAGTTTCTTTCTATTATTTTACATGGCTACTATGATAATGAAGACTATTTCTATAAAAAGGATTGGAAAATAAGAAAAACTGAAATATCTCAAAAACTATTATAAATAGGTATAGGATATATTGAACAAAACTTTTAGGGTTTTTATTACTCTATTAAATAACATGAAAATATACAGGGTGTACCAATTAAAAAAAAAGATATTTATTCATTTAAACTTGTTCAAATTTGAGCCGATGTGTTCAACACCCTGTAGCGTTTATTGCAAATATTAGGTAAAAATTATGTTAACTTGTCCTTGGCCTTGCTAAATTCCAAATTTGAATATATTTGTCACAAAATTGAAAACGTTATTTAGGATTGAATTGATGCTTGAAAATGTGACTTTTTTTCTTTAAACTTAATTATCTCAGAAACTATAAAGTTTTGTTATTTACCCTTAATAAAAAAGATTTAAAATTATAAGCTAAATCGAAAATATGATTCGTATATAGGGTGTTCTATTTAAAAAAATACAACTTTATGCTGTCCTAGTTTTTTGGCTCACCCTGTAGAGTCCTAAATATTTTTAAAATCTGCGTAAAAATAAACTGTATCAAACAATAAATATAGTTTCTTTGTTAATTTCACCGAAAAGGCACAAACCTACTTCATCCAATCGTTGACTCACCCGTACATACTGTCTTCGACCTTCGACATCCATGTCGGCATCCGTTGCTCTGGATCGAGGGGTTTCTGATTCAAAACTTCAGAGAGTTTCTTATTGGGACGATCTGCTCTCAAATAGCTAGTAGGTCAGTCAGTAGTTCCACGCCAATTTGTTGACATTTTCTTGGTTTACCTCATCTGAGTATCGTCCATGAGTGGTTTCTGTATCCAGACTTGAAGCTTCTCTACCCAAAATAGTGTAAATTGTTGCACTTTAACAATTTTCCATACAAAATAAGAAGTTCCTGTATGCCAGAAATATTTTCTGTGGCATAAAATAAATATCACTCGCATATAAAATCCGCCTTTAAAAAAAAATTGTTGCTCCTAAGAGAAATCGCGTGTTTCTCTGCTTAAGTATTCCCAAAAAGTTTTACACAGGAACCTTTTTTCAATGCAAAAGGTCAGTCTTATTTTATATTCAGACTTGAGTCCCGAAAACTTTTCTATTCTGGAGACGTATATGAGCGTCTCATGATTCAGGTTATAAATAACTAAATTTATCTTAGTCGAGCAATATTGGATCAGTAAACAGCTTGGAATAATGTTTACAGTAAATAGACAAACAGAGGTATTTATAAATTAGTCATTCGCTTCAGAATAATCTCTAAAAATAAAGCCCTACAATTAATTTTGATAGAGTGCAAACAATAATTAGTAGAGCAAATAGAAGGTAAATTACCCACTTTAAAGCTGTCCAATATTCTATGCTTCCTAAGGGCGATAGGACTTGCTCCAGACGGCAGCAGAAGAAGAACACAAATATATCTATTAGATCGTATTATACTGATACCCAACTTCAGACTTATACATACCACATCCAATCAGAAATAATGTGTCATATCCAAAAACCATAACGGTTATGCAGATTTACACTTTATCTAGTTCCTTGTGTTTATAAATCTTAGTAATTTTATACCTTATACCTTGACAACTTCCGGAGAATATTCGATAGAAATTTTTTTGTAAAATTAGCATTTCTTCTTGTTTTATTCCCAGATAGCACAAGATATCCATTGGATATCCAGAATAGGTACATATAATGTCCTGTATGTCCATGGACCGTTTATGGATGTCCATTAGATGTGATGATCTGTAATCTATATGGACGTCCATATCTGGATGTCCAGTGTAAGTCCATCAGACGTCCATTAATTAAATTTCGGGTTGTCGATAAAATCGGATACTGTAATATCGGCCTGTAGAATTGTCATTTCTTAACCCGCCGGCCCGTCATGATCACAATATTTTGTGCCCATTATTGTGTTGACGTCGAGCTAAAAAAGACCTTTGGAGTTTTAGTTGAGCTAAAATCAAGTGTGCTTTTTATTTGAAGAAGATGCCACCGTTAAAAGTAAGTATAGTTATTTTTAATTTAATTTTTTTAATTATACCAAAAATTACCGAACGAAACTACAGACATGCTCGACGAAAAGCTGATAATTTAGTATCAAACTCGCACAAATTTGAAAGTGAACAAAATATTCAGTATCAAAACACGTATGTTAAAATATAGCTTTTGTAGCTATACTTTTTCATACAATCACTTATTTAAATGGAAATTACTACAAATAAGTGCAAATATTTTGATAGGCCAATGAATTTTGTATCTTGTTGGTTAAAATGGAGCATAGACAGAGTTGTAAATTTGTGTAATAACAAAATTGTAAATTTTAGAGAAAATTCTCTCTGACAAAGTCATTATTGAGTAATCAGTCTCATAAGATTGCTGGCATTAATAAATGTTATCAAAATTTATAATGGAATAAAAGCTATAGCAAATTTGAATAATTATATTAATTTTTTATGACTATTTTGGATTGAACGCTAGTAAAAGTTTACATTGATGTGTATTTTTGTGCAGTATAATTGTTAAAAAATATATAATAAAGTTTTGACAGTTCGACTCTAGGTTTAGACTTATAATTTAATTTATTTTAATTATTTTTAGATGAATTTTCCACAGATTGGTCCAAATAAAATTCCTATGTGAAAGCCAATTTGTACCAAATTAGAGAGGATATTCAGGTAATCTTAAATAGGGAAAAAACAACAAGTATCTACAAAGAATTTTCTGCAGGAGTTCAACTATCCTTTTACTTAAGAAAATAATCACCTGCCTCAAGTCACATAAGATGTTCAGGACAATTTAAACTTTAAAGATGCAGTAAGTTTATTACACTTCTCCTGCAATAAAAGCTGAAATTTATTTGAGTAATGCTTCTTGTATGTATGAGTCTATTGATAAAAAAAACTTAATTTACAGGATTATTTATATATATTTTTTTACTTTAATTCTTAAAGTCAAAAATATTCTTAGGTTAGCATATGTGGAATTAACGTTTAATTATCTCAATAAAGTAATATAATTTTAGGTTTTACAATTAGCGAAAATTGGAGGAAATTATACCTATTAACTTGTTAAAAGATATTTTATTGTAACAATGACAGATAGCCTTTCCAAGAATTATACATATCATGGAACAGTAAAGTGCCCTTTAAAGAACTTATGTTCACTATTTGTAGGTAAGTTACCACTTAAATATAAAAATTTGATGAAAAAAATCTGTTTTATTTGTCATACTCGTAAATAATAAGAACAAATTGGGTGTCAGATTTCACACATTGGACTTTAGATCCTCTTGTTCTGATAATATGATAATACCCAGACAAAAAATGTGTTAAAATTTTTTTTCTGGTCTGTTGGTTTAAGCACTCTAAGCAATAACGATGCATTTGGTTTATATATATATATATATATATATATATATATATATATATATATATATATATATATATATATATATATGTATATATATATATATATATATATATATATATATATATATATATATATATATATATATTTATATATATATATATATATATATATATATATATATATATATATATATATATATATATATATATATATAGAGAGAGAGAGAGAGAGAGAGAGAGAGAGAGAGAGAGAGAGAGATTTAAATTCCTACAAAACCATAAAATACTGCATCATTTAACGTTAAACCTTATTAATTTTCAGCTGCGGTAGAAGAATGGGGGGCCGATAAAAAAACAGCCGAAGAAGAGATTAGACAATGGCTGAAGAGAATAAACGACACAAGCAAATTTAGAAAAAATAATCATTGTAACAATAAAAAGTCTTTATTTAAATAATTGGTATATTTTCTATTACCCAATTGAAATTGTACCTATTACTATGGAACCAGATAACTTATTCATAGCGATCCTTCTACCGCTTGAACAATTTAAATCAATTGAAGCTATATTTTGTAACACTTGCAATTCGACTAATTATAAAATCTTATATTCTTATATAGTATTGTATTAAAAACTTGACACTTGTAATCAATAAGTGTAATATGTGGATCCAGTTTCTGTTACCTGGTTCGCTAATGTAATTTATATCTGTTTAATTTTTGGGACTAATAGGGCCATCTATGGTTATTTGTTATCGACGTTTTGATGACATGAGTGGTCTGTGTCTTCAGAAGTGCAGATTAATTAGGTACTGTAAGCTCTCGGACCCTAAGCAAATTCTGAAAATATCTACCATTCACGTTAGCGGAACGTCAAGAAGAGGGAACAATAGATTATGACCTATTTATCCAAAAAGCACAATACCATCGGATAATATGTCCACAATCGGGTCAAGAATGTACAATATATGGACATCCAAAATTAGTCCTATTAATATCCAAAAATGATCCATACCTGGACAATATATGGAATCCAAAAAGACGTACATGAGTGGGACAAACGTATAGTCCAGTGGATATCCATAGGATGTTGGTGGACAAATTCTGAACATCCCATGGATACCCAGTATGTCCAGCTTTGGATAAACGATGGATATCCAGTGGACTGAAGTGTGCTATTTGGGTTGAGCTAAAGTTCGATACTTAAATGCTGATCCATAATAAATCCAATAAATTAGGTCTTCGACTTATAAAAAACAAAACTACGTCAATGGTATTATCAATAAAACTGTTTAAGTTAAATAATCTCAAGGCAAAATGGAATCAAATAACTTTTTTCAATTTTATTATATATAAAATATGAGCAAGATTGAGACTCTATTGGTCTATAATTGGGTCGACAATAAAAAAACATACATCTTTGTATTACATCCAAATATATCCTTATTTTATGACAACCTTGAACAAAAAATGGAAATAGATATCAATGAAGTTGCTCCCGATGAGAAAACTTTTTTATGTTAGTTTGAATTATAAGTTTTTAAAAGGATATTCTTTCAAAGTTTCCTTTTCTTTCTGGTTCGAGTCATAAAATATATATTTGAAATTTAAATGGAAATGTAATCGTAAAAGGCTTATATTACTTTTTTGTTATAAAGCATAACGAGTTCATTGGTTCAATTAAAAGTAAAAATTCGTAAAGAGTGAAATCTATGAAAATGACGTTTTTTTTGAAAAAATATCGATATTGATTCTGTTTGCCATAATTTTTCTTCAACTTTGCAGAAAACAGGGAAAATTACTTTTCAATTTTTTTCACTAAATCGTTAAACCTTTGTTACAACCATAAATTTCACACTGATAGAAACCTCTGTATTATATAAAAATTCTCATTTTTTATCGGAAAAATCAGGAAAATTTGTAAGAAACAAATCAAAACAAAATAGCCCTCGCCAGTAAAGTAATACCTTGCATTGTTCACATAAAGATGGCGTGCTTGTTGCTAAAGGCACTGTTGCCAGATTGCAAATATGATTTTGGGTAGTTAAGACTAATTTTTATCCTTTTTTATACATTACAAACATTAAACTATGTTGTTAATTGTAATGGATATATTTTAGAGTTTATACCAGGAAAGTATAAACCTCGGTCAATTTAGATTTGCTCAAATTAACCAAAATCAACCTAAACCTGAACTAACTAAGCAAGCTAAAAATTCGGATTAGAGTAAATCTAGAGGTGGATGCCATTTTGGTTTTGTTTGTTTTGATTTATTTTTGATAATAAACTGTATTTAACATTAAAAAAATTAAACTATGTTGTTGACTGAGGACAAATTTTATAGTTTATATAACGAAAAAAATCGACATCTGGCAACGTTGCGCCGTTTTATGTGATCCGACGGCTAGTTTAGATAGTCTGACGGTTGATGACGTTTCCGAGACGTGTTTTTGATTTTTCGCTGAAAATACAGGTTTTTCTAAATTGGTTTACTAAAATTTGTGCAAAAAAAATTTAAATATATTATATACAATATATTTTAACTAACTCCATTGAAAATAAATACGTAAGTTCGGTGTTTAAACTGAAATAGAAGTGCTTTGTAAAGTGACGCTTTTCTTTTTTTGAGTTTTCCGGGAAAGTGAGAAAAAATAGTGACCAATCAAGGTCAGAATTGTGTTCTGCGACCTCGAAATAGAGGATAAATATCGACATTTTTCAAAAAAAAAATAATGTTTCACGCTTTACGAATTTTTACCCGTATTTGCATCTACAAATTCAAAATAATAATTATTTAGGAATATTATTACAGCGGATAACTTATTTAGTATTTCCAACAAATTTTCACTGTTAGCAGTGTTGTGGGTGGCGATATAACCTTATATATAAACGGACATATCGGTATATCTTACCGGTATGTTCCGAGCGAAATTGAGTACTAATATTAGGTACAACATATATAAAGTAGACACAGGTGTGTCGAGGGTGTCTGGGTAAGGCGTCGATGCACCCACTGATGAGTCCCACCGTCGACGCCGAGGACGAAACATCCTATTTTAGTGGGCTTTACTAGCGCGTATTTCGCGGTATTCGGCGCCCCGAAATACGACAATCACTTGTTTAAATCTAAATCATTCATCATCACAGATCTAGTTATGTTTGGTCTTCTTTCTTTCAGGGGGGCAGTCCATGTAGAAGCCTCAAAATCGGTCATTTTTTAAACATGTTTTGAAAGGTAATAAAATAATTGTATCTCTTTGAAACTTTAACACAACTTTATTTAACCTTTCGAGAGTACAAAAAAATTTTTTTTTTTTTTTTTTTCCAAAATGGCAGCTCAGGATCATTTCTTGTCGGCTGCCTACGGTGCGAGGTCCCAAACTGCTCTATTTATCACTCTTAATCTATCAATCTGAAACAAAAAAACGACAGTGGTTTCTTTTTATGACACATTAACGTAAAGGATGAACCAATAAAATTAAAAAAAAAGTATAAATTTGATTATAAAATAAGCCTTTGAACAAAAGTCAGAATTTCGGGCTATTTTATTGACATTTGTAACCCCCAAAAAGTAACTTATCAACTCGAAATATCTGAAATTATAGGTTCAACCTTCCGATAGTAATGTACGAAAAGGCCTCACCAAATTTCAAATAAATCGGTCGATAACTTTTTGAGTTACAACACGAGCAGTTTTTAAAAATACAGTTTCGAAATAATCGCGTTTAAAGTTTGAGTACAGGAAAATGACCAGTTTAAGTTACTTACCGATTAATCAGCAATGCCAGGTCCATACAATAGTCCTTCCTCCTCTTCAAAAAACCGATTTTCTTCCAATAGTTCTTGTTTGCGAGCTGTACGAGCATCTTTTGTCTCAGAAAGGCTCTTACGATCCTGTCGGAATATTCGCGCCTCGTCTGTATTATGAGCAAATACTTTAGCATAAGTGCCAACAGTCAAATTTAGAAGGTTCATTATCCTCAATACTGAATTAAAACCTTCATTAAATATCCCAGCAGCAATGTATGCTGAGATTTCAACTACTTTTAGTCCTGAATGCAGATGTTTTGGTGATAATCGCCAAACTGTCGCGTTAAAACTTTCATTTGCATTCTGCGTATGACCACCAAGGCATCGCTCAAGCAAATCATCTTTGGACAAATCTTCGTATATTGGTAAGAGATGTTGTTTCATTTCTTCACCAAGTAATGGAGCTAAATCTTCGTTTCGAGGATCTTCATTTAGAGCAATAGCCTTCTGCCACTTGCACCAGCTATCGACGCCTACTGGGCAGTCTTCATGTCGCGGTTCTTCTTTAGTAGAAAAAATATGATAATAAGTTGCCATTATGGCTTTTTTCATCTCGTTAACACTGTTAATATTTCTCCGAATGCTCAAACCATAGTATGTTGTTAGCTTTTTCACAACTTTATCAGTTAGTTTTCCTCTCCCTGAAAGTTTTTTTTCTTTTCTTATATTTCTAAGTCTTGAACCCATTCTTTTTTCTACATGACCAATGCATTCACTCTTCACAACAGAAAGCTCATCACCGTAAGGTTCTAAATCTCGAATAGCCTTGAATGTTTTAGAATCTCCGTCGCCAATGTAGTTTCCATATTTTACTCCGAATTTTTCTTCAGACGACGAGAACATTTCTTTCATGGCATCGACTTCCATCTTTCCTGACGAACCTTTATGATTTTCTTGACATTCATCCTCGTGATATTCAAACCACTTACGGTATTCTTCTGTATTAGTCCTTTTTTTCCAGTATGTACAGCTTTGACAGTAACTACTTTTGGTTTTCAAATCAATGACTTTCCCTGAATAATAACCAATGAGCGTTACAACACCGTACTTCGATTTGAAGCCGCGCTTTTTCCAGGTGCCGTCACCAGATACTTTTAAAATGTTTCTTCCCCTTCCTTGCTCGACATTTTTTTCCACCTCTTCTTCAACTGCCTTCTGCGAAAGAAATTCAAATGATGATTTACTTGCAGTGTAAATGTGTTCCACGATATTAGCGTAACAATGTTGACTCAAACCACAGCATAAGTCCATCAGGTTACAAAAGACATTTATTCCTTCTCTTGCAACGCCTAAAAGTCTCATAACAAACACTAATTTTCGATTTATTTCATATCCGTTATTGATAAAAGGTCCTGAATTTATCTTTCTATCACCACACGGACACGTGACAACAATTTTAAAACCGAGACCTCTAGAACCACTCTCACTGAAATTTATCTTCTGATTACATACTGAGCACTTCACAATTTCTGACAAAGCTGTAAACACTGTAAAAAATTCAATTATTCTATACCCGTGCAAAGGATTAGTTTTTATGTCTTTGATATCACGCGTATCGAGTTTTTTTCTACTGGCACTCTCATTATGGCTTGTATTATCTTCGAATTTTTCACCTTTTTCATCTGTGAACTGATTGCCATGATAACGTCGTTTTCTAGGATTATTGCGTGCAATATTGCCTCGCGTACCTTTTATATAATTCGGCATTTTTATGCTCCGAAATCGACTGGACACTACGAATTCTCAGGTTAGAATAACTATATTTCTCGACTAAACTTTATTCGTATAGTAATATTCCACGTGTACAGAAATGTTAACATATATAAATATATATATATATATGTATATATATACTTAAATACTTATTACAATATATAAGAGTATTTCCAGTTACCGGACCAAAGAAACCTTTTGTCATTATAATGAAAGGGTCCCTTTTATGTGAAGCGCTCCGACTACCTGGCTCGCAACTTTACAGTACGCACTCCGGCATGTACCATTATAATAGCTATAACTTTGTAAATATTCGAAATTTTTTTTTTCCTCTCGTCAGTACACGCTCAACATACTATATTTTCAGATTATCGAAAAAAAAAAATTTCGATTTTTTGAAAATTTTACATGGACTGCCCCCCTTCATGTGAGAAGAAAATAAACAAACAAAATCTTTAAGCCCCGATTATACGTATGTCACGCTTCAACTTGAACTTCCTTTTGAGACGAACGACTGAAGCCAACCGCAACAACTTCTTCCTGATTTTTATCTTTCGTAAAAAGACGACGAATTTTGCCAGTTTCAAATCGTTTCTTGCTAGTCTTTATCATGGTACTTAAGTAATGTATTGTTGAAAATATGCTGGCGATGTTACGATGCAAGTAAGAGAGCTGAATTTCGACGAATAGAATTTTTAAAGGAGTATTTTG
Source organism: Diaprepes abbreviatus (assembly GCA_034092305.1). NCBI lineage: Eukaryota > Metazoa > Arthropoda > Insecta > Coleoptera > Curculionidae > Diaprepes > Diaprepes abbreviatus. The sequence continues at coordinate 3,020,832 of JASJET010000176.1, forward strand.
TTCTGGCATCCATGCCTTTACCAGACATTCTTGTATACCTACTTATTTATTTTTCGGATGTTATATTTAAAGTCATTCCTTGACGGGATCTATAGGTAAGATGATCCACTTATAAGCGGTCGTTCATATAACAATATCTAGTTTAGTTTTATCGTATAATATTGATACTTAAAAATAACCAAACTAAAGAATATCACCGTCATCCAATTTTAACAATTAGAAATTATTTCAAAACGATCTTTAGAGATAGTATTTCTCATTACTAATTAGAGAGAACCACAAAATACAAAACAACATTCATAAATAAGGTAACTTACATATATATGTGTAGGATGATGAATTTACTTTTCCCCATCCAACACAAAAGGTACAACTTGTTTCAAATTGCATTGAAAGCATTTAGGGATGGACTGTAAGGTTTTATTTTTGTTTCTTATTTGAAGGACCACCAGTTAAACAGGAAACGTGAACCAATCTATTCTCAGCTTTGAATTTTTGAAGAAAAAACACTCACTTGTTTAAATTCATTTATATTCACATCTTTAACTTCTGCAGAAAACGTCACTAACACTACTTTGAAACAACGGGTAAAATCGGAACTACTTCAATTTTGTGAGTAATAGTTTACTGGGCATCGAAAGCTAAAAAGCGATCACTTTCGCGAAAAAATAGGGTAGACAACTATATACTAACATATTAAAAGTTAAACTGAGATTGACTCCTCTTTTGGCGCACACAGGTTTTACTTGAGATAAAGAAGGGGTGAGCGCTAATCTAATTGGTCGAAATTAAATAACTCCGCCTACTAGAAATCGATAAAGGATTTTGGGATGTAATAAGGGGTGGACCTATTTTTGAATAAACTCAATTTTTTGCTACTAAAAATTATGGCTGCCAGACATTTCCAGTAAAGTGGGCAGGCATTTCTTTGTTATTAATTTTATCCTTTGAAGTGAACCCTCCTTCTTGATGTCTTTCGAAAACACATTTTAGACTTTAAAGGTGTGACAAAGACTTAATTTTTAATAGAGATAGAAATAATTTATCGTTCAGAGTTTCGTCAACAGAATGTATAAGTGGTACGTAAATTTTTAGGAAGCACCAGTGGCGTCCAGATGCCTTTTATGTGTGAATTTGCTTCTTAATAGGGTTACCAGATGACAGGAATTTTCCTGATATATTCGGAATTTTCGTCCTCTGTCAGGAAAACAGGAAAAAACTGTAAATGTCAGGATTTTTTCGAAATTGAAAGACGAAAAGGTTTTTATTGTTGTTAACACTTGCGGAGTTGTCAAAATAAAAATGGCTTTGTCTATCTTTCTCTTACACATTAGGTTTAGTGGGACACTATTTTATTTTTTTGTTAAAATATTAATTGTGATAATATAATCATATTATGGATTTCAAATGCTTTTCAAAAATGTTAGAAAACAGAGATCTGTATTAAAATTGATCGAATAATGGTAGCCAAAAAATTAGTACGTTTATATCGACAGCTCCAAGCGCCCTTGAAGTCAAGCGCATTCTTCAAGCGGCTTAAAAATAACGAATTAAACGGGTGATATTCAGAGCTGTCAAATGTTCCACAGAAAAATACTTGCAAGTTTTATATTCCTGGCAATTCCTGACAAAATGCTTGTGATAAGAAAAAGCTGATATTGCTCAATTAAACTGAATATTAGAGTAAGACAGATGATAATAAGATTGTCCATCCTTTAAATTTTAGACTGCAAAACCATAAAATAAAGAAAAAAACAACTACATGCGAGAAGCAAAAAGAGATCGTAGAAAGATTTAATTTTAAAGATGGGGCATCTTATCGATTTTCATACACTTGCCATCAATTGTATGTACATTACATTTCACCTTAATATTTTATCAATTTCTGAGTACAAGACATCTATTCCTGGCAAAATTACTGGCACAGCTAATTATTCCTGGCAAATGCCAGGAATTACTGGCAAATTGACAGCCCTGGTGATATTATACTTGAAGTCGGCTTGGATTTGTTAAGTCAAAAGCCAGAAACAATTTAGGGTTGACTTGACCCAAGCGCGCTTCAAGTGTGAAATAAACACATCAAGCGCGCTTGAAATCAGCTGTTGACTTATGAACGATTACGTCATGCGTCAAATGGGCGTTAATGTATTATTTCGAATTATTTTTAATTTTTAAGAACACCCAAATTAAAGGCTAAATGCAGAATAAAACATTCCTCCCCTCACAATAGTCAACAGTTGGTTTTTAAATAAAAAATATCAAAACAAGGAGTTATTTTGAGGTTAGATACAGACAAGACATCAAGCTTTTGCGAAAATGACTTGAAGCCAAGGTCAAGTCATGTTTAAGTTTGTGAATAAACGCCTAGATTTCAAGTAAGATATGAGGTGGCTTCGGTTTGAAGCTGGCTCGAAAAACATCGATTTAAACGAAGTCAATGAAACGCAACAATTAAAATTTGTGGAGACCATTTTGTAAAAAATTAGAGTGGTAATAAAAATATAAAAATTTAGTAAACTTAACTCCCCAAATAAAGCCAAAATGAGAAAACCAATTTTAGGTTTCTTATGAATATTTTTGGAAGTAACTATTTGAAATTTCTTAAGTCTTGCTATATCTTATGGTTTCCCTGATTTCAATGATGAGGCTCGAACTTGGGACACCTTGTACATATTATTGCCGTAGTCATCTGTACTAGTATTAGTTCCTTTCAAGTACTTGCATCAGGAGTGAAATTTTATAGAAAATATTTATTATTTTTTTATAGATAGAAGAGGAAAAGTAGTCCGGTCAAAATAGACATTGAAGGTTACATTAATTCGCACCTTGCTAAAAATTGGCATGAATGTTGGTAACCCTATTATACACAATTTGTCAATTATCCACATCAATCCGAAGTGTGGAAAAAAATTTATTCAAGGTCAAATGTTGCAAAAATCGGTTTTTTGAGTTTTCCAGCTAAACGGTAAGTTTTATAATAAAAATAGGTGAGACAAAAATTATTCATCATGCAATTATCTATAAAAATTGTTCATACACTTTTTTTCCTAAGAATCACCATTTCGGAGATACAGCGATGCAAAATGTTGAAAAAGTTGTATTCTTCATAATATGCATGTCAATTACCGTAATATACGTTACAGAACGATAATATAAGTAAAAATATTAATTTTCGTAGCGTATACATACATATTATACAGTTTTAAAAATATAAACTCCAAAAAAAACCCAGTCCCTCATTTTATATGACCGTACGGCCTTGAGCAACATCTGTCTGCTATTCAATTGTCCACGTGGCGACGCTCGTATACCTGCTCCTTTTTGAAGGGCCTCCCTAGATAGAATAGTATTAGTCTCAAGCATTCTTTCGTAGTAAGAACACGTAGTTATTGCTTATATTTTCAAACAAAATTTGTGCAGTTTTGTGTTTGTAATAGAAATGTCGCAGTTGTGCTTTATTTGTAATAAACATTTGACCGAAAGCGAAACAGTTACTGTTGATCGTGGCCTAAAGACATTAATTAATGCAAGTATTGAAAGAGGTGATGAATTTTCGGAATACCTGAAAGACCAGACTTCTGTGACAGTTCATGTGCAGTGTCGAAAAAACTATACTCGGAAGGGTACAATCGCTGCATTGAAAAGAAAACAGGATGAAGAACAAGCTAGTACATCAAAAATAAGTCCACCTCGTACTAGAGCACGCGTAAGTGAACCATTTTTTTGTTTTAAAAAGTGTTGCTTATTTTGTGGCAATGAATTGAATGAAGAGCTAGAAAACAGAAAAGCACTGAAGTATCGGCGTAAAATTTTTCATGTAACAACACTTTCGTTCAAAGAAACAATCCTAAATATAGCCCAGACTCGTTCTGATCATGTAGCAAAAGCTGTTATTACTCGAATTGAGTTCGAACATGATTTAGTTGCTGCCGAAGCTAAGTATCATAAAGACTGTCATAATGCCTTCTTGAGACCGACTACGGGGGGTCAAGCCGGTCGTCCTCAATCTGAAAGTACGAATCTTTTAATGGAAGAAATATTTGCACACATCGAAAATAGTGATGATTGTCAATTTTCATTAGACGAATTACAAAATATTTGCAACAATTCGTTAGATAATAGAACCATTAAGTTACGATTAAAGTTGAAGTATGGCGATAAAATTATTATAACAGAAAAGTCAGGAGCATCAACATTAATATGTTTTGTTGAAGAAGAAGAAGAAGAATGAGAAGAAGAAGAGCAAGACAGTATGGATTATGTTCCATTAGAAGAGTATCAATCAGACGAATAATTTTCTCAATTTACGCATTACTTACACCGCTCTTGTTATTTACAATAGTACCATTTTCAATTTAATACAATAGCTTTTTAACTCAACAGAAGCACAATAGATCGTGGAATATGCCTACCGGGGAAACCACGTAAAAAAAAACGCGCCATGTACACTACCTCACGGGTGGCGCGGAAACGTGTGCATATTATGAAGAATACAACTTTTTCAACATTTTGCATCGCTGTATCTCCGAAATGGTGATTCTTAGGAAAAATGTGTATGAACAATTTTTATAGATAATTGCATGATGAATAATTTTTGTCTCACCTATTTTTATTATAAAACTTACCGTTTAGCTGGAAAACTCAAAAAACCGATTTTTGCAACATTTGACCTTGAATAAATTTTTTTCCACACTTCGGATTGATGTGGATAATTGACAAATTGTGTATAATAGGGTTCCCAACATTCATGCCAATTTTTAGCAAGGTGCGAATTAATGTAACCTTACCCCTATTTTTGATGCTAACTTGACCGGACTAAAGTGGGTGTTGAGGCTTGAAACATAACACAGCACCTCTCCAGCAGGTTGAAAAATGCTGTTTTCCATACCCGTGCTGGATATACCATGTTAGGCATGACAGTGTCTTGAAGTTCTAGTGAAAATCAATTTGTATAGCGCCTAAAAGAAGTTTATTTATGTATATTAGCCACGCATTTTGATGTAACCTTACTTTTTGCTGGTCACATATTATTTTAAAAATTTGTTTAATATTGACTTCGAAGAGATTTACAACGAAAACAATGTTTTAAATTTGAATTGGAATGTAGCTTCTATAGTTTCTAAAATAAGAAATAAGTCCATAGCAAACAGGCGACCCAGTATATAAATTCTTTTTAAATATAATTCTTCCTTTTGACAATAAACGTAAGTAATTCTGATTTATGTTAAATTACTTGGCTTTATTAGGGTATGAATTAATAAACAATTTTTATTTCTAGTTAGTGTTTTATTAAAATTTCTCCCTCTGTATAAAAAATTTCATGTAGTATTACTGACATTTAAGGTGAATAACGACAGTGGTTCGTTAACCATAAGAAGAAGACTAATATAAATTTAAATCTAAAAAGTTATATAAAGGTAATTATTAAAATGTATATCTAATAAAAATAGAATCTATTTTCGTTTGCACACAGAGCTCATGTAATGACAAATTAACATTTGTGCTTCCGGGGCTTATCTCAGTCCAACTCTGAATTAATTTATTCAACAAATGTTATCTTTTCTAATTCTTATCATAAAGTGTGTACTGTTACTTTAAATTTAAAAATATTTTGCAAATTTAATTTTTTTTTGAGCGCAAACGAAACGTGACCCTATTAGAAAGAACGTTTAATACAATCCCCTTATATAAATTTTTACCCTCTAATTAACTAACATGGTTTAACTTTAAAACCGGTCTTGATTGACAGTAGAGAATTTAAAATGACAAGGGTAACAATACGTCAAGCAAGTTTTGAACCCTTAAAATACAATTAAAACAATATCATAAGAAAAAAAAAACTGGTCATCTAGAAAATCTAATTACCAAGGCAACTAGATCGGGTTTAAGTCTTAAACCTTCTTAGTGAATCTGGCTATTAGATTTTAATTTGTAGTAGTTTTTTCCCCTTAGGGTTAACGATACTTTGTCATGACTCACTCTGTATGTCACTGCCTCAAAAAAATACTTTTTTGGTCACAGAAAATGGAAAAAAATTATTGTAACAAAAATTGTATCTTTCTTAAATAAAATTTTAAATTATAGAACTAACAGCTTCAAGCATTGTTCATTTAGGTAATTGATTGGTTAAGGTATGTGAATATTCGAAAATTCAATTTTGTTTGAAAAATAAATCAACACGTCGAGTTTTAGTCGAGTCAAATAAACTCAAAGCTTCGAATTTTTGAACAAACTAAAATTTTTAAACTCGAATTTTCAAATACAGTCGAATTTTTAAACAAACTCGAAAATTATTAAAAAAGTTTTAATAAAAGATTTCAATGATTCAATCAAGTAATTCAACTACATATTACAGACTTTGTTAATAGGTAACTGAATATATCAACACTCGGATGCAAAAATGTTTATGTAGACAAATTAAATGATTTTCGTTGATTATTATAAGTTAAATCGATAAATTCACGGAAATAATAACACATTTCACAAGATCTCTACAGGATAAACATTCCACTCACTGTCGAGATTATTCTTTCAAATAAACAATTTCAACTATTCCAAGAAAATATACACAAAATTACTTCTATTTCAATTAACTGGACAAAGTCAGACAGAGACCCATAATACTCTAAACTGTCTCGTCCTACAATACGGATTCCTGTTAACAAATTACCTTACTGGTTCGAAATATTCACAATGGAATCAAATTAGTTCGAATTGTTTCGAGGGTCCAATTTCAAAAAGAAATAATTTTAATTGTACTCAAATAAATTTCTAAACTAAAAATAATATAAACACAAAGTCAGTTTTTATCTTATTAGGAATTTAGGATTTCGATGTATTAAACAGTTGTATCGTATAGGCAACCATAAAAACTTTCAGTGTAATCGAAGGGACATATTTATCTGAAACAGCTGATTAGTTTGAATTGTTTCGAGGGTCTAATTCCAGTTATAATAACTATCAAAAATTCTAGTTAGAAAAATAAAAAGAAATAATTTCAATTGTACCAAAATAAATTTCTAAACTAAAAATAAGATAATCACAAAGGCAATTTTTATCTTATTACGAATTTAGCATTTCAATATATCCAATAGGTGTGTTGTATAGGCAACCGTAAAAACTTTAAGTGCAATCGCATGGATCTAAATATTTATCTGCAACAGTTGATATGTGAAAATAAATAAACTTTTTCAAAGAAGGGAAATCAACAAGAAAACAAAGAAACACTTTTTACATTTATCAAAATATAAAGAAAACGCTTTTCCCAGTCTGTGATACATTGTTTCGAGGAACCGAACGAAATTTACAAATTTTAGAAATAGGTTAAGTTTCAAGATCAATCAATGTTTCAAAATGTAAACAAAAGGAATAATCTGATTATAGATGAAAACAATATTAATGAATGAAAAGAAAAAGTAATCATTAGTTTTATAGTAGAAAACATGGTTTACGATAAAATCTAAATTCAAAGTTATACATGTCATTGACAACCCTTAAAGAAAATCGTATAAAATAAAAATCTATTTATAACTTTAATGATCTGAACCTGTAATTTAATTTGGAAAAATGTAAGCAAAAATATTTATCATTTAAGACCAAATTTTACCTGTTACAGAGTTTGCTCGAATTGTGCTAAGTTGTTTTAGATCAAAAATACTTCCACTATTATCGCGTTTTTAAATTATATAAAGAAATGTTCTTTCCACATCATATCATTTCATTTTAAACAACCCATTCTAAAACGGCAAAGAAAAAACCCGATATATAAAAATGTTTTTACAAAGACCTGAAATCGAAAGGAACTTTTTTATTCGATTTCCACTAACTTTGGAGGATTGATTTTATGATACAATATACATTTATATTATTTCAATGCACCAGAAAAACAAACAAAGAATATTCTAGTAGAATCTAAATTGCAAACGTGCTTCTAGTGATCCCATATCAAAAAGTTTTCTTTTCGCTGAGAAATGGTTTATATGTATTCGCTTTTATATATTTTGGAAAGTTTAGTAATAATAGTGCAGTAAAATTTGATATTGTTTTAAGTCTTTTCAGTATCAACAATTTTTTTCATCTGAAGCTTTTATAACTATGACACAAATTACAGGGGTCGATAATACATTATTTAATTTGTTAGGAGATAGTAACTAACAAAACTGATGGCCAAGGTCCATGACAGTATTGCCACAGAACCATACTTTTTCTAGCGAGCTGTCGGGTCAAAAACGAGCGAGACTTTTTTGGTTAAAATTTGGAGGCTACCCCACAGGAGACTGCATTCATAACTTTGTGCGAGGTATATGGTAGAAAGAGACAAGGCAAATAATAGTATATGCTATCTCTCTCTCTCTCTCTCTCTCTCTCCGAACATACGGTGATCAGGAAAGAACGAAAACTAAATGTCCGGAGTGAGAGAGATAGCAAATACTGCTATTCACTTTCTCTCTTTTTAAATAATTTCAAGAAGTGCTTAACGTTGCCCCCAGTAGTAAATGCTTTAGAGCTTGAAATAATTTAATCGATCATTCGACATTATCTAATGTTAATCAGAAAGTGAGACGTTAGAAAATATAACCAAAAAAAATTATCTTCGACTTGCTTTGCTTATATTTATTTAGGATATAGGCAACCATATAAATATTAGAAGTGTTGCCACTTATCCTACGATATCTAAGCTCTTCACTAAACTAGAGGCACTGTTCTTACAGAATTTATTAACGTTGACTGCCTATCTACTTTACTAATTAAATATATGGCATAATTTTACAATATTTTCTTGTTTAAAGAATTTTGTATAAGAAAAGCATTTAAAAAACTCAGCCGATTGATTTTCTCTTTCTCATTCTCTTTGGGCGTGTGGATTGCTCAACCGATTTACCTTGGAAGAGACCTTAGCTTTTAGTGCCTAGGCCATTTTGTTAAATGTTCGTTATCTAAGCAACCAATGTAACGTTAATAAAAATTACCACCAACATCTATAACAGAAAAAGCCAAGCTTTAAGCATATCGAAAATATATAGCCGTCGAGAAAGGATCACTTGAAAATGCCCGGTGAAAATGGTGAATGAGATTTCACCATATATATATATATATATATATATATATATATATATATATATATATATATATATATATATATATTTCATGGTTATAATTTTAATTAATATGAGAGGCTTTTTTTTAATAATTTTCCAAAAAATGTTTATTACGTGGTCATCTTGGTACATGTTATACATAGAGATAAAAAAACGAAATTATAACAAAAGTTTTATCTATTCAAACTCTCCTTTGTACGTTAAGCTAGGTCTCAAAAATACATTTATATTATTCTACTGCAAGAAGCCAAGTCAGGTAAAATTCGGAATATTTTGCAAACATGCTATCTAAAACTTGAAAGTCCGACTGATATCAAAAAGTTTTCTCGCCGAAGAATAGTTTGTATGGATCTAGTTTTATATATTTCGAAAAGTTTTCTATAATAGGTAAACGTGAGGTAAATATTTTAGAAGTTATTATAAAATATTTGGTTAGATCTACAAGAAAGATATTTCTCAATATAATATAATCTCTATACGATATTTAATACTATCTATCTATATATATATATATATATATATATATATATATATATATATATATATATATATATATATATATTATACAGGCCTGAAAAATCCACACCAGAAACTGGACGTTTCTTAAGTAAAATAAAGAAAATACAATATTATTCATCAAATCAGAATGAGACAGAAGAATAAGCATCGTAAGCATCGACATACGTGTAAATTATCAGTTTGGCCCTCGGATGAGGGGTAATCCAATGCTGGCGCGGTGAGAGCGGACAGCAGCATACGCCACGCCCTAGCACAACAAGAGGATTCCAAGTTATTTGCTTTCATTCGACCGTCGAAACGTAAGTACCGTGTTTCACGCCAAATTTTTTTGTTACAATGGTAGTTTATTCTACGGAACAAAAAGAGCACATTATTAAGTGGTACACTATTCTGGTAAATAATAGGCAGATTTGTATTTATGTGCGAAAATCATCCTGTTCCTTGAAAATTTAGAATTTCGGAAATTATTAAAAAATTTGAGACACCGGTTGTCTAAAAATTTCTAAAAAATGCACTGATAATAATGAGGAGCAACCGGTTCCTCAAATTACTGAAGAACGAGCAAATCGGCGAGACTGACGTTTGTAGTTTGGCAGAAATTAATTTTCCTTGCAATAGTACCGTAATTGCCTAAGAACTTGATATGAATGCTCGAACAGTTCGGAATATTTTAAAGCTAATAGGGATATAACCCCTGAAGTTTTGGTAAATACGCGAACCATATTTTACAATAGACTGGGTTATTGTCTCGCTCAAAGTGGAGGCCTGTTTGAACACCTCTTGTAGACTTTTAGGTGTTTTTGTTGATTTAAATTGAATTTAATTATTTGTTTATTTATTTACAATTACTGAACGTGTTACTTTTATTTTTTACGAGAAAGTTTATTTTTGAGAATGATTATTAATTTTAAAGTGGTCTATTAGCTTATTTACTTAGAAATTACCGTTGCGTTTCATTGGTATTTTTATTAGAATAAATGTTTATTTATGTTAAATATCAATTTTCTTTAAGCTCAACGCCCAACAAAAACAAATTTTTTTGTATTTCGACTATTTGATGTATTTAAAACAATCAATGTATCAAATAGTTATTAAATATTCCAAATTCCGTCGATTACGTTATAAGTTAAGACGAAAAGTAAATACATCCTCTCATTCGTTTCAAGGTAGTGTGTGTTCGGTGTTCGTGTCGCACGGAAGTTAGCGGGGGTAATATTGCGGTAGGCGTTCCCTAACATCTTCTGTCCGAACTATCTGAAAGAAGTTAGACGGGCTTAGTGGGTTAGAATTTGAGAAACGGCCAAAATAATTTCTAGTTAAGAAATTTAAAATAGAAGTTTGGCTATAGTAACGTTTCTATTACACCTCGGTAATATGAACGGCCAGTCTTTTCTTTCTAAAGTTTCGTCTCAGGTTAAAGGCAACAGTGTTGTGGTTGCGTCGCGCCCAGTTATATTTGTGCGCCGCTCTTCTATTTGACATTGGATTGTCGAGAAATAAATATCAACGATTACAAAATTGGGCTAAACAGAAAGGCAGTAATATATTTTCGCCGTACTCTGGTGTGTAAAATAAAAAAAAGCATGTTATTCACATGACGATTATCTAACTTTTACTAAATCACAAGCCGAGGTTAAATTCCAAGGCTTACTGGATCATACAGTGGATCGAATTATATTGCTTAAAATTAGAAGCCCTTGAACAAATCGATAAATTAGATTTGTAGATATGAGTTTCAATTGCAAATGGGGCTTCGATGGAACGTCAGGTCAGAGCCAGTACAAAATGAAATTCACTGATCCGACTATTTCTGATACAAACTTATTCCTAACATCTCTTATTCCACTTCAATTAGCAGGTATTAACACGCAAACTCAACAAGAACAGATTGTGTTGTACAATTCTAAACCCTCGTCTACTATGAATTGCGGGCCACTGAAATTTGAATTTATTAAGAAAACCGAACAAAAATCGAAAATAGAAAATTAGGAACTCGAACCAGACAACTTGCACCATAAAATAGAGTTTTCTTTGTCACCCGAGCTTCAGTACAGTACAACTTATCTATGACGATGATAGACGGCTATGTGAATGCTTTGGCTGGAGCGAAATCGGTCCAACGTTGTTACCTCTGCCAAACAACATCTCAGTTCAACAACATTGATGTTGTGTCTCAGTAAATACAGAGTATTTCAAGCTACAGTCATTATAACAAGAGTAAAGCGAAAAATGATCCTCCGGTTTCCCGTCATTTTGCAAACTATTGGAAGCGGACATTAAACTGCAATAAAGAAGTTTTGGGAATACAAACTTCAAACAGCAAGATTATTCTTCAAAGGATATTCTTGGTACAACATTCCAACAGGAATCCACAAATGACTTACTTCATAGACCAGACATCATTTGCAATATTACCGATAGGTAAACTATCGAAAGATGCACAAAAATCAACGGACAAGTTGATAAGAAACTATCGTCTATATTTGGCTCGAAAATCTTCTCGAAAAAAAAATATGGAGGATGTGTTCCAACACTTTTGGCGTCGATGGATCCTTACACTGTTTTTTACATAGTAAGGATTCGGATCACAATTCATACGTATTGGAGAATGAGAAAAGAGCTGTTAACAAAGAAGGCAGTGATTAAAAAGTTCTTTTTATTATTTTTATTACAGTCGTATTATTTATTCATTTATGTGAATCAATAAATATTATATTACCTACAAATTATTTGCATTGATATTTGTTAAGAAGTCCTAAGTATAGAGGAAAAAGTACTTTCGCCTTTTTAACAATTATCGATATCCATGTATTTATTATTATAGTATTATATTTAAAATGTACCTTGAAGTCAAGCGCAATATTTTATTCATGGAAATACAATTATTCTTTTTATTTTATTTTTAAAGCGTTGAACCACATTAGACGTTTTTCGAATTTATTTTTATGATTTTTATTTTTAATATCAAATCCGTGCTTTCGACCCACTGTGTTTTGACGACCCGAAACCAGCGAAAAGTCCATGCCCGACGCCATTTTTACTAGAAATCAGGAAGCAAGCTACGATACAACAGTATGCTTTATTTCACTTCTTCAACATGGCTAAACGGGTTGTCCGTCGCTTTTTGTTACGTTCCCTTTTTTAAGAGGTTCTGTTCTCGACTTTCCACACCTGTATATATACTGTTGTATGAACGACCGCTTATAGGTGCTATTGTTTGGCCTAAAATTAACAACAATTATTAAATAAAATGTAAGAACTAATATTGATTTATATGTTGATATTTATTGTCAGTTTGAATAAATTCCCTGAAACAAATATTCATTGAAGACACGGGGTTCAAATATTTTATTTAGGAAGAAATCACGTGCCGTCTCTATTCTCTAACATCCCAACAAAGTTTTATCGTTACCTTTTTTTCGACTCAAAAGACTCCTTATATTTTGTATTCAGGCCTTTGCTGTTACGATTTTTTTTTATTCGAGTAACGAACACCTTTTTATTTATCGGATAATAAAGAAGTAAATCTTATTTTTTCACAAACATTTGTAATTCGTAATTGGATTCCGCTTTTCTAACAACTTCGTAAAAATTTAATTTTTCAAGCGATCGTTTTTAATAGAAAGGATAAAATCCTACGCTAAACGAGTGTAAAAACATGTTTACTACGTTAAGAAATTAATTTGTTTGGCTCTCTTTTTTTGCGCTTTATTGATATTCCAAAAAAAACTTTTCATTAAAGAATATTAACCTTGAATGTTTGTTTCACGAATATGTTTTTTTTTTCTATTTTCTGGCCTTACAAACTAATGTTTTCGGCAAAGAACATGTTACTCCATGGAAATTAGATGAAAAAAGACTTGTTTTGTTAACAAAAATGTAACATTAGTTTTTTTTTCAAAAATTCATAACGGCGTGGCAAATGAATATTCAGGGCTCAAATTTGAAGAAGATGCTTTTCAATTCTTGTACAGGGTGAGTCAACGATTGGATGAAGTAGGTTTATGCCTTTTCGGTGAAATTAACAAAGAAACTATATTTATTGTTTGATACAGTTTATTTTTATGCAGATTTTGAAAATATTTAGGACTCTACAGGGTGAGCCAAAAAACTAGGACAGCATAAAGTTGTATTTTTTTAAATAGAACACCCTATATACGAATCGTATTTTCGATTTAGCTTATAATTTTAAATCTTTTTTATTAAGGGTTTACTATAACAAAACTGTATAGTTTCTGAGATAATTAAGTTTAAAGAAAAAAAGTCGCATTTTCAAGCATCAATTCAATCCTAAATAACGTTTTCAATTTTGTGACAAATATATTCAAATTTGGAATTTAGCAAGGCCAAGGACAAGTTAACATAATTTTTACCTAATATTTGCAATAAAAGCTACAGGGTGTTGAACACATCGTTATTTAGGATTGAATTGATGCTTGAAAATGTGACTTTTTTTCTTTAAACTTAATTATCTCAGAAACTATAAAGTTTTGTTATAGTAAACTCTTAATAAAAAAGATTTAAAACTATAAGCTAAATCGAAAATACGATTCGTATATAGGGTGTTCTATTTAAAAAAATTCAACTTTATGCTGTCCTAGTTTTTTGGCTCACCCTGTAGAGTCCAAAATATTTTTAAAATCTGCGTAAAAATAAACTGTATCAAACAATAAATTTAGTTTCTTTGTTAATTTCACCGAAAAGGCACAAACCTACTTCATCCAATCGTTGACTCACCCTGTACTTTACCTTTGAATTTTCTCTATAATTTTTTGTAAAAGTTTTGTTAACTTAGATAATAGTATAATCCAATATTTGTATGATTTTTTCTATAATTTTCTGTAAAAATTTTGTTAATAAACATATTAATAATTAATATGACTAAACAAATTGTTACTATCATATAAATTAATAAAACAATATCAATATTATAAATATTACTTGTGATGCATAAGTTTCCTTGAAGCGCCGATGAATAATGCGCCTGAACTATGGCAACCCGCCGACAGCGGCCTGTAGCAGCTATTTTCGATTAGATTCGGCCCAATTTTCGAAGGTTCACAGATCGTATGGAAGTGAATTTCTTAGATCCAAAAAATTCACAGGTAAAGTAAAAGTATTAAAAAGCATCTCCTGCAAATTTGAGTCCTTAATATTCAGTTGCCACGCCCTTATGAATTTTTGAAAAAAAAAAACGTTTTTTAAATCCAAAATTAAATTTTTTTTTGAGATCGGAAATGATACATCTAAATCCAATGCACACATTAAAAAAAATTTATCTCCAATCCGGTGAAAAGTTATCGCAATTTTTTTGGTACAAAAATTGGTTTTTGCAAAATTTCTCATATTACGATAGAAAAAAAATTTTTTTTTAATAGATCTTTAAAATATAAAACAATACAAACAATTTCTATGAAAATTGAGCATTGTATCTTAATTAGAAAAGAGGAAAATTAAGATTGAATTTTCAAATTTGACATTGAATTTCTCGCAAAATAAAAAATTCACAGATTCCTGGTATGACATACTTTTTTAGAAAGATAATATCTATATTTATGTTAAATTTTAAGTTGGTAATTTACTAATACATGTCTTTTTTAAAACAAAACAAAAACCGTAAATTTTTTGGAAAAAGAAAATATCTCCATAACTAGTGGCGCCACCTATAACTTGTATTATATGAATCGATAGGTTTTTTAATTCTCTACAACTTTTGTTTAAAACATTCTTCGATACACCTTTTACTTTTCGATATAAACTCAAAAAACCGAAAATCGTGACCATTTTTGGTCCGCCATTTTTTTTGCACAGGTCTTTCAGAGTTACCATCGAGATATGTTTTATAGGATGCCGAAATGAATACACTCCTGCAAAAAAACCAATGTTACATTTTTGTTACTGACGAAAATCTATTTTCCAAGGAGTAAAACCAATATATCATTTAATTAAAGTCGCTACTAGCATAAACGTACCAAATATTCCATGTGTATATTTAACCGAAACCGTAGAAGCAAGTGTAGAATCTAACTTGCAAGCAGATGTGCTCTGTAACGTCACCCTTAACCCGTGAATTAACCAAGTTTAATATCTGTAGAGATTCTCATGAAAGTGACATGTATTTGTTAAATGGATTAACGTAACACTAAAACCACTTAATTTACTAAACTAGTGTGGTTTACTTAAAAAAATAAATAGATAAATTATCTACTGCTTTATCACCGAAAAACATTATGACTGTTATTTACTTTAAGGGCAAGTATTGTTCAATTATGATTATTTATTTACAGTGTGAAAATTATCATTATTTGCATCTTAAATATAAAAAGTCATTTCGACCAAAGCAGCGTTGATAGAGCACTTAGAGCCGTATTTTCCAGAGGTTTTTGCTCGTAAGAAAATTATATTTATGGAATATGATAGACATCTCTTTGTGTGTAATAATAACATTATAATAATCTTGGGATATAATAGCTGACCTAATTAAAGAGAGCGAAGCACGATATTTTGTTTTCCAGGTCAATTCTGTTTCCGTTGTTCTAAAGCAATTTTTATCTACTATCTTTAAAGCTATGCCACCTTAATAACGTTGTTTTAATAATAGGATAAATTAAATGTAAACAAGAGAAAACTTGGTTCCCAAAATTACGTTTAGTTTCATTCATAATTTAATATGTTATGACGCTTTTATTCTTGAAGTTATTACCTCCAGTAAAACAAATTTCTTACCTCTGATTTCAATTACACCATGCTGACATTTATGTACAGCAAATACTACCTAATAGAAAGCTTAGTCCTCAAAAACATCTGATTTATTTTAAACGGTAAATAATATGAAAATTAGCGACAATAAAATTTTCCAATACAAATGAAATTTAAAAGGTATTTGTTATGGAATTTTTTGCATTTCCGTCACTCTATTCTTATACCACCTGTTATAAGCCTGTAAGAGAGTATATAACCTCTCATTAGTTCCAGCTGGTCGTCCATCAGCTGATATAGTAGTCTGAATAATTATCGATATAAAATAAAAGTCAGTTCATTTGTCAGAATTTTGTGATCAAAAGAGTGTTTTAGTGAATAAAAAAGTAATATTTTTTTTATAATTTAACTTTTTGATTTAATAGAGTTTTGGGTTTTGTTTATTAGTTTGAGTCACATTTTTAATTTGGTTGGTCTGTTTAGCCAAATGTTGAAGATGTTTCTGTGGGGAGAAATCGGTATTATAAACTTGAGATCTTTCGTTATTGAATGGAAGGTACGACCAAGCTAAAAATTTTAAAATTACACTGATTATTGAGGTGAGATATGGTGAGATCTAGAAAATTTATTTCATGGTTATTTTCAGAAAACCAACGTTTACAGATAATATTATATCTAATGACTCGTTTCACCCCTTACAACACAAAATGGCTGCATACAATTCAATGATACATAGAGCATTCTCTTTGCCTCTCTCTGAAGATCTTCAAGAGGAACTAAATATCATTGAAAGGATTGCAATATCAAACAATTTCTCCCAACAAACCATAAATAAATTAATAACTAAAAAACAAAAACAACTAGCTTTTAATTCAATATATCCCAAAATAAAAAATGATAAAGATAGTTCGTCTTATATATCTTTGTCATACTGTGGTACCCTATCAGAAAACATAGCTAATACTCTCTCCAAACATAACATAAAAGTAGCCTTTAAATCTCAACACAATCTGTCCACTATCCTTTACAATGCTAAAGATAAAATTAATAAATTTGATAAATCAGTAGTTTATAAGTTAAAATGTTCAGAGTGTGATAGCTTGTATATTGGACAAAGTGGTAGAAGCTTTAAAACTCCCTTTTCAGAACAACACCGATCATATAAACTACAAAAAACAGACTCGAGCTTTGCCAACCACTGCTTAGAACACAGCCACAGTTTTCCTGATTTAAGCAACACTGACATATTACATTATTCAACAAAGGGCCAAAAGTTAAATATTCTTGAAGCTTTAGAAATATATAAACATAGTAAAAATAAAAATGTAAATTTGCTTAATGACCAGACAGAACTTGGGTTTACCCCGTTATTTGTTGTCGCCAAATAATAATTAGTTCCCAAATTTAGTACCTCCCCTTTGTAATAATGTAAGTTCTCAGGTAGTTTTTATTTATTGTTAAATTTTCTCATGTTTCTGTATTGAATACTTAGTCTACTTTGATAATTCAGTTTGAAAATGACTCTGTGAGTTGAAACTGCAGTCACTGTTTTCTTAATAAATTTAGTGGTATAAAACATAGTAGTTCCTTTTAAACATTTCCCGAAGATGATTAACTACCACATAGTAACGGCTACCAGCATCAACTGTTCATTTTTCTCTATGACTTATATGTTTTCTTATCCTAACTTTTATTAGTAAAAATTTCATTTTTTAGATTCAACTGTGGGGGTGTTATTACTGACATATTGGTTAAGGTTCTCAGCAGTTGAAAAGCTGCGAATTTTGGGAAGAACCAAAATGTGTGACAACAGAGGATTTTCATAATAGAATAATTTGGCAGGCATAAACATGTTTACTTATCTTTTCTACAGGGATACGTTCGAAGATTTGTGTGTTGCAACTTCGACGTTTCGCTTCATCTGCAATTTAGAGTCTATTGCGAGATAACTTCTCTGTTTTATTTTTTTTTGTATAATCCTTTTCTATTCTTAATTATTTTGTGTTTTTGTTGAAAGTTTTGTTAACTGTTAAGCATTAGTTATTTTATTTTATATATGTAACATACAAAAAGGAATGTTCTATTTGGATTTACTCTGTGATGTACTGTTTGAGATAAATAAATAAATATTTCTACTACTTCTCAAGAAACATCGTCTATGACCTTCATACAAACACTTTTATCTGTGTATGAAAACAAATTCTAATTTATTTATTTATTTATTTATTTAAACCCATTTCGCAGTTACAAAAAAAACCAATTAACAAAAGGGTACAACAGAAAAAAAACTTAAATATTTACAATGACAAAACAGACAAAAAAAAAGAATAAATAAGCATTCACAAATAACCAGAAATAAAACTATAACATATTACATACCTAATTATTTTTTATCTGTGCCAATCCGCAGCTAAATATGTCGAATTTATTTTGATTTTCGTTGTAGATTCTACACATCCTATATAAAGGAGAGTACTTACACCCATTTGTACGAGGTGTAGGACAATAGAATGTGGCAGATTGGCGAGCTGAAGTCCTAGGTACAAGAAAACTTATTTTTTCCAGTATATCACTACATTTCACTCTGTTATGCAAAACTTTATAAAAAAATTTGAGGTCTGTGACGATACGTCTATGTTCTAGAGGACAAAAAGAATGCCGCTGAAGTAAGATTTCATGCGGAAACCCTGTTTCAGGATTAAAGTCCATCAATCCGAAAGCTAAGGTATTTTAAGAAACGCCGCTGAACTCTCTCAAGGACATTAATATGGTTTTGATAATAAAGAGACCATATTAAGGAAGCATATTCCAATTTAGATCTTACAAAAGCGTAATAAAGTAAAATGAGCGTACTTTGATTAGATAATGTTTTTGAGTTTCTGATAATAAAGCCTAATGATTTAAAACACATCTGTATAAGATCCTTTATATGGGGAACAAATGAAAGTCTGCAATCAAAGGTCACACCCAGATCCCTAAAGCATTCCACTCGTGGAACTGATGTTCCATCAATTTTATAATCATTCACTAGCACGTTTTTCTTTAATGTGAAAGTCATTACTTTGCATTTACCAACGTTTAGAGGCAGTCTGTTTTGGCTACACTAATCGGTGACGGTATTTATTGCTATTTGTAATCTTTGATAATAAGCATCGTTTTTTTCACAAGTAAAAATTTAGCATCATCGGCATAGAGTAGCATTGTACAGTCACCCACAATTTCATTAATAAATATATTAAATAATAAAGGACCGAGTATTGACCCTTGAGAAACTCCCGAAGTCACACACAGTGGTTCCAAGGATTGACCACAGCATTCTACTAATTGCTGCCTATCACAGAGATATGATCTTGCGAAAGTCCAAAACAATTCACTTTATCAAACATAATGCCGTGATCAAGCCTATCAAACGCCTTTGAAAAGTCTGTATATATTGTGTCGACTTGCCCTCCCTTGTCCAAAACATCAGCCATAAACTAAGTAAAACAGAAAAGATTGGACCCTGTGGACCTACCCTTTATAAAACCATGTTGGGAACACCTAAATAGGTGTTTCAGCTTGAAAAATATATGTTTATGCAGAAACATTTCAAAACATTTAGAACAATTATTTATTATACAGACTGGTCTGCAGTTTTCTATATCTTGTTTGTCTTCTTTTTTAAACACTGGAGAAACGCTGGAAATTTTCCATTTATCGGGAAACTGCGAATTATTTAGGCAGAGATTAAAGATAATGGAAAGAGGTTTTGCTACTACGCATGCACAGTCACGCAGGAAAAAGGATGGAATTTGATCCGGACCTACTGTTCCCTTCGGTTTCATTTCTTTTAAGCAAGATAGTACTTCATTTTCACTAACCTTACAAATTTGAATAGTTTGAGTGACAGAACTTTGAATACCTTTATTAAAAGCATTGTTCGATGAAATATATGAAGATTTAAAAAAGTCAGCAAATGCATTTGCAATATCTGAATGGTTTTTATAAGTATTTTTCCCACAAATCATATTTTCAAGTAATTCTTTATTATTTCTTTTACTATTTATAAATTGTCAGAAGTTGGATGTGTTAAAAGCAAAGCAGTTTTCCACACCTTCACAATATTTTTTATATGTATCATTTATATCATACCAGGCGCGGATCCAAGGGGGGGGGGGGCGGTGGGGGCGATGCCCCCCCCCCCCAAGAGCTTTGAGTTCAGGAAAATACACCCGATTTTGCCTCTTATACTATAGTTTATTTAAGAACTAGAGAGAGTAATAAATCATTTTTTAACCTTTTTTTTCTTCGCAAACTACATGTGTTCTTTAGTCCGATGTCTTTAGCAAAATCTGTTAGACACATATATTTTCCATTGGAATGGATTAAAAATTTTATAATCAAAAATACCGGTCTATAATAATGGACTATTTGGATTGGATAACAATAGATATTTGGATGTGCGAAGTGTTAAAAAGGATTTTAATCCTTGTCATAGGCGCCGGAAGGAGGTTTATTTTATCACTAAGTATTTATGGCATACAATATTATTTCGGTAATAAACTAAAAATAAAAAGTTTTTATAATAATATTTTATTTCTTATGATTTCTTAATAATTCACATACATTAGAAAATATAGATAATTTTTATATATTTAACACAAATCACAACTGTTTTTTATTATTTTTAATTTTGGCGTAGAAATCGTTTTAGGCACATTCAGACTAAAACATAGCGTTTTTCACTCGAAAAATTCTAAGTTATAATTTAAATACTTACAAAATACCCATTGTCAAAAATACAAGAAGTTAAATATATATAAAAAATTAATTTGTCCATATAATATTAATTTTTTTTAGGGGGCTGTCGGTCATTTTATTATTAATTAAAACATTTTTAGGATATTTAACGTTTCAGATTATTTACTTCTTAAACCATCTGCAGAATTAAAATTAAACACTAAAAATGGTTTCAAATGTAATTAATTTTTATATGTTACAATAAATTTAAATAATAAAGTGTGTTTACGTTGGTAAACAGTACGTATCTAATTCATAATCAAAGTCGATGAAACTATCTTCGCTCAAATTAATTATAATTGGATCATGAGATCGAGTTTTCATATTTTCTTTTATTCTTATATTATATGGATTTTTCCCAATTTTCTGCAGTAACTTTATTCAAAAAAATCTTTCAAAAGTTCAGTTAAATTACTAATTTTTTAAGTTGTGTTATTTCTAGCAACTCTACATTTTACTTGAGAGAGATATTTCTTTCTCCAACGGACATTTTCCGGACGATCTACAAAAACAGATTTCCTATCTGGTTTTTCCCAGCAAAAATTAAGTTCTCTGAGCAATTTCCAGAGCTCAGTTCTTTTAATTTCAGGTAAATCCCGATCTTCACTGATTTTAGTTAGAATTTTGTCGACGATTGGGATCTGCTTCTCATAATAAAATGTTTGAACAACCCTTTTTATTGCAGTTTACATCTCTTCTTTCAACGAGGTTTTTCGTTTGCCTGTGATCGAATGTGGCTTGGGAGTACTAACAATTCCAGTCGTTTTTTCTCCTTCATTATTCGGTACATAGTAGATTTTCCAACTCCTGTCATGTTGGAACACATCTCAACAGAGCTTTTAACATTATTATCTAGATATTAATATTTTATGGCAGCATAAACATTCATCGTAATAAGTTTTTCGTTGAGATTTTTACCTCAACCTGGTTTAACGATTGTGGAATAAATATATATGTGGAAGCCATATCTTTTGGGTATCTCACTGATCTCAAATAATATATAAAAACAAGCACAAACAATATAAGTCACTAAGGATAAACTGTAAGGTGTACTTTGCTCACTGACAGAAATTAAATATAATTAAATAGAATTAGATTTGGGGCAGTCCTCACCCAAATAGCACACTTCAGTCCACTGGATATCCATCGTTTATCCAAAGCTGGACATACTGGGTATCCATGGGATGTCCAGAATTTGTCCACCAACATCCTATGGATATCCACTAGACTATACGTTTGTCCCGCTCATGGACGTCTTTTTGGATTACATATATTGTCCAAGTATGGATCATTTTTGGATATTAATAGGACTAATTTTGGATGTCCATATATTGTACATTCTTGACCCGATTGTGGACATATTATCCGATGGTATTGTGCTTTTTGGATAAATAGGTCATAATCTATGGTTCCCTCTTCTTGACGTTCCGGTAACGTGAATGGTAGATATTTTCAGAATTTGCTTAGGGTCAGAGAGCTTACAGTACCTAATTAATCTGCACTTCTGAAGACACAGACCACTCATGTCATCAAAACGTCGATAACAAGTAACCATAGATGGCCCTATTAGTCCCAAAAATTAAACAGATATAAATTACATTAGCGAACCAGGTATCAGGAACTGGATCCACATATTACACTTATTGAGTACAATTGTCAATTTTTTAATACAATACTATATAAGAATATAAAATTCTATAATTAGTCGAATTGCAAGTGCTAAAAAATATAGCTTCAATTGATTTAAATTGTTCAAGCTGTAGAAGGATCGCTATGAATAAGTTATCTGGTTCCATAGTAATAGGTACAATTTCAATTGGGTAATAGAAAATATATCAATTATTTAAATAAAGACTTTTTATTGTTACAATAATTATTTTTTTCTAGATTTATTTCTATCGTTTAATCTCTTCTGCCATTGTCTAATCTCGTCTTCGGCTGTTTTTTATCGGCCCCCCATTCTTCTACCGCAGCTGAAAATTAATAAGGTTTAACGTTAAATGATGCAGTATTTTATGGTTTGGTAGGAATTTAAATATCTCTCTCTCTCTCTATGTATATATATATATATATATATATATATATATATATATATATATATATATATGAAGTAAAATGCGAAACAGTGAATGCAAACTTCGCTCCATCATATCCTTTTTATGTTAGAGGTTGCATTTTACTTCACCTACATACGGAGTTGCATATAGTTGTACGTTTGCTGAATGTGATTTCAGCACTACAACAGCATAATGTGGATATAACCACTGCTAATGCATCTCACACGGAGGAATCCGTGAAAGCCGTATAAACATATATAAGCCATCCGACGAGAGGTCGGCGAAGCCGCGTTCAGTGTTTGCATGCTTCCTTCCGATCTGTCCTTTGCACAGCCAGGTGCATGTCGGTACCCTGATGAGTCTAGTGAGAGACGAAACATGTATCTCTGTCGTATCACTGTGGCGGGGAGGGTAAGCTTTGACTTTCTTCTCGGTATGGTGGTACAGGTAGGCCACCATCTCGATGGTGGGGGAATAGGATGAATTGTTTTATTACAATTTATTCTAACTGTGCAACCTCTAACATAAAAAGGATATGATGGAGCGAAGTTTGCATTCACTGTTTCGCATTTTACTTCACCTACATACGGAGTTGCATATAGTTGTACGTTTGCTGAATGTGATTTCAGCACTACAACAGCATAATGTGGATATAACCACTGCTAATGCATCTCACACGGAGGAATCCGTGAAAGCCGTATAAACATATATAAGCCATCCGACGAGAGGTCGGCGAAGCCGCGTTCAGTGTTTGCATGCTTCCTTCCGATCTGTCCTTTGCACAGCCAGGTGCATGTCGGTACCCTGATGAGTCTAGTGAGAGACGAAACATGTATCGCTGTCGTATCACTGTGGCGGGGAGGGTAAGCTTTGACTTTCTTCTCGGTATGGTGGTACAGGTAGGCCACCATCTCGATGGTGGGGGAATAGGATGAATTGTTTTATTACAATTTATTCTAACTGTGCAACCTCTAACATAAAAAGGATATGATGGAGCGAAGTTTGCATTCACTGTTTCGCATTTTACTTCACCTACATACGGAGTTGCATATAGTTGTACGTTTGCTGAATGTGATTTCAGCACTACAACAGCATAATGTGGATATAACCACTGCTAATGCATCTCACACGGAGGAATCCGTGAAAGCCGTATAAACATATATAAGCCATCCGACGAGAGGTCGGCGAAGCCGCGTTCAGTGTTTGCATGCTTCCTTCCGATCTGTCCTTTGCACAGCCAGGTGCATGTCGGTACCCTGATGAGTCTAGTGAGAGACGAAACATGTATCTCTGTCGTATCACTGTGGCGGGGAGGGTAAGCTTTGACTTTCTTCTCGGTATGGTGGTACAGGTAGGCCACCATCTCGATGGTGGGGGAATAGGATGAATTGTTTTATTACAATTTATTCTAACTGTGCAACCTCTAACATAAAAAGGATATGATGGAGCGAAGTTTGCATTCACTGTTTCGCATTTTACTTCACCTACATACGGAGTTGCATATAGTTGTACGTTTGCTGAATGTGATTTCAGCACTACAACAGCATAATGTGGATATAACCACTGCTAATGCATCTCACACGGAGGAATCCGTGAAAGCCGTATAAACATATATATATATATATATATATATATATATATATATATATATATATATATATATATATATATAAAACCAAATGCATCGTTATTGCTTAGAGTGCTTAAACGAACAGGCCAGAAAAAAAATTTTAACACACTTTTTGTCTAGGTATTATCAGAACAAGAGGATCTAGAGTTCAACGTGTGAAATCTGACACCTAATTTGTTCTTATTATTTACGAGTATGACAAATAAAACAGAGAGATTTTTTTCATCAAATTTTTATATTTAAGTGGTAACTTACCTACAAATAGTGAACAAAAGTTCTTTAAAGGGCACTTTACTGTTCCATCATATGTATAATTCTTGGAAAGGCTATCTGTCATTGTTACAATAAAATATCTTTTAATAAGTTAATAGGCATAATTTCCTCCAATTTTCGCTAATTGTAAAACCTAAAATTATATTACTTTATTGAGATAATTAAACGTTAATTCCACATATGCTAACCTAAGAATATTTTTGACTTTAAGAATCAAAGTAAAAAAATATATATAAAATAATCCTGTAAATTAAGTTTTTTTTTATCAATAGACTCATACACATAAAGAAGCATTACTCGAATAAGTTTCAGCTTTTATTTCAGAAGAAGTGTAATAAACTTACTGCATCTTTGAAGTTTAAATTGTCCTGAAGATCTTATGTGACTTGAGGCAGCTGATTATTTTCTTAAGTAAAAGGATAGTTGAACTCCTGCAGAAAATTCTTTGTAGATACTTGTTTTTTTTCCCTATTTAAGATTACCTGATTATCCTTTCTAATTTGATACAAACTGGCTTTCGCATAGGAATTTTATTTGGACCAATCTGTGGAAAATTCATCTAAAAAATAATTAAAATAAATTAAATTATAAGTCTAAATCTAGAGTCGAACTGTCAAAACTTTATTATATATTTTTAAACAATTATACTGCACAAAAATACACATCAATGTAAACTTTTACTAGCGTTTAATCCAAAATAGTCATAAAAAAATTAATATAATTATTTAAATTTGCTATAGCTTTTATTCCATTATAAATTTTGATAACATTTATTAATGCCAGCAATCTTATTAGACTGATTATTCAATAATGACTTTGTCAGAGAGAATTTTCTCTAAAATTTACAATTTTATTATTACACAAATTTACAACTCTATCTGTGCTCCATTTTAACCAACAAGATACAAAATTCATTGGCCTATCAAAATATTTGCACTTATTTGTAGTAATTTCCATTTAAATAAGTAATTGTATGAAAAAGTATAGCTACAAAAGCTATATTTTAACATACGTGTTTTGATACTGAATATTTTGTTCACTTTCAAATTTGTGCGAGTTTGATACTAAATTATCAGCTTTTCGTCGGGCATGTCTGTAGTTTCGTTCGGTAATTTTTGGTATAATTAAAAAAATTAAATTAAAAATAACTATACTTACCTTTAACGGTGGCATCTTCTTCAAATAAAAAGCACACTTGATTTTAGCTCAACTAAAACTCCAAAGGTCTTTTTTAGCTCGACGTCAACACAATAATGGGCACAAAATATCTGAAGGGATATTTTGTGATCATGGCTGGCCGGCGGGTTAAGAAATGACAATTCTACAGGCCGATATAACAGTATCCGATTTTACGGACAACCCGAAATTTAATTAATGGACATCTGATGGACTTACACTGGACATCCAGATATGGACGTCCATATAGATTACAGGTCATCACATCTAATGGACATCCATAAACGGTCCATGGACATACAGGACATTATATGTACCTATTCTGGATATCCAATGGAAATCTTGTGCTATCTGGGCAGTTACCTGCGGTATTGGAGCAGGTACGTTGGGGGTTTCGGTAACAGTCTTATTACTCTCTCTAGTTCTTGAATAGGGTATAAGAATGTGTATGCTTGCGATCGTCCCTCGCCTTGTCAAGAGTTTTGAGTTCAGGAAAATAGAACTGATCCTGCATTTTATATTAGGAATGTGTATGCTGCTGGCACTCCCCCCACCCGTTGACAACTTGTTTTCGATACCCCCCCCCCTCTCCAAGAGCTTCAAATTCAAAAAAATAAACCCGACCCTGCCTTTTACACTAGAAATAGGAATGTTGCTGGTGTCTCGCCCCCACCCCGTCGGCAACTTGCTTTCGCGTACTTTTGTGATGTCACCGCCCCCCCCCCCCAAAGAGTGATGCTGGATCCGCCCCTGTATCATACTTAATTTGTCTTCTCTGCTGTTGAAATTTTAACAGATCTTCATTTTTTTGTGAACGTTTGCATTTTTTCCAAGATTTAAATTTTTTCTAAATATTATTAATTATTTTAGATGTAAACCAAGGTGGATAATTTCTTCTGCGTTTTTTAGTTTTAGGTACGAATTTATCTAATCAGCTCACTACTGCATAACATAACATAATATGTTATTACCATTTCCCATATATTAAATAGATATTCCTAAATGTAAGTAACAAGATTAAACACTAAGAGGCTGTGGCAGCATTACTTACAATAAGTGATGAACTCAAACTCGAAACTGCACGTGCGAAACTTAACTGGAGGCAGACGTTCCCTGAAATATTGCCTTCAACCTGGAAGTTTATCAAGTTAGCGAGCGTTAACAGTT
This sequence comes from Diaprepes abbreviatus, assembly GCA_034092305.1. Taxonomy (NCBI): domain Eukaryota; kingdom Metazoa; phylum Arthropoda; class Insecta; order Coleoptera; family Curculionidae; genus Diaprepes; species Diaprepes abbreviatus. The sequence goes on from JASJET010000176.1 coordinate 3,048,230, forward strand.
CACACGGAAATGACATGTGTATGCCAGCTGGCTTTATCCAAAGCCACTTCGTTATGCTAAAGTCGTTTAACCTCGATAACTAATGGTTTCTACGCAGACATGTGGGTAGTAAATTAAATTTTTTATTCATATTTTTGGTGTTTTTATCGTCAGCCTAATTTTAAACAGTTTTATTTCCTTTTTTTTTTCTCCGCAAAGTTAATGTCAGGAAAATGAAATACTTGAAAATAATTTTTAAACAATGTCTGAAAAAGCTTTTTAACTAAGTGACATTATTTAATCTTTTTCATATACCAAAATGGTTTTTAGGTGTACCCATCGAACATGAATTGTGACGGACTATCAATAGTAATGTAATGTTTTTGGGTCAAACAATGTTGAAAATTGACTAAACTGTGATGACTTTCAAATGATACAGCATTATCAGATCGAAACACAGTACCACTGAGTGGGGTGATGGACTTTTGAAGAGTTGCCTTCGAAGTGCTTACTTTTAAGTAAAGGACAAGTTCTACGCCCAGGATGACGGGCTTCCGGTGGGTTCTTCACTCGCTCCAGTAAAAAAAAGAAATTTAGAGAACAAGCAGAGATGTCAAATTTGTAATAATGAAAGAAAATAGCTTGTTGTAAATAAAGAAGTTTAAGTCTTGTTAGATAAATAAAGACTTTTTGATGTCTGATTTATTTATTTTTAATGAGGTTGCTCTGTAATAGTCTCTACCTTTTAGGGCTCATCCGGCTAGCTCCCAAAGGAACGAAGAGTGGTCGAGGTAAAATGCTCCACCTGTTTTGATGCCCTAAAGGTTAAGGCAGAGACCGATCTAAAAACAAAATAGGAAATTTAATTTAAAGCCAAGAAAACGCTCAAAAAATTTCAAAAACAAGTATCGATTTTTACGTTTCTCGGTGTAAATTCAGCTAAGCGTGGCTCAGCGCTTCTTTGCTCAAAAGAAAAAGCCTGGGACAGCCAGCTGTTAAAGCAGGTGGTTTTGACAAATTCAAACTTTCAAAGATTAATTTAACAAAAATATAGTGAATTTTTAAATTAAACAAAAAATTGCATTTTTTAACGTCAGAGGATGTACACCCTTAAAATAAATTGTTAGCGTTATAATTGTTGAACTATGAATTTTTTACAGATACCTAAAACACTCTTAAAGCTTATCTTAAAATCTCTGAGTGCTGGGTGTCCTCAAAAATGCATAGTGAATTTTAAAATCACAAGAAAAGTTATTTTTTTAATGTCAGTGGATGTACACCCTTAAAATAAATTGTTAGCGTTATAATTCTTGAACTATGATTTTATTGCAGATACCTAAAACACTTCTAAAGCTTTCCTTAAAATCTCTGAGTGATAGGTGGCCTTGAAAATGTATAGTGAATTTTTAGATTAACAAGAAAATTTCTTTTTTTAACGTCAGTTGATGTACACCCTTAAATTAAATTGTAAGCGTGATAATTGTTAAACTATGAGTTTTTTACAGGTACCTAAAACCCTTTTAAAGCTTTTCGTAAAATTCCTGAGTGCTGGGTGGTTTTAAAAATACATAGTGAATTTTTAAATTAACAAGAATTTTTTTAACGTCAGTGGATGTACACCCTTAAAATAAATTGTTAGCGTTTTAATTCTTGATGTATGAATTTTTGACAGATACCTAAGACACTTCTAAAGCTTCTCCTAAATTCTCTGAGTGTCGGGTGGCCTTGAAAATGCAGAGTGAATTTTAAAGAAACAAGAAAATTTCTTTTTTTAACGTCAGTGGATGTACACCTTTAAAATAAATTGTTAGCGTTATAATGGTTAAACTATGAATTTTTTACAGATACCTAAAACACTCCTAAAGCTTTTCATAAAATCCCTGAGTGCTGGGTGTCCTTAAAAATGCATAGTGAATTTTAAAATAACAAGAAAATTTTTTTTTAATGTCAATGGATTTACACCCTTAAAATAAATTCTTAGCGTTATAATTGTTGAACTATGAATTTTTTACGGATACCTAAAACACTTCTAAAGCTTCTCTTATAATTTCTGAGTGCTGGATGGTCTCGAAAATGTATAGTGATTTTTTAAATTAACAAGAAAATTTCTATTTTTAACCTCAGTAGATGTGCACCCTTAAAATAAATTGTTAGCGTTATAATTGTTGAACTGTGATTTTATTGCGGATACCTAAAACACTTCTAAAGCTTTCCTTAAAATCTCTGAGTGATAGGTGGCCTTGAAAATGTATAGTGAATTTTTAGGTTAACAAGAAAATTTCTTTTTTTAGCGTCAGTTGATGTACACCCTTAAATTAAATTGTAAGGGTCATAATTGTTAAACTATGAATTTTTTACAGGTACCTAAAACCCTTTTAAAGCTTTTCGTAAAATTCCTGAGTGCTGGGTGGTTTTAAAAATGCATAGTGAATTTATAAATTAACAAGAATTTTTTTTAACGTCAGTGGATGTACACACTTAAAATAAATTGTTAGCGTTTTAATTCTTGATGTATGAATTTTTTACAGATACCTAAGATACTTCTAAAGCTTCTCCTAAATTCTCTGAGTGTCGGGTGGCCTTGAAAATGCAGAGTGAATTTTAAAGAAACAAGAAAATTTCTTTTTTTAACGTCAGTGGATGTACACCTTTAAATTAAATTTTTAGCGTTATAATTGTTGATCAATGAATTTTTTACAGATACTTAAAACACTTTTGAAGTTTCTCTTAAAATTCCTGAGGGCTGGGTGGCCCTAAAAATGCATAGTGAATTTTTAATTTAACGTCAGTGGATGTACACCCTTAAAATAAATTGTTAGCGTTATAATTGTTGAACTATGAATTTTTTACAGAGACCTAAGACACTTTTAAACCTTCTCTTAAAATCTCTGAGTGTCGGGTAGGCTTGAAAATGCATAGTGAATTTTAAAATAACCAGAAAATTTCCTTTTTTAACGTCTGTGGATGTATACCTTTAAAATAAATTGTTAGCGTTACAATTGTTGAACTATGAATTTTTTACAGATACCTAAAACACTTCTAAAGCTTTTCTTAATATTCTTGATTACTGGGTGGCCTTGAAAATGTGTAGTGAATTTTTAAGTTAACAAGAAAATGTATTTCTCTAACGTCAGTGGAAGGACACCCTTAACATAAATTGTTAGCGTTATAATTGTTGAACTATGAATTTTTTACAGATACCTAAAACACTTTTAAAGTTTCTCTTAAAATTCCTGAATGCAGGGTGGCCTTGAAAATGCATAGTGAATTTTTAAATTAACAAGAAAATTTTTCTTTTTTTAATGTTAGTGGATGTACACCCTTAAAATAAATTGTTAGCGTTATAATTGTTGAACTATGAATTTTTCACAGATATCTAAAACACTTTTAAAGCTTTTCTCAAAATCCTTGAGTGCTGGGTGTCCTTAAAAATGCATAGTGAATTTTTAAATTAACAAGAAAATTTCTTTTTTTAACGTCAGTTGATGTACACCCTTAAAATAAATTGTTAGCGTTAAAATTGTTGAACTATGAATTTTTTACAGATACCTAAAACTCTTTTAAAGCTTCTCTTAAAATCTTTGAGTGCTGGGTGGTTTTGAAAATGCATAGTGAATTTTTAAATTAACAAAAAAATTTCTTTTTTTAAACTTCAGTGGATGTACATCCTTAAAATAAATTGTTAGCGTTATGATTGTCGACCTATGAATTTTTTACAGATATCTAAATCACTTGTAAAGCTTCTCTTAAAATCCTTGAGTGCTGGGTAACCTTAAGAAAGTATAATGAATTTTTTGATTAGCAAGAAAATTTATTTTTTTCACGTCAGTTGATGTACACTCTTAAATTAAATTGTAAGCGTTATAATTGTTAAACGATGAATTTTTTACATATACCTAAAACACCTTTTAAGCCTCCATTAAAATCCCTGAGTGCTGGGTGCCCTTAAAAATGCATAGTGAATTTTAAAATAACAAGAAAATTTCTTTTTTTAACGTCGGTGGAAATACACCCTTAAATTAAATTGTTAGCGTTACAATTGGTGATCAATAAATTTTTTACAGATACCTAAAACACTTTTGAAGCTTCTCTTAACATCCCTGAGTACTGGGTGCCCTTGAAAATGCATAGTGAATTTTTAAATTAACAAGAAAATTTCTTTTTTTAACATTAGTTGATGTACACCCTTAAAATAAATTATTATCGTTAAAATTGTTGAACTATGAATTTTTCACAAATATCTAAAACTCTTTTAAAGCTTCTCTCAGAATCCTTGAGTGCTGAGTGTCCTTAAAAATGCATAGTGAATTTTTAAATTAACAAGAAAATTTCTTTTTTTAACGTCAGTTGATATACACCCTTAAAATAAATTGTTAGCGTTAAAATTGTTGAACTATGAATTTTTTGCAGATACCTAAAACTCTTTTAAAGCTTCCCTTAAAATCTCTGAGTGCTGGGTGGTTTTGAAAATGCATAGTGAATTTTTAAATTAACAAGAAAATTTCTTTTTTTAAAGTTCAGTGGATGTACATCCTTAAAATAAATTGTTAGCGATATGATTGTCGAACTATGAATTTTTTACAGATATCTAAATCACTTGTAAAGCTTCTCTTAAAATCCTTGAGTGCTGGGTAACCTGAAGATTGTATAATGAATTTTTAGATTAGCAAGAAAATTTCTTTTTTACACGTCAGTTGATGTACACCCTTAAATTAAATTGTGAGCGTTATAATTGTTAAACGATGAATTTTTTGCAGATACCTAAAACACATTTTAAGCCTCTATTAAAATCCCTGAGTGCTGGGTGCCCTTAAAAATGCATAGTGAATTTTAAAATAACAAGAAAATTTCTTTTTTTAACGTCGGTGGAAATACACCCTTAAATTAAATTGTTAGCGTTACAATTGGTGATCAATAAATTTTTTACAGATACCTAAAACACTTTTGAAGCTTCTCTTAAAATCCCTGAGTACTGGGTGCCCTTGAAAATGCATAGTGAATTTTTAAATTAACAAGAAAATTTCTTTTTTTAACATTAGTTGATGTACACCCTTAAAATAAATTATTATCGTTAAAATTGTTGAACTATGAATTTTTCACAAATATCTAAAACTCTTTTAAAGCTTCTCTCAGAATCCTTGAGTGCTGAGTGTCCTTAAAAATGCATAGTGAATTTTTAAATTAACAAGAAAATTTCTTTTTTTAACGTCAGTTGATATACACCCTTAAAATAAATTGTTAGCGTTAAAATTGTTGAACTATGAATTTTTTGCAGATACCTAAAACTCTTTTAAAGCTTCCCTTAAAATCTCTGAGTGCTGGGTGGTTTTGAAAATGCATAGTGAATTTTTAAATTAACAAGAAAATTTCTTTTTTTAAAGTTCAGTGGATGTACATCCTTAAAATAAATTGTTAGCGATATGATTGTCGAACTATGAATTTTTTACAGATATCTAAATCACTTGTAAAGCTTCTCTTAAAATCCTTGAGTGCTGGGTAACCTGAAGATTGTATAATGAATTTTTAGATTAGCAAGAAAATTTCTTTTTTACACGTCAGTTGATGTACACCCTTAAATTAAATTGTGAGCGTTATAATTGTTAAACGATGAATTTTTTGCAGATACCTAAAACACATTTTAAGCCTCTATTAAAATCCCTGAGTGCTGGGTGCCCTTAAAAATGCATAGTGAATTTTAAAATAACAAGAAAATTTCTTTTTTTAACGTCGGTGGAAATACACCCTTAAATTAAATTGTTAGCGTTACAATTGGTGATCAATAAATTTTTTACAGATACCTAAAACACTTTTGAAGCTTCTCTTAAAATCCCTGAGTACTGGGTGCCCTTGAAAATGCATAGTGAATTTTTAAATTAACAAGAAAATTTCTTTTTTTAACATTAGTTGATGTACACCCTTAAAATAAATTATTATCGTTAAAATTGTTGAACTATGAATTTTTCACAAATATCTAAAACTCTTTTAAAGCTTCTCTCAGAATCCTTGAGTGCTGAGTGTCCTTAAAAATGCATAGTGAATTTTTAAATTAACAAGAAAATTTCTTTTTTTAACGTCAGTTGATATACACCCTTAAAATAAATTGTTAGCGTTAAAATTGTTGAACTATGAATTTTTTGCAGATACCTAAAACTCTTTTAAAGCTTCCCTTAAAATCTCTGAGTGCTGGGTGGTTTTGAAAATGCATAGTGAATTTTTAAATTAACAAGAAAATTTCTTTTTTTAAAGTTCAGTGGATGTACATCCTTAAAATAAATTGTTAGCGATATGATTGTCGAACTATGAATTTTTTACAGATATCTAAATCACTTGTAAAGCTTCTCTTAAAATCCTTGAGTGCTGGGTAACCTGAAGATTGTATAATGAATTTTTAGATTAGCAAGAAAATTTCTTTTTTACACGTCAGTTGATGTACACCCTTAAATTAAATTGTGAGCGTTATAATTGTTAAACGATGAATTTTTTGCAGATACCTAAAACACATTTTAAGCCTCTATTAAAATCCCTGAGTGCTGGGTGCCCTTAAAAATGCATAGTGATTTTTTAAATTAACAAGAAAATTTCTTTTTTTAACGTCAGTGGATGTACACCCTTGAAATGAATTGTTATCGTTATAATTGATGAACTATCAATTTCTTACAGATACATAAGACACTTCTAAAGCTTCTCTTAAAATCCCTGAGTGCTGGGTGGTCAGTAGATGTACACCTTTAAAAAAATTGTTAGCGTTATAATTTATATATATATATATATATATATATATATATATATATATATATATATACATATATATGGAATTGGTCGAAACTCAGTGAAACAGTCGAAACAAGTCGAAAGTGAAACCGAAAGTCTGGCTGAGGTATGTCGATGATACTTTCATCGTATCGAAAGGCGATGATCAAGAACTTAATGATTTCTTGACCTATAATTAAGTTTACCATGGAAAAAGAGGTAAATGATCATCACCCTTCCTAGATCTCATGATGAAAAGTTATTCATGTGGAAAAGTTGCAAAAAATGCCATCTTTTGAATGTTTAACGAATTTTAACTCAAAAACTATGCGTAGGAGCCATGTTTTTTTATCGGCTACGATAATACATTGAGCTCCCGGACTATAAGAAGACGAGCTGCTTATATCAGAACCTTTCATCTTGTGAATGGCGAAAAATATTTATTTCATGAATGATTAGTGTAAAAGTGATAAAATTACACCCAAATTGAGTCAAACTTTAACTAGGTCATCTTACTTTTATAGTAAATGATAATTTTAGAAATAATAATCGGGAATATACTTCCGAAAATGTGAAGTAACTTCTTATATTCGCATTACGTCAAGCACTGTCAAAAGTTGAAGTATATTTTCTAACTAATTGGATAAGTTTCTTGGAAAATTGTAGGCATGCGAAGAAATCGCTTTTCCAAATCATGTACATCTGTTTGCCCGTCGTTGCCGGTGGCATTGACTAATTACAAAAGTTGGAGTTCTATTTTACATCATGGTTTTTCTAACTGGAGACGGAAACATCGATTATTGTAGTTTGCAGTCGCATTTCCCGTTCAGGTGATTGAACGTAAATAATGCATTAAAAAACGATAAAATAAAATCATAAAAATTTTGATTAAACAAGGTGTGAATCAGGAAGACGAGATTTGTGCTTCAACATGTAGTCGGGGATCCCAGTGAGGTTCCGTAGTCAATGAAGAGAAATGATTCCACCATAGTATGTATTTTAATCCTCTGATAACGAACATCCACAGTGAATTCTCGAAAAATGTTAGATAATTTGTTATAAACAAAAAAAAATGATAAAAAATTATTTTGTTGTTAAATAAAATATATTTTCATATTCCTCAGCTGATTCTAAACAGAAAGTGTCTCTTGAGATTTTTGCGTTCGACGCATAGTTTTTGAATTAAAAATTGTTGAATGTTTATACCATATCTTCTCTGTCACTTTTCAAAATATATTACTTTAGTTAAAAAAATATTTGTAAATTCTGTGACCAGCAAGTAATAATTCAAAAAAACATTTTTGATAATGCGTAAAATATGATGTTTTGGAAAGATATTCCTATTTATTTATTTTAAGAGGATATATTAGCTTTTATTAAAATTTATGTGTCAATGTGACTCAGATTTGTTATGTCAGTTCTGTCACTGATTGCGTTATTTTTCTCTTTTTTATTTCTATCATTTCCTTTACACTCAATCTGTTATAATTGAATTCGAAAAATGCAACGACTGCATTAAATAAAGATGTACGTAAATCAAGCCATTTCTTTGACTACGACAATAAAAGAATAATTGAATATAACCACAATCATATTAAATTTGGTGTAAAGAAATGATCGAAATAAAAAGAAAATATTTGATATAAATAACCTCAGTCACATTTACATTAATCTTAATAAAAACCAATATATCCTCTTAAAATAAATAGACAGGAATATCCTCTTAAAATATTATATTTTATCAGTTACAGAAAAGCAAAGAATCCATAAGTATGATTTAAAAAAAAACTGAATAAGAAAGGATAGTTTTTATAAAACCACTATTAATCAGTTTATCTTTCAGTATTGAAATAAAAATAACAAGTACCAGGTGCGTACCTGCATCTATTTTTGTGAAAATTGATTATTTTTAAAATTATTTTAATTTTTAATTTTAAAATGGGTTTATTTTTAGATATTTTTGAATTGTTTTTCAACCATTTCTGTTAGCATATTAGATTTAAACAATGTTTTATGTAATTCTAATTATTAGATTGTTTGTTAAAAGAAAATGTCATATTATTAAATTAAGAAATACAAAAAAAAATTGAAAATGTCTTACAAAAAGCGAAACTGGGTGTTTCTTTTAACATTCACGTATGAACCTTATATATATATATATATATATATATATATATATATATATATATATATATATATATATATATATATATATATATATATATGTATGTATGTATGGGGCGTTCTTTGCAAATGGATCATCCCTCCCCGTCTAAAATTCGACGCAACGTACAAAGTTCTATGTGAGCTCATTTTGAACCTATACTTATGTAGTTTTTTAAACCGTGGCCTTTTTGGAAAAATCAAGGTGGTGAATTCAACATGGCGCTTCAAAGAACACGCTTTTGAAAACGCACAGGAAAACAGTTCATAGATTTTTTTGTGATGGCAAAATATTCTTTTTTAGAGCTCAGTTCGTAATATCTTCGTGCATAGGTCACGAATTTAGCATCAAAATATCGAAATTCAAAATGGCGGATCCAATATGGCGGTCCATAATCGCCAAATGCACAGTATGGCTATAAAGAAGGGTACAACCTTCTTGCAAGTTAGGTTACAGAGATTTATGATATCAACGATCACGAACCTTGTATCAGAATATTGAAATTGACAATGGCATACCCAATATGGCGGCCAATAACCCCCGAAATGCATATTATGGGTATAAAAAAGGGTACAATCTATTTGTACGTTTGTTTACGGGGGTTTATGATATTGCTGATTACGAATCTCGCATTAGAGTATCCAAATTCAAAATGGCGTATCTAATATGGCAGCCAATAACACCCGAAATGTATATTATCATAAACTCCCGTAATCGAACTTTTAAGTAGGTTATATCCTTCTTTATAGCCATAATATGCATATCGGCTTTTATTGGCCGCCATATTGGATACGCCATTTTAAATCTAGATATTCTGATACGAGCATTGTAATCAGCGATGTCATAAACCCCTACAACCGAACTTTCAAGTAGGTTATACCCTTTTTTATAACCATAATATGTATTTAGGGAAATTTTCGCCGCCATATTTGACACGCCATTTTAAATTTCGATATATTGATGCAACATTCATAATCAGCGGTATTATAAACCTCCGTAACCGAACTTTCAAGTATGTTGTACCCTTCTTTATAGCTACAATATGAATTTTTGGGGTTATTTGTCTACATATCGAATCCACCATTTTAATTTCGATATTCTGATGTCAAAATCGTGACTAGCGCACCCAAATGCTATGAACTGAGCTTTAAAACGGAAAATTTTGCTATCAGAAAAAATCTATGGATTATTTTTCTCTGCATTTTCAGCAGTTATTTTGAAGCATCATATTGGATCCGTCATCTTGATTTTTTCAAAATGAACTCACATAGAAGTCTCATATATATATATATATATATATATATATATATATATATATATATATATATATATATATATATATATATACATATATATATATATATATATATATATATATATATATATATATACACGAGTGTAATTTTTTAAAAACCTATCGTCTAACGATTAAGCTGGTGAAGGCCCGTATTACTATCTTTCATAAAATTCAACAGCTTCATCCGTCAAAATGCTTTTCTAGTAAAGGCAAGTATTTTCCAATACATCAATTTTTGTCGGAAGCTGGGCGAAATATAATGCTCAGTTCGCTCGTATATCAAACATCAAAATGCTGCATTCTATTTTAAAAATTTTCCTATAAATATTATTTTTACGTGGATATGCACTTACACAGGTAAATTTATAGATGAAGAGGAAATTACCAATAAATTTTTTCATTAAAACGTATCGGACGCTATCTTGGAAAATGTGGTTGAGAAATACAACTCCCACTAAATACGTCAATATATGTATGTATGCTGCATAACACGAACTTGAGATATAAAACTGGACTGCTCGTGTTCTATATCTCCCTTATAAAAAAAATGACCTCACCGTGCTCCGTGCCATTTGGTGCAAATAATTGCTTTGGCAACAATGAATTCCCTAAGTTTTTATGATATTGGTGAAAGTGTATTTTTGACATTGACTGAATACTTTTCATTTTGACAAAAATTTGTTTTTGATTTTGCTGTTTTATGGATTTTATCACATTTTATGTAACGTTTTACTGAAAATTTCAAACAGGAATGTGAACTTTAAGGTTTTTTTTTGTATTTTAAAAAATGTGATTCTTCATCGTAAGACGTGCAAAAAAACCTCATCTGGTAAATTGGAATTTATTTAATTGGTAAGTTATAAAGCATTCAATAATAATTATATAAAATTTTACCTTAGAATCAAACTGTAAATCTAAGGGTAACAAGTTTAATCTTATGGATATGATATATGATAATTATTAAATGCTATCAATATTTTAGTTTTCTAAGAGAAAAGAATCTTCAAATTAAAGAGCTGAAGCAAATTGGTCATGATCATAATTCTTTTATATATCAGATAAGTAACTCTGTTCAGAGCATTTTTCTGAAAATTGTTTTATACAAGAAGATGAGCAAAAAGTTTGTGTTGTGCTTCTTACAAATAAATTGCTTGAAAAAAACTACGAAGCACTGTTTGATGTAAACATCTTGAAGCAAGTAAACTTGGACTTAATAACATATACTGGCTCTACAAAAAAAAGTCCTGAATTAGATGTGCATTAACCAACAACAATATCGTTTTACCATAAAGCTAATGTTCCACTGACATATAAAGCTGAATATCGAAACTGGTATGGTGTTAAAATTTAAAATGATTATACGTTTAAAAACCAAAATGTCATATTAAATATATTATATATATAATAATATGAAATGTTTCAATATTATTAAGGATGTTTAGAAATTACATAAATTTTACTTTTATGTATTTGTTTTGTCTAAAAATAAAATAATAACCTTTTGTTTAAATATGTTTTTAATTAATAAAACAAAAATTCTTGATTTTAGCTCAGACAGGAAATTTGTGTCATGAAAATCCTTTGTCAAAGTAGTGAGAAGCTGCGATTGATTACTATTTCAAAAATTCAACTCTAGGAAAGGTCAATTCCAGATCTTTAAACAGTTAAGTAAATTGAAAGATTGACCTAGTGTAAAAATTAAAAGTTGCTGGTAAATCTTTATGTATATATTTAGATTAAAAATGATTGTATTAATGTAAGAATTCTCTTGTATTTACAAACTTCTTTATATTTAAAGTATCTTAATAAATATTGTTTTGTTTACAATTAAATATAAACTGCCTTAACACTATCTCCTTTAGAGTTTAATTTTTTTTTTATAAAAATGGTTTAGTACATAATGTTACTTTACTTCATTTAAATTAAAGCTCCGTTTTTATGAAGGAAATGTCAACATTATTATTAATGTTGTTAACCCTATATAAATCCCTAACATATCAGTTCCCTAAAAGCATCGAGGAGAAAATAATTTTAACAAAGACCTAATCGAAGCTATTTTTAAATGATGAAACTATCTTACTTTGCAATAGATTAGTGGACATTTCGATACCTTACATTAAACAATGTACTATATTAACTCATAATATAAAATTTTTAAAAATAAATGCCTTAATACTTTTTTTCGTTAACTTCTTATACTCTACGTCCGAATAAGGATGTATTTAAATCAGCTATTTCAAAAAAAAAAATAGTCTCGATTTGTTTTTGGCGCATATTTCACATTTTAGCTATTTTGCTAAATAACAGTTTTATTGTAAAAAAATAAAATATGTAAACAGTCATAGAAAAAGCATTTTCATTTATTTATAAGAACTGACATTTCATGTTTGTTATCTAAAAATAATAAAATTGTTACATATTTACGCTGTTCCAAAGAAGTTAAAAAAATTTGCTTTATTGGAGTTGCTTTAAACAGAAATAATATAATTTTGAGGAAACTAAAAGTAGAAATTCAAGTTAAATATTGTTTTACAGAAACAATTATCCTGGGCTGCGATTCTATAAGAGTAAAGGGAAAGAGAATGTCATAATAAGGATCTTCTATCTTTGTTCAGTCTGTTTTAACACATAAGTATATTACTGTCCTAAAAGAAATAAGGAAAGAGAATGTCAAAAAATATGGTTACAGAATCGGAGCTCTGGTCTTTTTTATTGAATACTAGCGACCCGCCCCGGCTTCGCACGGGTGCAATGCTGATACTAAATACACTACAGAAAAACTGTGACTATTTATTTTATTTTTACAACAATTATTACATCGGCCTCCGACGCGCTATTTATAGGCACGCTGCCGCCGCCCCGGTCGGCCAGTACCGCCGCAAGCGCTACTTCCCGCAATTTTAAATCTGTAATATCTTCGAAAATATTCATTTAAATCTTGTGCTGTAAAGGACCATATAGATCTATATTAAATCAATAATGTATTTAAGCTATTTAATTGGATAAGGATTAATGCTGTATTGGTTAAAATCGCTTCAAAATTGCCATTATTTGTCGTAAAAAGTAAATGACAAAAAAATGTTATTGTGGGATATCCATGAGAGATAGACATATACCATTGCGGAGTTTTCTGTAGACCTTTTCAATGTGTACAAATAATTAGTACATTATTTTGATAAATCTCGTAGGGTTCAGTCTGCGTTTGCAATGTAAGCGGAAAAAAATATGATAATTAACGACATCACATTAGAAACCTCAAAAATAACAGTATTTCTCCACTATTTAATGGATGTTATTATACATATAAACCTTCCTCTTGAATCACTCTATCTATTGAAAAAAAACGCATCAAAATCCGGTGCGTAGTTGCATACAAAGGGACATAGGGACAGAGAAAGCGACTTTGTTTTATACTATGTAGTGATACTCGATTAACCTGTCAAGTAAAACAAAGAAGAGCGATTTATTGTTTTAGATATAGTATAGAAAGAGATAGTTATTGTCTAAACCTTTTAGTTAGAATAATAGAATTGACATTTATACATGAAACATTCACGACAATGTAAGAAACTAGCAGGGAATTCAATGTTGCCATACAAATCATTGCACCGAATGGCGACCAATAAGGGGGGGGGGTCAAAAATTATTTTCATGAGCAGTCCAGTTTTATATCTCAAGTTCGTGGCTGGATGGCTCATAGAAAACAGTGTGCATACTGCCATTTTATTATTACTATTATTAATTCAGTTTTCAATTTTTAATGTACTTACTCCAATTTTATTACACTTTAAAGAGTTTTGAAGATATCAGAAGTGGCATTGTATTTCAGCACATACTATATAGGTTCGTTTAACCGTCACACTTATACAAAAGTATATATATATATATATATATATATATATATATATATATATATATATATATATATATATATATATATACCTCGCAAACAATAATATACGACACAATTATACAAACGAACTCTTACAAAACCGTGTTACACTAGCAAAAGCAACATTAATTTCGAATTCTATAGCCCAAGTTAAATGATTTTCAAGCCATTTAAATTTACCGCCCCAACGACCTTATTAAAATGGGACAAATCCACTAAATTGAGACTGTTAACAAGTATTTTCCAGTCAATGGAAAGCACAAATTTTGTAATGACCTTGCTATTATAGAGATATATTGGACAATATGTCAAAGAGACCTCTTTCAGGAAAGAGAAAAGTAAAAGTTAACTAACAAAAGGAGTTATCAAACCTATTACAAAGGATAGACGAATGGAAACATTCATATGTTTAATTTGTTTGAAATTGGAGAAAGAAAATCGTTCTGGGTGATTCTCGACTTCGAGGAGTGTATTTATAAGTAAGATAGTGTCCATCTATATTTACTCCATGAAAATTAGATCAAAAAAGAGCTGTTTTATTAACAAAAATATAACATTGGTTTTTTTTTGCTGGAGTGTTTTCATTTCGGCATCCTTTAAAACATATCTCGATGGTAACTCTGAAAGACCTGTGCAAAAAAAATGGCGGACCAAAAATGGTCACGATTTTCGGTTTTTTGAGTTTATCTCGAAAAGTAAAAGTTGTTTCGAAAAATGTTTTAAACAAAAGTTGTAGAGAATTAAAAAACGTATCGATTCATATAATATAAATTATAGGGCGCGCCACTAGTTATCGAGATATATTTTTTTTGTTTTTTAAAAAACACATTTATTAACAAATTACCGATTTAAAATTTAACATAAATATAGATATTATTATTCTAAAAAAGTGTGTCAAGCCCGGAATCTATGAGTTTTTTATTTTCCGAGAAATTCGATGTCAAAATTGAAAATTTAACCTCAATTTTCCGCTTTCCTAATTAAGATACAATGCTCGATTTTAGTGAAAATTAGTTGTATTGTTTTATATTTTGAAGATCTATTAAAAAAGAATTTTTTTTTTCAATCGTAGGCCGAGAAATTTTGCAAAAGCCAATTTTTGCACCAATTAAATTGCGATAATTTTTCACCGGATGGAGATAAAATTTTTTTAATGCATGCATTGGATTTAGATGTATCATTTCCGATCTCAAAAAAAAAAAATTTGGATGAAAAAAACGTTTTTTTTTTTTTCAAAAATTCATAATGGCGAGGCAAACGAATATTAAGGGCTCAAATTTGCAAAAGATGCTTTTTAATACTTGTACTTTACCTGTGAATTTTTTGGATCCAAGAAATACACTTCCATAAGATCTGTGAACCTTCGAAAATTGGTCCGAATCTAATCGAAAATAGCTGCTGCAGGCCGCTGTCGGCGGGTTGTCATAGTTCATCATTCGCGCTTCAAGGAAACTTATGCATCACAAGTAATATTTATAATATTGATGTTGTTTTATTAATTTATTGGATAATACCAATTTGTTTAATCACATTAATAATTTGTTTATTAACAAAATTTTTACAAAAAATTATAGAGAAAATCATACAAATATTCAATTATATATTACTTATTATACTGTTTTTTCCTTTATATTATTATTACCTAATAATTTATTAAAAAAATTTTACGAAAATTTCTATAAGCAAATCATATAAATATTAATAATACATTAATAGTTTATTAACAAAACTAACAAAAAATGAAAGATGAATGTATAATTGATATATTGTATTTGTTTGATTTTCGCACGTAATTTTAATGTAAATATTTATATGACGTATTATATATTATTATTATATTTTTACATGATTTGCTTATAGAAATTTTCGTAAAAATTTTGTTAATAAAAACACCATGGATAAGCTGAGAAAAAACTACATTGAAATCATCACTTCTATAAAATTCGGATAGAAAGTATAGATAAGGGTAGCGTAAGAATTTTATGTAAAAAATTTTGCAACTTTTAGGTTAAGAATTTAAGTGTATTAATGAAAGCAAATTACCAATTTAGTATGTCAGTAAATGCAATGTCATAACGTAAAGTCTAAAAACCAATCCAATTAATGTTAGCTGCGTGTAAATCCGGCTTTAGTAGGTCAGGTTGTGCCAGAGCTTGCACCGTTACTTTTGATTAAAAGCTGTCATTTACTTCACACGAAAAACATGGCGAATCCGACAGCAACGACTTATGAGTTTTGGGGAGCAGTGGTTTTGCTTTTCTAAATTCATATCGTATAATAATGATGTTTAAAGTGAAATTCTGGTGAAAGTAATATAGAATAATAATGTAACCAAGTTATTAAAAAACAATTGTAACTGAGGTATTGGTAAAGTACAATTTAAAAGCTAATCAAGTACTGGTATTTTCCTGGTAGAAACATCAGGTATCGAGAGTATCAGAAACGATGACATAATTCCTGTATACAGGAGTTCTTCGATAAGTAGATGGCCCTTCGATGACTAAGGGATGTGGTTATGTCTTAGGTTTTTTAAGCTTAGGAGGTTGAGACTTCGTAGATCCTCTCTACGAACGGCTCCCATGCGATGTTGCTAGATTGTGCGCAATTTCCCTTAACCTAGATAAAAAAACGTAGATTTGACAACGTCGCACCCCGGTATGCTCTAACAATTTACATGACTAAAATGTGGCCGGACTTGCATTGTCTTTATTTTTATTTATTTTTATTGTTACGACGTTTCGATTAGGTTGTATCTCTAATCGTTATCAAGTATAAACTCAGTTTATACCGGGGTACGACGTTGTCAAATCTACGGTTTATCTAGGTTAAGGGAAATTGCGCAATTCACAGACATGCCCTTAGCTATGGTTACCAGATCAAATAATGAGACTACCTGACAATATCCCTGACTTTTTAGTAAATATCCGAACATTTTATCTGAATGTTGTATGTGGTATGTTAAGGCAGTGAGATTTTCAAAATATTTGCAATCGAAGCACCAAATGCGAATATCGAGAGAGTGTGGACTAAGGAGAGAAACAGGCAGTCTATATTGTTATAAGCTTTGCTTTTCACTGCCACCAATGTAATAACTTTGCTAGTTCTCCTTTGGGTTTATCACTGATTTCGATGAATCCAAATAAATATTCTAATATTACTTTTAATATTTTATTAAAATGTTCACTAAATCATGAAGTAACAACAGTTTTTCTTCTTACTAATTTAATGTCACTATTGTATATTTTTAGTTTTAGTTACCCTCGTCATGTTCATGTTCTAGTTATATTCTATTCCTGCATCTAAATTATTATTTTACAGTCATAGGCGTACCAACAAATATAACAACTATTTATTTACATGATTACTGAAATGAAAAAGTAGGTATTTATAGGGCGATGACAATTTGAACAAAGCTAATGGTCTCTGTAAAAAGTAAAGTTTTAGAGTTTCGGAGATTAATGCATGCTTTTGTTTGAGCCTATTAGAAAATAAATTTACTTAAGATATAACTTCTTTTTAAGAGAGTATTAAATATTAGACTATAATTATCTATTAATCCATAAGATTAACTTAAAAATATTTATATATATATATATATATATATATATATATATATATATTTAATAATTAATAATTTGTAGTAATAGTTGGTTGACAACAATATCTTCTGTTAAGGTTCTACTTTAAACACAATTTAACTTAAAGAACATATCATGTGAAGAATGTCATGAAATGGTTATAAAAGTTCAGCATTTTCCAAAAGAAACATCAAGCAATAAAATGTATGAAACTAAATTTATTAATATACTAAATTAACGATTCACTTATTTTGTTAACGTTTAATTAATTTATTTTTTCTTACTAGAATGATTAATAAATATTTTTTATTACTTATATTTTCCCTTATCTAATTTCAAAAAAATACTGACACATGCAGTATTTTCCTGTTTCCCTAAGGGGGGCTAAAATTTCAGACATGTCAGGAAAATTCCTGTCGTCTGATAACCCTACCATTAGCAAACTTTATATAAACCTAATATAAACAAGTAAAATGTAAAAATAAACATTGACAGAAATTTAATAACAGAAATCCAGTTAGTATCATATGTAATGTATTCTTCTAAAAATTACAAACATATGTAATTATTAAAACGATTGTTAAAATTACACGTTTATATTGAAAGTCTTTGAACTCCTTGGCAATTCTTTACCAAGTAGAAGTGATAAACTTAGGAAATAAAACTTCTTCTAAACAGTTCCATATTACCGCACAAGTAACCTGAATAATTTCAGAAATACTGTTTACTGACGAGGAATTCGCACTGTTGCTTTCACATGCTGATTTCATCAGCTAAATATCACAATGTTATTTCCAACCTAGTAATAAAGGAATAGCTGTACACATTTCTATATCGTGTTTCCTAATTATTGTCCCAACAACAGCGATTAGCTCTTCTAATTCACCAATAGTAACAGGAAAATATTTTTAAAAAATCAGGATTATTTTCTCACATTTCTCGAATTAAATTATGATTATGTCCAAGCCTTTTTCCTCAAATACAGACCTGACCCAGTAGCGACGACTTTCCTGTTTTTTTAATAAAGAATATATCAATATTCTCCTTATATTATGTAACTTTTTTTCTAGATTAAAATACTGCCGCAATTAATGTTTTAATTTTGCTTCATTTTAATTTTTAGATAAAATGTAAACAAAAATCCTGATAAAAGTTAGGTTAAGACAAAAAAACACCCCTTATGACCGCGTAACGAAATGTCACGTGTGGACGGTACATTTTTAACACAGAAGCGCGTAATACGCCAACGTTCAAACTTTTCTTATCGTGTGGACTCACCCTTACTATCCGGTATCGGGGTTAGAGTGAGTCCACACGATACCAAAAATTTCGGCGTAGGCGTATTACGCCCATTTATGTTAAAAATGTCTCGTCCACACGGGGAACTTTTATCGTGCAGTCGTGCAGTCGTAATGTTTTTTTTCGTGGTAACCTAACTTTTTTCTGATTTTTTGGTAATATTTATTTATGTATAAATTAAAATGAAAGAAAATAAAAAAAAATAATTGCAGCAATGTTGTTATGTAGAAAAAGAAAACTAAAGAAAAAATTACAAAAGATAAGGATATTATTAATATATTCTTTATTAAAAAAACGGAAAAGTCGTCGCTACTAGGTCCGATCTGTTTTTGAGAAAAACATTGGAGAAAGGCTTGGACATACTAATGATTTAATTCAAGAAATGCGAGAAATTGATCCTGATTTTTTAAAAATATTTTCCTGTTACTCTTGGTGAGTTTGAAAACCTGTTGTTGGGCCAATAATTAGGAAACACGCTATGGAAATGTGTACAGCTATACACTTATTACTAGGTTTGAAAAAACATTGTGATATTTAGCTGATGAAATCAGCATGTGAAAGCAACACTGCGAATTCCGAGTCGGTAAACAGTGTTTTTGAAATTAGTCATGTTACTTGTGCAATAATATGAGACTCTTTAAAACAAGTTTTATTTCCGAAGTTTGCCACTTCTGCCTGGTAAAGAATTGCCAAGGAGTTCAAAAACGAGAGTTTCAATATAAAGTGTCATTTTAACAATCGTTTTAATAATTACAATTGTTTGTAGTTTTTCGAAGAATATATTACGTATGACACTAACTGTATTTCTGTTATTAAATTTCCATCAATGTTAATTTTTACTTTTTAATTGTTTATAATAGGTTTATATAAAATTTGCTAAGGGTAGGGTTACTAGACGACAGGAATTTTCCTGACATGTCTGAAATTTTAGCCCCTTGTTAGGAAGAAACAGGAAAAAACTGCAATTGTCAGTATTTTTTTGAAATTAAAAGAGGAAAATATAAGTAATGAAAAAATATTTATTAATCATTCTAATGAGAAAAAATAAATTGATTAAACGTTAACAAAATGAGTGAATTGTTAATTTAGTATATTAATAAATTTAGTTTCATACTTTTTATTGCTTGATGTTTCTTTTGGCAATTGCTGGACTTTTATAACCATTTACATGATATGTTCTTTAAGTTAAATTGTGTCTAGAATAGAACCTTAACACAAGACATTGTTGTAAACCAACTATTACTACAAATTATTAATTATTAAATTACTATATATATTATTAAGTTACTCTTATGGATTAATAGATAATTATAGTCTAATATTTAATACTCCCTTAAGAAACAGTTATATCTTAAGTAAATTTATGTTCTAATAGGCTCAAACAAAAGCATGCCTTAATCTCCGAGACTCTAAAACTTTACTTTTTACAGAGACCATTGGTTTTGTTCATATTGTCATTGTCCCATAAATACACACTTTTTCATTTCAGTAATCATGTAAATAAATAGTTATGTTATATTTGTTAGTACGCCTATCACTTTAAAATATATAATTTAGATTCAGAATAGAATGTAACTAGGACATGAACATTGAAACGAGAGGAACTAAAATCAAAAAACTACAATAGTAACATTAAATTAGTAAGTAAGAACAAAAACTGTTGTTACCTCATGATTTAGTGAACATTATAATAAAATATTAAAAAAGTAATATTAGAAGATTTATTTGAATTCATCGAAACCAGTGATAAACTAAAAGCAGAACTAGCAAAGTTATAACATTAGTGGCAGCGAAAGGCAAAGCTTATAACAATATCGACAGTCTATGTCTCTCTTTAGTCCACTACGCTCCCATTAATGAGAAGACTCACTCGATATTGGCATTTGATGCTTTGATTGCAAAAATTTTGAAAATCTCACTGCCTTAACATACAACATTCAGATAAAATGTCCGGATATTTATAGAAACATTAGGGATATTGTCAGGAAATCTCATTATTTGATCTGGTAACCATAGCTAAGGGCATGTCTGTGGATTAGCGTTTCGATATCACAGATTGTCGTTGAATAGAAATTGTATTATATAATGGCCTTTATTTCATAAGCTTTAATTTATATAACGAACACCTGTATTATTGCAATTGTTATAAAATTAATAAAAAAATGAACAAAAATTGTTTTTTTTTTTGAGGACCAAGCAGTAATGATCTTCGGTAACAAGCATTTTTAATAAATTAAAACAATTTAACATAATTCATAAAAATCCATTATTTCAAAACGCGCTAAATAAAATATATAAATAAAACAAAAAAGTTTAAAAAAAAACATAGGTTATGTTTTCATACAAAATATTGAAAATAAACAGTTTCCGCCATTTTTAAAGCTGTCTGCTGAAAAGTTCAACATCATTTGGCGTAATGACCTTGGAAAAAGCGGATTTAGGCGGGAAATCTTCGGTCTTTGTCTTTTTTTAAATCTAACAAATCACAATGCTTGAAATTTGACATATGTCTTATTACGCTACGCTGCCGCCGAAATTTTTCTTATCGTGTGGACTCACTCTTAGCTGGGTATATCTACTCGCTGGTCTTACTACTTTAAACTAGACTTTAATATTTATTTTAACAATAGTATATTATTGATTTTTTTAATTTAATTGTGAGGTTAAGGCATAAAATATCAGCATTAGCAACGCAGTTAATTTAGTTTTTGTGTTATAATATGACCGGAAATTTTTACGCCCACAGATAGTTTTTGTTTCTCTAATCTTGTATAAAATTCATTACCGCATATCAGTTTCTAAACAAAAAATACTGTTGTTGATGTGAAAGGGTGCACAACATAAAAACGTAGTGTGAAACGGAGTTTTATTTACACCTCTATAGCGGATTTTCGGGATTTTATATAAAAGGGTTTAGAGCTCGATAAAAATCCGAATTTTTTACAGTAAAACGACCCTTTTGGGTTAATATTAAATAAACATTGGTTGTATTTTCATTAAGAGCAAAACTAAAAAAACAAACCCAAAATTACCTGGAATGAAGAGGTTTTTTCAATTTAAAAATTTAATTATGGTTCGAGAAAGTTTTGAATTTATAAATAAAGAATATTCTAATTTAATTTAGTTTGACCTTATTTTATATTAACTGAATTGATTAAATAATTTAAAACTTTTAATTACAATCTTACTGTTAAAAGCGTTGTGTAACAGACTTTGTTATATTATTTATATAATAATTTAAATTGTGTTAATATAACATAACATAACATAACCTCAAAAAAAATTAAAACGTCCTTTTTCGTTTTTTGACGATATCTTCGGTTCTAATCATCGTAGAAACTTAATTTTTTTTTTGTTTTGTAGGTTTCTTTATTGCCTACTACAAGATGTTCTTTACAAAATTTTTGGCGCGAAATTCAAATTTTTATGGGTGTTCGAAAATTTTTAAATTCAATAAAATAAAAACTAGGACAATGGCAAGGCCGAAAAAAAAATGTTATTTTTTAGACGTCAAACTATGTTCGCGATTTTTTTCAGATTTCTAAAAGTGGTGAAACATAGTCAAAATTGCAAAAAAAGGAAATTTATTAGCATTTTTTCCCATTTTTATGGAGTTTTGAAGTATGATATTTTCTTATAAATCCGCAGCTGTCTCAAAACTATATATATATATATATATATATATATATATATATATATATATATATATATATATGTTGATACGGCTTTCACGGATCCCTCCGTGTGAGATGCATTAGCACTGGTTATATCCACATTATGCTGTTATAGTGCTGAAATCACATTCAGCAAACTTACAACTATATGCAACTCCGTATGTAAGTAAAGTAAAATGCGAAACAGTGAATGCAAACTTCGCTCCACCATATCCTTTCTGTGTTAGAGGTTGCACAGTTAGAATAAATTGTAATAAAACACAATTCATCCTATTCCACCACCATCGAGATGGTGACCTACCTGTACCACCATACCGAGAAGAAAGTCAAAGCTTACCCTCCCCGCCACAGTGATACGGCAGAGATACAAATTTCGTCTCTCACTAGACTCATCAGGGTACCGACATGCACCTGGCTGTGCAAAGGACAGGTCGGAAGGAAGCATGCAACACTGAACGCGGCTTCGCCGACTTCTCGTCGAATGGCTTATATATGTTTATACGGCTTTCACGGATTCCTCCGTGTGAGATGCATTAGCAGTGGTTATATCCATATATATATATATATATATATATATATATATATATATATATATATATATATATATATATATATATATATATATAAATATATATATATATATATATATATATATATATATATATATATATATATATATATATATATATATATATATATATATATATATATGGTTCTGTCCAATCAGGTTGCCAGAGCTGCTGCGCGTCATTGGCTCTGTTGTCAGTGTTTGGGGTTGCGTTGCCGAGTTGTAATCTTCGTTACTAAGTGGTACTGGTTGATGTTTGTAAGCAGGTTTTTCCACGTATTAGGCATTCACTGGCTATCATCTTTGCTATTTAAGTTGTTGGGCCTCTTTGCCATTTCAATGGCTTCCCTTATAACTCTTGTGGACAGGTTTTCACATCTCGATAGCATTTTTATTCCTGAGAAATTTATCTCATGTCCTGTGTTTAACCAGTGTTGGGCCAGAGCAGAAGAAGTTGTTTTTTGCTTGACAGTGTTTATATGTTCGTCTTTTCTGGTGATTATTTTACGGTTGGTTTGGCCTACGTAAGATGAGCTGCATTCTCCGTATGGAATTTCGTACACTCCCTGGTTTTCTGGAGGTATTCTTTCTTTAGGTGCTGGCAAGAGATCTTTTACTTTACGGTCTGTGGTGAAAATGGTTTCAATGTTGTATCTCCTGAGAATTTTTGCTATCTTGTCTGTGGTGCCTCTTACATCACCACCCCGCCCAATTATTTGCAGTAGTAAAATCACTTGCGTTTCGATCGCAGTCCCTTACAGATCAAGAAGATTACCACAAAGACATGAACATACTGCAAGACGCCCTATTAAAAAACGGTTATAAAAAAGAACATATAGACAAGGTTATAACACTTGGCCCCAAAAAATCGCGAAAACCAAGAGAATATCTCCAAAGCTTTTGTTCCTTATGTAAGAGGCACTACAGACAAGATGGCAAAATAGTGATGCAATATTTAGAATAATTGAGCGTCAGAAGCGGAATAAATCTCAAAGGAGGCCACAAGAATAGTGAAGAATACAAAAAGATATGGCAAAATGTTATTTTAAGTATAGGAAACATTTATTTTATTACAAATAACCCAATTTACTACACTTTTTAAGCAATGAAAGATTTTTTAAAAAAAATCTACTAGGACAATGAATAACATCATCACACATAAAAGCGCCAATTTAAAATTACTTTCAAGCAAAAGTAACAACAAAAAATAATTCTATCTGTGACTGTACTTTAGAAAATTAAATTTTGTCATTACCAATTAATTGAAATGTGTTTGTTAAGTTTGCTTTTTTATGAAATATTATTTCCACCAAATCTCCTTTTCGATTCGAAAAAAATAATAATATGTAATAATTGAAAGAGGGTTTTTTTCGGCATTAATCCTCTTTTTGAAGGTATTTTTGCCGAAACTCTCATTTTATATTTTATAAAAAGTTACTTATTCGTTACATCATAAACATCCACACGATATGACCAGATAACCGCAAAAATAATTTTTTTTTAATAAAAAACATAGAGCCCAAGTAGCTCAAACGAAAGCTTAAATAATATATACAGGGTGATTCAAAAATCGATCACGAAACTTAAGGGGGTGATTCTACTTGACAAAATAAGGGTAGAGCTTCATATAATTTTTTTTTCAAAATGTCATTGGTTTTTGAGTTACAAGCCGTCCAAGTTCAAGTTTTTATTTTTTGTTTTTTGAATTACTCGCTTACAGGAAAACCGATTTGACTAATATTTGAAAGATAGGCTAAGTCTTCTGCGCTTCATCATTTTAGTAACAATTCACATTGATTGTTTGCCGCTAGAGGGCACTTTACCTACATTAAAAATTATTTTTTGTCATAATTTTTTAGTGTTGACAGCTACAGTAGTTTTTGGCATAATTTCTGAAAGACTGATACCAGGCCTTTAAAAAAGGTGCTCTTTATTTACATCGCTAAACCCAACGGTTTAGACGTAAATCACCCTTAAAAATTAAGTGGTAAATTTACTTTTCTCATTTCATTACCACCAGCTACCAGGTAAATAGCTATCAAAGTATACTAGAGCTGTCAGTTTAACATCAAATAAATTCGCTTTTTAAACTATTTAATTTATAATCTTAAAATAACTAATAATGGCTAATCAGTAAATATTCATATTATGGATTATTGCGATATACATTTAATTGATAAAAATTAATGAAACAGTACTAAACAAACTAAAAAAGATTCTCAAAATGTCCCCCATTTTCTTCCATACATTTCCTAACACTCTTCAAAAAATGTCGCCTAACTCGATGAAAAATTCCTGGTGTTTCTTTAATAATTTGGCACTTTTCGATTATCCTGAAGCGAAGATCCTCGACGTTGATTACTGGAATATCGTACACCAATTGTTTCAAATGACCCCAAAAGAAAAAATCCATAGGATTAAGGTCTGGTGACCTCGCTGCCCATGCCAATGGTCCACTTCGTCCTATCCATCGCTCAGGATACGTTGCATTCAAATACTGTCGGACACGTATACTAAAGTGGGGCGGAGCTTCGTCTTGGAGGATCCACATGTTGGCCCTTACTTCCAATGGCACATCTTCCAGATACAATGGGAGACGATTTTGGATAAAATCTAAGTATACGTTACCAGTTAATGGGCCATCAAAGAAATGAGGACCAATAAGGTAATCTCCTATTATCCCTGCCCACACATTTAGTGAAAATCTACGCTGATGTTTCGTTTCTACCACATTGTTTGGGTTCTCGTAAGCATATGTGTGGATGTTGTGTAGATTTGTTATGCCATCACGAGTGAAACCAGCTTCGTCAGTGAATAATATGACGCCAATTAATCGATTATCGTGTTCATACTTAGCTAGGATCTGATTGCACATTTCCAACCGTCTCGGCCGATCATCGTCGTAAAGAGCCTGCACCTTTTTTGAATGAAACGGGTAGAGTTGTTCTTCTCTTAGTATCCTCCATGAACTAGCCTGACAGAGCCGCACTTCATTCCCAATTTTTCTAGTACTAATACCTGGATTATCTTCAATAATTTCAAGCACTCTTTCTTCTTGTTGCACGTTTCTAGCAGTTCTAGGTCTTCCCCTATTTCCATTAAACTTTTAAAGGAACCACATTCCGCAAGCCTCCTGTGCCCACTGGAAAATGTTTGAGCATGAGGGATATTTCTTTCCGGATAACTCTCCATATAATATCTTCTTGCCAACTCTGCATTACCATTTGCTTTTCCATAACAAAAATGGATATCACAATATTCGATATTTGAATATTGATGATTAGCCATTATTAGTTATTTTAAGATTATAAATTAAATAGTTTAAAAAGCGAATTTATTTGATGTTAAACTGACAGCTCTAGTATGCTTTGATAGCTATTTACCTGGTAGCTGGTGGTAATGAAATGAGAAAAGTAAATTTACCACTTAATTTTTAAGGGTGATTTACGTCTAAACCGTTGGGTTTAGCGATGTAAATAAAGAGCACCTTTTTTAAAGGCCTGGCATCAGTCTTTCAGAAATTATGCCAAAAACTACTGTAGCTGTCAACACTAAAAAATTATGACAAAAAAACAATTTTCAATGTAGGTAAAGTGCCCAATCAATGTGAATTGTTACTAAAATGATGATATTATTATTAATTGCATTATTTACTTTGTTTCCTTGTTGCGAGTTTCACTTTTGTAATAGATATATTCTCAGACAGTATTAGTATTAGTTCTATATATATATATATATATATATATATATATATCGAAGGTTTTCAGGTATCCCGTGTATGTGCTGAGTCCCTCTCAAAACTGTAAGGCAGCTGACGTTTCGGTGAAGTCTCATTCACCATTTTCAAAGCTCACTGTACGGCGTTCGCTAGTAGACGTTTCCTGGAAAGTAAATGCTATGAAAACTATACAGAGGAAACATGAGGATCCAGGAAAATCTAGGTTTTTTCACTATTACTAAATATCTGTGGAAGTGTTTCACTGCATATTTATATAATATTTTTATAATATAAAATATATTTCGTTTGATAAGAAATCTACTTTTAATTATGATTCGAGGCCTACAGACTTGTCTATTGGATTGGTTAGAACAGATTCCCAGTGGTCATTTATCCCTAAAAAAAACTAATATGTATATATAATACAATTACAAAATTATTTAACTGCTCACTTTATCATATGTCAAATTTTGAGAGTCAGTCTTGTCTGAGGAAACCATGGAATGAATATTAATTTTACAATTATGTATGTTTTCAGTAGAGATTATTAAACTTGGTCGTTTAGATCTCTAGTTTCCATCCTTACAAAATTGATTTTATTAATAACTAGCAAAACAACATCTAAACTCTGAAAGTTACGAGGATACTTATTTGTTTAATAATATTTTAAACTGTTTTATTTTCTTGTGTACTGCTACCTTCCATTTTACTCTATTATATATCTATATATATATATATATATATATATATATATATATATATATATATATATATATATATATATATGTTAATGCGGATTTCACGGATTCCTCCCTGTGAGATGCAATAGCAGTGGATATATCCACATTATGCCGTTGTAGTGCTGAAATCACATTCAGCAAACATACAACTATATGCAGCTCCGCGTATGAATGAAGTAAAATGCGAACAGTAAATGCAAACTTCTCTCCATCATATCCTTTCTGTGTTAGAGGTTGCACAGTTAGAATAAATTGTTATAAAACGCAATTTATCCTATTCCACCACCATCGAGATGATGGCCTACCTGTACCACCATACCGAGAAGAAAGTCAAAACTTACCCTCCCCGCCACAGTGATACAGCAGAGGTACATGTTTCGTCTCTACTAGACTCATCAGGGTACCGACATGCACCTGGCTGTGCAAAGGACAGATCGGAAGGAAGCATGCACATACTGAACGCGGCTTCTCCGGCCTCCCGCCGGATGGCGTATATACGTTAATGCGGATTTCACGGATTCCTCCCTGTGAGATGCAATAGCAGTGGATATATCCACATTATGCCGTTGTAGTGCTGAAATCACATTCAGCAAACATACAACTATATGCAGCTCCGCGTATGAATGTGGATATATCCACTGCTATTGCATCTCACAGGGAGGAATCCGTGAAATCCGCATTAACGTATATACGCCATCCGGCGGGAGGCCGGAGAAGCCGCGTTCAGTATGTGCATGCTTCCTTCCGATCTGTCCTTTGCACAGCCAGGTGCATGTCGGTACCCTGATGAGTCTAGTAGAGACGAAACATGTACCTCTGCTGTATCACTGTGGCGGGGAGGGTAAGTTTTGACTTTCTTCTCGGTATGGTGGTACAGGTAGGCCATCATCTCGATGGTGGTGGAATAGGATAAATTGCGTTTTATAACAATTTATTCTAACTGTGCAACCTCTAACACAGAAAGGATATGATGGAGAGAAGTTTGCATTTACTGTTCGCATTTTACTTCATTCATACGCGGAGCTGCATATAGTTGTATGTTTGCTGAATGTGATTTCAGCACTACAACGGCATAATGTGGATATATCCACTGCTATTGCATCTCACAGGGAGGAATCCGTGAAATCCGCATTAACGTATATACGCCATCCGGCGGGAGGCCGGAGAAGCCGCGTTCAGTATGTGCATGCTTCCTTCCGATCTGTCCTTTGCACAGCCAGGTGCATGTCGGTACCCTGATGAGTCTAGTAGAGACGAAACATGTACCTCTGCTGTATCACTGTGGCGGGGAGGGTAAGTTTTGACTTTCTTCTCGGTATGGTGGTACAGGTAGGCCATCATCTCGATGGTGGTGGAATAGGATAAATTGCGTTTTATAACAATTTATTCTAACTGTGCAACCTCTAACACAGAAAGGATATGATGGAGAGAAGTTTGCATTTACTGTTCGCATTTTACTTCAAATATATATATATATATATATATATATATATATATATATATATATATATATATATATATATATATATACTCGAAGGTTTTCGGGCACCCCGTGTATGTGCTGAGTCCCTCTCAGGACTGTAAGGCAGCTGACGTTTCGGTGAAATCTCATTCACCATTTTCAAAGCTCACTATACGGCGTTCGCTCGTAGACGTTTCCTGGAAAGTAAAGCTATGAAAACTATACAGAGGAAGTATGAAGATCTGCTGTTGAAGAGCACGTTTGTATCATATGAAAGGTGTGAAACTGTAGCAATTTACATACATGGAAAAAGGTTCTCTAGTGATCATTTAATGATCCACTCTGGAGAGTGAACTAGGAGCTGTAGCAAATCGAAATAATGTAGACGAAACCTGGAAAACAATTAAAAATTCAGTTATACATAGTACTGAAACCACCATAGGAAAAAGAAAGAGCTCTAAAAAGAAGAAATGGTTTGACAACGATTGAGAAGGAGTCTTAAAGTGAAGGAACCAGGCCTGACAACGAATGCTGCAAGATCCAAATGAGCAAAATGCACAGAAATACAGCGAGGCCAGAAAAAAGGCAAAAGGCAATAAAAGCGAAAAAAAGAGCATACGAAGAAGGTATTCTTGAAGAACTAGAGTCAAATAGAAGGAACAACAGATCTAGACATTTCTTCCAACAGGTAAAGGTTATAAAAAACGGATTTAGACCCAGAGTTGGTACAGTAATAAAGAATGACGAAGGTAACCTTATTACAAATGAGGCTGAAATGACAGAGACCTGGAGAAGATACTTTGACGATCTACTGAATGTCCAGGCAGATGAAGCCCGGCCTGAATATTCATACCTTACGGCCGAACCCATAGTAGAAGAACCTACAGTGGAAGAAGTGTCACGAGCTATTCAAAAACTTCAAAACAACAAAGCCCCAGGAAATGACACTATACCGGGAGGAGAAACCTTGAAACATACTTTCTATCAACTCATCTGTCAAATATGGAAAGTAGAAAAAATACCAACCTCCTGGAAAGAAAATGTGATAATACCAATACTTAAGAAGGGCGATAAAAGGTGCTGCTCCAATTATAGGGGTATATCCCTTATTAACACAGGATATAAAGTCTTCTCTCTAATGATCTTAGAACTATTGACTGCGTGTGTGGAGTATCAAATAGGAGATTACCAGTGTGGATTTAGAAAAAACCGCTCAACTGTAGATTAGATATTTACGATTAGGCAATTAATGGAGAAATGTTGGGAATACAACAAAACATTGCACCTGCTATTTATAGATTTTAAACAAGCATACGATAGCATCATAAGAGTGGATTTGTGGAATGCCATGACAGAACTGGGCATACCGAAGAAGCTAATTAACCTCACCAAAACATGTGTAGAGGGATCTATAAGTGCAGTAAGACTTGAAGGAAGATTATAAACCTTCTTTACAATCAACAGTGGTCTTAAACAAGGCGATGCGCTGTCTCCACTCCTCTTTAACGTCGCCTTTGAGAGCATCGTGCGAAAAACCAACACAAAAACGCTCCTCTTTAGAAATCAAGGTCCGCGCATCATATTGGCTTTCGCTGATGATATCGATATTGTAGATAATACAACTACCAGTGTCAAGGAAGAGTTCTTCAAACTGGAAAATGCCGCAAAGAAAGTTAGCCTACGAATCAACGAAGAAAAAACAAAATATATGGCTACAACAAGAATGGAACGGCGAGACAGAAGAGGACTACAATTTTGAAAGGGTCCATCAGTTTAAATATTTGGGAGCTACGATCACCTCTGATAACAACATTACACAAGAGATTAACAACAGAATACAAGGAGGCAACCGCTGCTGGTATGGGCTGGAAAAAGGTAATGAAATCGAAAAATATATCCCGCCGCACGAAAATAAGAATATATCAAGTAGTTATAGGACCGGTAATGACATATGCATGTGAAACATGGACGTTGACAAAACAAAATGAGAATAGACTGAAAATCGCAAAAAGAAGAATGCTTAGAGGGATATACGGACCGGTCGGGGACAACACCACATAGCAATATAGAACGAGAACAAACAAGGAATTGGAGGAACTATACAACCAGCCAGATATAGTGAAAATAATAAAAGCAGAAAGATTAAGATGGGCCGGTCATGTTATGAGACAAGATCAACATATCGTCAAGTTGGTATGGGAAAAGAACCCAGAAAGAAAGCGGCCGCTAGGAAGACTAAGGATGAGGTGGAGAGATAACGTTGCAGCAGACTTACCAACCCTAAACGTCGAAAGCGCGGAGGAACTGATGACGGATCGCAGCAAGTGGAGGCAGATTGTGAAGTCAGCAAAGACCCACCCCGGGTTGTAATGCTAGAGAGAGGGAGAGAGAGAGAGAGATCATTTAATTGGGGACAGAATTTTAATTATTAATTGCATTATTTACTTTGTTTCCTTGTTGTGAGTTTCACTTTTGTAATAGATATATTCTCAGACAGTATTAGTATTAGTCCTAAAAACTCTTTTTTTGGGAAATTTTGAACATTAACATTAAAAACTCTTTTATTAACTACTTGTGCTACAGAATGCATGGCGCAAATTCCGAAAAATACACAACTAAACAACTTAATTAACGTGTTTGTACATTTTTTTCGTAATATATTGTGCTAAACCTTGCAGACGAACTATATATGAACCTCTAGAGGAAACATTACACGACATATTGCACATTACTTAAAGCACATTCATATTGATGCGGTACCCATAATTACAAAGCCAATAAATATCCACAGGGGTGGAATTACGCACACTGGACATTTTAGTTTATCGATATATCGGGTTTGTTTACAAAACTTTGATTGGTTGACATAAAACAATTGATGGATTTTGTATAAATACATGTTTGTGAATAAAAAGCATATTAGGTAAGTTATAGATTATTTATATTAATTCAAGTAAGTTTGTTGGACTGTCATCGTAATAATAACTTATGTTTGTAAATTCTAACAATTATTAATCTTTGTTTTTATGTACAACGCAATAAAAACGAATTTAATGTGTGTAATGGTGCTCGAAATTTAGACTGTTTATTTTAAACAGTAACTCCATTTTCGGCTGAGGGATCAAGAGTAATTCCCGACGAGGGGTAACAAGTCAGGAGGGATATACATGCAATGAATCTTGGCTCAGGGATCAAATATAGGGTTAGGAAAGGACGAAGTAGCCAGGATATATAACGATTACCGGCTGCTGAAACTTTCGATTTATTTTTGAAGATTTATAAAGTGGGGCATATATTTCGTTCTGCTTATCATAATGGTTAAGAATATATCATCTATCAAATCATCGGAGTTTAGCAAAAAAAACTTTTTTCATAAAACACTTGTTATTAATTTTAAATTTATTCTTTTAAGTATGCTTTTTCCTCTCATTCTAATTGAGTTTTGTGATTTTGGAAAAGATAGAACTTTGATAGATCATCTTGGTTTCAATCTTCAATTAAAATTAATTTATCTGACATTTAGTAACTTATTTTTGAGATGTGTGGATATTAATGGACGATTTCTTGTTAAACTAGTAATAAGTATTGTTGTAGAAACGATCTACAAAAACCTAAATAATCATAAAAATAAAATAAACGGGAAATGTTTAAAAAGGAACTACTATGTTTTATACCACTAAATTTATTTATAAAACAGTGACTGCAGTTTCACCTCACAGAGTCATTTTCAAACTGAATTACAAAGGTAGACTAAGTATTCAATACAGAAACATGAGAAAATTTAACAATAAATAAAAACTACCTGAGAAATTACATTATTACAAAGGGGAGGTACTAAACTTTGGGAACTAATTATTATTTGGCAACAACAAATAAGTGGGAAAACCCAAGTTCTGCCTGGAAATTAAGCAAATTTACATTTTTATTTTTACTATGTTTATATATTTCTAAAGATTCAAGAATATTTAACTTTTGGTCCTTTGTTGAATAATGTAATATGTCAGTGTTGCTTAAATTAGGAAAACTGTGGCTGTATTCTAAGCAATGGTTGGCAAAGCTCGAGTCTGTTTTTTGTAGTCTATATGATCGGTGGTGTTCTGAAAAGCAAGTTTTAAAGCTTCTACCACTTTGTCCAATAGACAAGCTATCACACTCTAAACATTTTAACTTATAAACTCCTGATATATCAAATTTATTAATTTTATCTTTAGCATTGTAAAAGATAGTGGACAGATTGTGTTGAGATTTAAAGGCTACTTTTATATTATGTTTGGAAAGAGTATTAGCTATGTTTTCTGATAAGGTATCACAGTATGACAAAGATATATAAGATGAACTAGTAGCTTTTTCCCGGGAAATTTCCAAAGGCTGGGGCGCCTGAAGAAATTAATAATCAATCAATTTTTTGTTTTTTGCTGAAATCGGATTAAATACGGTATATCGGGGTTCCTCTGATTTAATTTACAGGTTTAAGGTAAGATAGGTTTCTAAACCTCAGAGCCCGATATACTATAGTTCGAAAGACGGATGTTATTCGTAATTGTATACACGAACTGGTGTTGCAATTACGGATCGCCGTCATAAACTTCGCGAAAACCATTAAATAAAGAGTATTCCCAAATAACATCCTCCATAGACATTAAAGGTTTGTTATAAGCCTTGAACCATCCCCATACAATCAAAAGCTACCAAAAATACTTAGAAAAGCATTTTTCTAAGGTTGGTTCCGCACGAATTTTTTTCCAAATTGGTATATACTTAGAAAAAATTTTGGCACAAAAAATTCCAGCGCGAAAATTAACAGAAAGTCGCCACAAGCTATCGTGAAATTTCGGAGAAGGTAACCGGATTTCGGATACATAACGTGAAATAAATTTAAATTTGCGAAATTCTTTTCCGACAAAAGACAAACAATTGACCAAATTTATATTGACTTTCTCGTCACAAACAAACTCCAACAAATTACATTCAACAAGTTGCAACCAACAGTTCTAATTTTCCAATAATTAGACTACCCCAATCTCTTTGCACAAGACCCGTAGAGCACTTCGGCTTACTTCCACTACGCGTCTTGTTTTAAATAAAGTCACCATTTTTGACTTTTGGCTCACAAAACAACAAACTTCAAACTCTTCCAAATTTAAAAGCATAAAATAACTCAACCAATCACAATACCACACCATAACAGCAAGAAAGATGAGGAGGCCTGGATTTTTTCTGGGTCAGGAGCTTACGGTGGGTCCTCTCCGGCACCCCCTGGGTGCCTTTCCTTTCAACAACAACAACAACCACATTACCACAGTGAAAACACTAACATTCAGCGGAATCTTATAGATTTGGACAATCCTGTTACAAATACCGATAGACTCGGCAGACGCATAATCGATTTCGAGAACGAATCATTTTGCGAGGTTTCGTCAACGATTTCATCGGTAAATCCCCTGAATAATTTTTCACATTCAAGCCAATTCCCTGGTTTACGACCTTTGGGTCACAGAAACCAAGCGTTCGCGCATACAGAGAGACTCCCCACTTACTCATTTGCTACACACTTGGATTCGACTTCGATCGATTCAACTCAAGAGCCTACTCAATTTTGTTATCAGCTAGTATATATATATATATATATATATATATATATATATATATATATATATATATATATATATATATATATATATATATATATATATATATATATATATATATACTAGCGACCCGCCCCGGCTTCGCACGGGTGCAATACTAAATACACTACAGAAAAACTGTGACTATTTATTTTATTTTTACAACAATTATTACATCGGCCTCCGACGCGCTATTTATAGGCACGCTGCCGCCGCCCCGGTCGGCCAGTACCGCCGCAAGCGCTACTTCCCGCAATTTTAAATCTGTAATATCTTCGAAAATATTCATTTAAATCTTGTGCTGTAAAGGACTATATAGATCTATATTAAATCAACAATGTATTTAAGCTATTTAATTGGATAAGGATTAATGCTGTATTGGTTAAAATCGCTTCAAAATTTGCCATTATTTGTCGTAAAAAGTAAATGACAAAAAAATGTTATTGTGGGATATCCATGAGAGATAGACATATACCATCGCGGAGTTTTCTGTAGACCTTTTCAATGTGTACAAATAATTAGTACATTATTTTGATAAATCTCGTAGGGTTCAGCCTGCGTTTGCAATGTAAGCGGAAAAAAATATGATAATTAACGACATCACATTAGAAACCTCAAAAATAACAGTATTTCTCCACTATTTAATGGATGTTATTATACATATAAACCTTCCTCTTGAATCACTCTATCTATTGAAAAAAACCGCATCAAAATCCGGTGCGTAGTTTTAAAGATTTAAGCATACAAAGGGACATAGGGACAGAGAAAGCGACTTTGTTTTATACTATGTAGTGATATATATATATATATATATATATATATATATATATATATATATATATATATATATATATGACCTAAAGCCAGGCGAACGCTGGGCAATGAATATCACCCGATGACGATCTAGGGAAACAAAGTGTTATATAGGCAGACTCCCATTGCGATGGACAGATTTTATAAAGCAGATAGCTGGTGAGGGTTGCCACGGAAGGTACAGAAAATAATGAATGGAAGAAATTAGAAGAGATCTATATTCAGAACTAAATGTTAAAAGGCTGAAGGAAAATACGATAATTAAGCTTGCATTTCTTTAACATATAATTATTGATTGAGCTTTTTTATCAAAGCCAATATTCTCATGTCATCTTGAACATTCAGCTTGTTCCTGGCTTTTGTCTTAATTTGCAGACGAGATGAAAATTCAGTTTCACAAAAGTAAGTAAAAACAAATGTCACTAATGCTCGGAAAGAAAATATGTACATTTTGGGATACGAATGACGCATAGCACTCACGATTTTTCCTGAAATATATCATTCGTTGTGGAGTCATTTTGCAGCCCCAAAAATGCATTCTGCGCTCCATTGATATTCAAAGTGAAAAAGTCACCAGCATCCCAAGATGATACGGGTTTGTACTATGCACCTTCTACCCAGAGATTCAAGGTTAATTTTCTTCATTAGTTTAAACATAACAACGTTTCCAAGACATACTGTACTACGCTAATGATGCAGCTTTAATACGAAAACCTGAATTTCGCTTCTAAAGTGAATAACTATACTTACAAACTTTGATTCAATCGAAAAAAAAACTCCTACTGTTATTGTTCTGACGATTAATCAAAAGACAAAAAATAGTCTGATCCCCATAAACCCGCTAAAAGAGGGCTATGTCCCCTTAATTTTAGTCTGACTGAAAAACAGTTGTTTACGATCTTGATTTAGTTCAAGTGAGTTTGTCGGATTTCGCTAAGGTCGTTGGGGCGGTAAATTTAGATGCCTTGGAAACCATTTAACTCCGGCCCGGAGATTCATAATTGATGTTGTTTGTTTAACTACAACGTTGTTTTGTGTGTGTATGTGTATGTGTGTGTGTGTATACATATAAGTCTCGCACAATCTAATTAATATATAATTGTCTATTTCCGAGCTATTTTGATTTTAAATGGATTATTATTATTATTTCAAACGTCTTTCCTGAATAGTAATTACAATTTATATCGTTACTGAAATTCTAATTTCTTGTACCACTTTTTCTTAACGTAAAAAATTAATAGTCTGGCGACCCAGTGGCTTTTCGAAGCCGATGAAAAAACATGGTTCCACTAAAGTATTTGTTAAAAACCAAAAAATTAAAGATAACGTAGTTAAACTTGATTTTTATTCAAGTTTCAATTAAAGTGGAATTTTTTACTATATCATCTTTAATGATATGGCGTTCCACTAAGTAGGAGTAATACGAACAAAATGACATATACGGACAAAATGACATATACGGATAAAATGACATATTCGCCTTATTTCAAAATTGGCGAGCTATAGCGACGTTCCCGCCACTGTAAAACGTGACGGCAGCCATATTTACAATCCTGTCAGACATTGAGTGCCATTGCCACAGTCGCGTCCGAGTAACGAGTTTGAACGTGTTTCGTGCCTACAGAAGTTTATTTTGCAGGTGGTTTTCTTGTGTTTTCTGGTGAGTTATTTGTTGTTATTTGTTATTAGATCTGTTTAAATCGATGAACTATGATAGTATCAGGTGATTTGAATTAACTTTATTACAATTATTAGTTGATTGGAGGAATTATGATTTTTTATTGGTTTTTGTTTATATTTGGACAAAATGACATACATATACAATGGACAAAAAGGCATAGTATGTCATTTTGTCTGTAGAATTTCTGTTAATTAACATTTATCATTTTGTTTAGGTGATATGCAGCGAAACTACGAAATAAAAACTAATCGGCAGTCTTGGACCCACGAATCCATGAGTAAGGCTGTTGAAGCATGGAAGCAAAAAAAATGAGGTGGGAATTGGCTGCAAAAACATTTGGTATTCCTCAAGCGACGCTTAGAAAACATGCACTCAATATAAATAAAACCTTGGACTCTAACTCTAAAGGATTCAAAAAATTCAAGAAAACATTTCCAACCGAAATTGAGAAACAGTTAGTAGAACACATAAAGTTTTTAGAAACACGACTTTTTGGTTTGACGCGTACGTCACTCCAAGAGCTTGCCTTTGAACTAGCCGAAAAAAAATGGTTTCGATCAACCTTTCAACAAGGACAAGAAACGTGTTGGACAAGAGTGGCTTGAAAGCTTCTTGAGAAGAAATAAGGACATTTCTCTGCGCACCCTAGAACCAACTTCTGCTGCAAGAGCGCAAGCGTTTAATAAACCACAGGTAGCTAATTTTTTCCGCATTTATGAAGAATTTTTGAAGTCTCACAATTTGGAACCTCACCGAATATATATTATGGATGAAACCGGGCTCACTACAGTCCAGAAATCACAAAAAATTTTGTCCACTAAAGGCAGGAAATAAGTCGGCTGTCTCACCAGTGCTGAGAGAGGTTCAAATGTGACAGTAGTGTGTTGTTCGAATACCATCGGTTCATTTATTCCTCCATGTATGATATTTCCTAGGAAGAATATGAAAAATGAACTTGTTGATGAAGCTCCCACCGGCACTCTTGGATTAGCACAAGAATCAGGATGGATGAACAAAGAGGTGTTTGTAAAATGGTTAAAACATTTTCAAGCACATACGAAATCTAGTATTGACGACTCGATCCTACCTATTTGTGATGGTCACTCAAGTCATAAAAGCATCGAATGTTTGAGTTATGCTAAAGAAAATGGTATTCATATGTTGTGTTTACCGCCACATTGCATTCATAGAATGCAAGCTTTGGATGTCAGTATTTATGAACCACTAAAAACTTATTTCAATTAAGAAATTTCTAAGTGGCTAAAAAATCATCCAGGACGCGTTGTTACCCATTTACAAATCGGGTGTTTGTTTAAT
This sequence comes from Diaprepes abbreviatus, assembly GCA_034092305.1. Classification (NCBI taxonomy): domain Eukaryota; kingdom Metazoa; phylum Arthropoda; class Insecta; order Coleoptera; family Curculionidae; genus Diaprepes; species Diaprepes abbreviatus. Next base: position 3,086,789 of record JASJET010000176.1, read on the forward strand.
GAAGCATATGGAAAGGCCGCAACTGTTTAAAATGCAAGTAGTGATTTAAAAAGACAGGCATCTGGCCTGTCAATCCTGATATTTTTCCAGGCTACATGTTACATAAAGTGGATTCTTCACAAAACACTACAAAAGCAACCACTGTTGCTGATATTGGAGTTGTTGTTTCTGATGTAATGAACCTGGATTTAGAAACAAACGTAGAGGTGTCTAATGCAGTTGAGGTGGCTGGAGAAGTGTACGATGGCGGTGTGAGACCTGGTACATCAAAGCAATCACTAGCATATCCAGTTGCAACTATTTCGCCAGCACCACAGGGGCAGTTCATTAGAGGCCAAGGAAAAAGAAAATTGAAACCTATCAAAGGTGATTGGCTTTTAACTTCTACTCCAAATATGCAAGAAGTTATTGCCAAAGGATCCACCAGCAGAAAAGAAGAGACAGGTTAAAAGAAAAATTTTTGATAGTGATGAAAAAAACATTCCTGCTTACAAAAATGCACTACCATTAGAAAAGAGATCGAGAGCATCAAGGCAGTGTAAACCTACTCCAATAGATGATGATAGCTCAGGAAATGACGATTTCATATGCGAGACAGAAGACGACGTATGACTTGTTCTCTTTGGGGTCATGCTTCATGTGCTGATGTCCCAAAGAAGACTAAACGATTTATTTGTGAACTGTGTTCCTAAAATGTTAGTATGTCATTATGTCCTTAACTTGTATGTCATTTTGTCCGTATTATATAGACAAAATTGTTTTTATGATTAGTTACATTTTTCCCTAATATATATTTTATTATAATTCCTACTTAATTATAAGACTGTGTCAATGATAGTCAATGGACCTAAGATGAGTAAAAAATAATTAGACTGATTATAATTACGTTAAATAAAGAAATATGATTAAAAAACAAAACACCCTGTCATTTTGTCCGTAGTCCCCCTATCGGCAACCTCAATTCAACCAAAAAATTGTTAATAATTACAAGAAAAATGAAAGAGTGAAAATTTTCACAGTTTTGGTCTTGTTCAAAAAACATGGTTCTTGGGTTTAGACCGTGTCAAATTGGAATTATTATTAGACGTTTCGCCTACGATTGTACGAGGCATCTTCAGAGATCTTTACTTCACAAGATTAGAACGCTGAACATTCACCTATTTTGCAAGTATGACTTTGATTGATGACTGAAAGTGGATTGAGGAAAAGACTGAGGTAAAACGGCTGTTAGAAATTTCGATGCCGCCCTCGTATGGACGTCTCGATCTGCGGTCCGTGACAAGAATACAAAAGTCGCCTCTAGTAGACTTTCTTTGAACTAGTGAGAACTTGTTAGAACGCATAACGAATAATATACGTTTTGTAAATTCAAGAAATATAAATAAGTTTTTTTAATATCGAAAGAGTACTATTTTATTTCTAAGAAACGAAAAAAATCGATCAATCGCCGACAACGACCATTAATATTATCATTACAAAAATTAACAATATTTTTTTATCCATCTGGCTATAACACTAGATAACCAACTATACGTTTATCACAGTATACTATAAAAAAAAACAATGGAAAACAGGGTTCATGAAATCTATAATATTGAAAAAAATAATAACCCCTGGTTTTCATTAGAAACAGTGTGATGGAGGATAACGCTCGAAAAAACTATATTTCAATTGGATAATGTTCGTCTACATATTGCTATAGTGGATATAAACTACTTTAATAAGGCCCAAGCCTTCTTGCATGGCTATCTATGGCTCCAAACATGGACGTCTGGACATGGAATGTTTACAAAAACAAAACGCCACGAATGGGTCACAATCAGTAGTAATTTGCCAACTGTTTTGGAAAAAAATAAGGGAAAACAATGTAATTTGTTAATACCCAATTTTTGTGAAAAAAAAATATTATTATGATAATATATTTCATATAATATTTATAAACAATTTATTGCTACAATAGCAAACTAATATCTTTAAAATAGTATGCTTTATAATGCGTCAGTTTAACTCCCAGAAAATTCAAGATTTCTAAGTAGTCTGATAAACTATGAAATCTGGCAACCTCGCAAATTTCTTTTACGCTATCGTACGATCAAGGTTGAATCCGGTCCATTCATAAAAATTTTGGCATATGACATTTTTGTGGTTGACGTTGTGTGTCTTGGATCGTTTTTTAATTTTTTGTGATTCCAAAAGTGTTTTTGTAAGTGACTAATTATTCATTAGTGACAAAATGGTCAATCATTGCTAAGTTTGCCGAAAATTGGATTATTTATTTCTAAATTTAACTTTTCACAGGTAGGTTAGGTTAAGTTTGGTATCATAGGCGGGTAACTTGGGATTTTAGAGTTTGTTATCAGTGATTTTTTATAGGTTTCCCAGTGATTCTAACCGCCGAGACCTTTGGATTAATATATTAGGACTACAAGATAAAATCTTGCCCAAGTCACTTCGTATCTGTAGTGAACATTTTGGCCCAAACGATTTCTATTATCGATTTGATGGTGTTCGTGTTTTAAAGTGAGACCAACATAATAGAAGCCCACCATTTTCTATTATTTTTCATTAACATTTCCCTTGTAATATTACACCAAATAGTACCGCTTTTCCTATCTTTTTACAATTTTTTCCTTAATTTTTGTTTTCCCTATTACTTGTAAAAGTGTAAAATTTTCATTTAACCAAGATATTACAAAATCTGCAAAAAAAACTCATAAACGTTATAAATAAATATATGACTTGCATAATAACTGTCATGTGTGAAAAGTCCAGAAATTAAACTTCAATTTGTGCAATTTTTATTTATTTTTATTCGATGTCCGATAGTTACATAGTCTCAGATTTGCTTTACGTAAATTAGATATTTTATATATATATATATATATATATATATATATATATATATATATATATATATATATATATATATATAATTGTAATATGACCAACAAGTAATATATTTAATAATAGCATGTACTTATTTTTATCCCATCCTTATCGGTATATTTTGTCATAAATATTTTAAGATACTAGAAACAGTGAAAATCAAGAAATACACTAATCATATTAAAATAAATAATTTCCGTTAGAAACACATGACAGATTGTCGATTCGAGATATTAAAATTTTTTAACAATAGTACTGCCAAAACTTAATGGGCAAACAAATTTAATAATTATTTTTATTAATTTGTTTTATTTTATTTCTTTATATTCCAATTTCTTATGATTGGAGTTTGGGGACTGTTCAGTAAAACAGGTTTAACTGTAACAAGTCTTTCAGATTAATACCTAATTGAAACAGATCATATATATTCCAAATCATAATTGAAATTATATACAAATATTAACAGGTTATTTCTTGAAAATGAAGTTGTAAATACTCTATTTTCTCCTGAACACATACACCGTCGAATATATATTTTTTAAATATTTCCGTTTTTAATTTGCTTCATTTATTAACTTACAAAAAATTTCTCCATTTTTTCGTTTTAGGAATTTTGTACAAGTGTTATTATTTTTACAAATAATTGGTATACTAACCAAACGTCAAAGTAGTCATTTGCATACCGCGACATCGTTATATTTATTCAGTATTGCACTTCAATATTTGAGACATTAGAACTTTGGTAAGACTACTTTTTTACGATGTTCATGGCTGACGTTAAATTTCATATGCGAGTGTCTGTACGGCATAGACACGTTGTTAGGAATAATAAAAATAGACAGCGAGTCCATACAATTTAGAAAACAAATTTCAATCACAGTAATTTTCAAGAAACAAAGTTTTTGTCAGTTTTAGAATTGTGGGCATTAATTAGCCACTTAACTAAAATCCGGCAAAATATTACGCAATTTTTTACTTTGGACTTGGATAATTCTCACATGGTACTCTGTTTTAAATAATAACTAGTGCCTTGGATAAAAAAAAAGATTATTTCAAGTCATTAATGTCGTAAAAGATAAATGATATGAATATTACGATTATTTGTATATTGGATACTGACTTATGTTCAAGTACAACAACTTCCGTATCACGACATATTGATAGAGTAATTAACTATTTCTTATGAAAAAATATTTATTTCAATTCTGCAAATAAAAGCATCATAGAATATTAATTGATATTTTTATTCGTTTTAAAATTGTTACGCCGCTGGCGTATGATAGATTGTAAGCTATGATACCTCTCTAACCCCTGGCCTACAAACATGTTGGCGCTTATAAATTTCATATTCATGAATGACTAGCCTGGTCCATTCTCTACTATGTCTATGGCTCCAAATCTTCTACCTATCTAACAGAATTAAATACACAAATTAAGTCACTTTTTGCTACATTTAGCTAAATATAGTAAATACAATATCCTTTTTATATTTATGTCGTATTTTATTTTAGTTATAGTACCTATTATTTATTTATTGTACTTTTATATAATATTTTAATATTTTGATTCTCATTTTTGTTATATTTCATTTGCTGTCTAATTTCCACAGTTTCCTCAGTTTTGCTTCAGACCTTTCTAAAATACCTGGAAATTTTTTCTTGAATTATTATTATTTGTCTCTTGTAATTTAAACAATAATTTTAAAATATTTATATTTAATTAAGGAATTTTGTTTCGTCAATGAGAATTTTGATTATTCGAGAGTAAACAATTTTAATTAATTTATTAAAATGTCTTCTGCTTTGTTAAGCTTAGAATCCCTGGAAATTCAATTAATAAATTTTAAAAAATACGTGGAACCAATTTTACTCTTAAATTTTATATTTCCAAAATTTACGTCCAATACACCGACTAAAGTGAAATAAAGCTAAATATAATCGTGAACAAAATCGTCGATTACACAGGTCTACCAAAAATGGGGTCATGAGGGCCGCTGGGAGTCCCTTCCAAAGTAATTTGCTCCATAGAACCCAAATCCGAGATCAGAATTTGCACATCATGTACGGCTTTTGAGATATTTGAGGTTATATTCTCGAAAAATGTTTTTTTTAAGCTACTTTTGAGATTACGCGTAGAATGCAGAAAATTTTTTCGATACATAACATCAGAAGTAGGCAAGAAAATTTTTTTGTCGAGTACATGACCTCAAATATCTTAAAATCCTGGCGTGATGGGCTAATTCTCACTTCAAAAATGACCCCCAGCCCCCCTATAACAAAACCTTGTTGACCTGTGTTATTTATAGATCTTTTCAACATGTTGTTAAAGGAAAAAACATTTGTTTTTAAAATATTATATTATTGAAATTAATTAAAAGCAAAGGCAATTATCTTGCACATTTATTATTTTAGAAAATTACCTACATTATTTGCAGGTTTCTTCATTCAAAGTACCTTTTTTCAGGTCTTCAATTTTATGATTGAGTTGTCTATTTGTGGCCAATACCAATACTTCCATATCCCAAGATCAGGGGCGGATCCAGCCTCTCTCTTTGGGGGGGGGGTGATATCAGAAAATTACAGTATGGGAAGCGAAAGCAAGTTGTCGAAGGGGGGGAAAGACACCAGCAACATCCCCATTTCTAGTGTAAAAAGCGGGATCGGGTCTATTTTTCTGAATTTGAAGCTCTTGGAGATCGGGAGGGGGCGATCCCAAGAAAAAAAAGTTGCCGACAGGGGGAGGAAGCGAGCAGGATACACATTCCTAGTATAGGAGGCAGAATTGGGTCTATTTTCCTGAACTCAAAGCTCCTGGGGGGGACTATAGCATGAAAAACGAGTTGTCAACGTGGGGAAGTGCCAGCAGCAAACACTTTCCTAATATAAAAGGCAAGATCGGTTCTATTTTCCTGAACTCAAAGCTCTTGGGAAGGGGAGGGGCGATAGCAAGCATACAATTCCTATATTCTATTCAAGAACTAGAGAGAGTAATAAAACTGTTACCGAAACCTCCAATGTACCTGCTCCAGTGTTGCAGGTGCTGTAAATCTAATTATAATTAAATATTATAAGCTTTTATAAAATTTCTGATAGATCAATTTAATTTTTGTCAGTGAGAAAAGTACACCTTACAGTGTGTCCTTAGTGATTTATCTTGTTTGTGCTTGTTTCTATATAGTATCTGAGATTAGTGAGATACCCAAAAGATATGGCTTCCACATCTATATTTATTTCAAAATCGTTAAACCAGGGCATTTTTTCCTCAACGAAAAACTTATTACGATGAATGTTTATGATGCCTTAAGATATCAATATCTAGATAATAATGTTAAAAGCTCTGTTTAGATGTGTTCCAACCTGACAGGAGTTGGAAAATCTACTATGTACCGAATACTGAAGGAGAAAAACATAAATGGAATTGTTAGTACTCCCAAGCCATATTCAACCATAAGCAGACGAAAAACCTCGTTGGAACAAGAGATGTAAACTGCCATGAAAGGAGTTGTACAGGGTGAGTCAACGATTGGATGAAGTAGGTTTGTGCCTTTTCATTGAAATTAACAAAGAAACTATATTTATTGTTTGATACAGTTTATTTTTACGCAGATTTTAAAAATATTTGGGAATCTACAGGGTAAACCAAAAAACTAGGACATCATAAAGTTGTATTTTTTTAAATAGAACACCCTATATACGAATCGTATTTTCAATTTAGCTTATAATTTTAAATCTTTTTTATTAAGGGTTTACTATAACAAAACTTTATAGTTTCTGAGATAATTAAGTTTAAAGAAAAAAAAGTCACATTTTCAAGCATCAATTCAATCCTAAATAACGTTTTCAATTTTGTGACAAATATATTCAAATTTGGAATTTAGCAAGGCCAAGGACAAGTTAACATAATTTTTACCTAATATTTGCAATAAAAGCTACAGGGTGTTGAACACATCGGCTCAAATTTGAACAAGTTTAAATGAATAAATATCTTTTTTTTTAAATGGTACATCCTGTATATTTTCATGTTATTTAATAGAGTAATAAAAACCCTAAAAGTTTTGTTGAATATATCCTATACCTATTTATAATAGTTTTTGAGATATTTCAGTTTTTCTTATTTTCCATACTTTTTTACAGAAATAGTCTTCATTATCATAGTAGCCATGTAAAATAATAAAAAGAAACTACAGAAACAAACAGAATGTGGTTAAATATGACGAAATACATTATTCGTTATATTACAACGGCAATAGTTTAATTAAACATAATGTGAACAAATTAACACAACAATAACGACAAGGCAAATACATATTTACTTTTGTACTAAATTGAAACAAAAAAATTACCTATTAAATACTGAGATTAATTATTTCTTTTTAATAAGTGTTCGAATAAACGACCCTCTTGTGCAATGCACAAATTTAGTCTTTTTTGCAGTTTTTCTCGGACCCTGGACAAAATTAGTGGCGTTATTGTTCTACAGGTATCCCTAATCCTGTTTCGCATATCTTCCACTGTTGTTGGTGGATTAACATACACCTTATTTTCAATATAACCCCATAGGAAGAGATCTAATGGGGTGATGTCGCAAGACCTTGGTGGCCACTCAATGAAACCCCCACGTCCAATCCATTTTTGCGGATATCGTTGGTCCAAAAACGCGCGAACTTCACGATGGTAATGCGGAGGCGCACCATCATGCTGGAACCACATACTGTCGAGCTCATCCCTATCGAGACCTTGAAGCAGTTGGGGTAGTTCTTCTTGTAGAAAGTACAGGTAACTATGGCCATTTAGTGGTTCATTAAAAAAGTGGGGTCCAATAATTCGATTATGATGAATACCACACCAAACCTTTAATGACCAGTGGTTTTGATGTTGCACCTCTCTAATCCAAAATGGGTTTTCTGTGGCATAATAATGCATGTTGCGTCTATTTACGGCACCGTTACTTCTAAAAGTAGCTTCATCACTAAACATTACCTTGCATAATAAATTTGGATTTAATTGATTCTCCGCATTTATTGTACGACAAAAGTTTGTCCATGCAATTCTTGGTGTAATTCCATGTGATATGGATGATACCTATATTTCTTGGTAGTACGATTAGCGGTGGATTGTGATGTTTCACATAATGCTGCTAACTGACCGCTACCAATATAAGGATTTTCCTGAACATTTAACAATACTTGTAGTTCTTTTCCTTCATTAGTTACTGGTTTGTTGACCACTTTACGTTTTGGATAATCAACAGTACCAGAAGAATCAAATCTTTGCATTAAGTTTTGAAAAGTATGGGTATTAGGCTGGCGTCGATCAGGGTACTTCATTTTGTAAATTCTTTGAGCAAGAAGGCAATTTTGTTTGAGCCTCTCCTATTGTATAAATCATATCTATTAACTCATTCTTTGGAAAATTCATTTTACAATATAAGATGAATGCAAAAAAAAAACAAACTACACTACATAAAAACCAAAAGAAGCGATTGCGGTTATTAGTTTGACACACAGAAAAATGTTCTTTTACATTGTTTTTGCCATGGCTACTATGATAATGAAGACTATTTCTGTAAAAAAGTATGGAAAATAAGAAAAACTGAAATATCTCAAAAACTATTATAAATAGGTATAGAATATATTGAACAAAACTTTTAGGGTTTTTATTACTCTATTAAATAACATGAAAATATAGGGTGTACCATTTAAAAAAAAAGATATTTATTAATTTAAACTTGTTCAAATTTGAGCCGATGTGTTCAACACCCTGTAGCTTTTATTGCAAATACTAGGTAAAAATTATATTAACTTGTCCTTAGCCTTGCTAAATTCCAAATTTGAATATATTTGTCACAAAATTGAAAACGTTATTTAGGATTGAATTGATGCTTGAAAATGTGACTTTTTTTCTTTAAACTTAATTATCTCAGAAACTATAAAGTTTTGTTATAGTAAACCCTTAATAAAAAAGATTTAAAATTATAAGCTAAATCGAAAATACGATTCGTATATAGGGTGTTCTATTTAAAAAAATACAACTTTATGCTGTCCTAGTTTTTTGGCTCACCCTGTAGAGTCCTAAATATTTTTAAAATCTGCGTAAAAATAAACTGTATCAAAAAATAAATATAGTTTCTTTGTTAATTTCACCGAAAAGGCACAAACCTACTTCATCCAATCGTTGACTCACCCTGTACATACATTTTATTATGAGAAGCACATCCCAACCAACGATAAAATTCTAACTAAAATCAATGAAGATCAAGATTTACCAGAAATTAAAAGAACCGAGCTCTGAAAATGGCTCAGAGAACTTAATTTTTGCTGGGAAAAACCAGATAGGTAATCTGTTCTTATAGATCGTCTGGAAAATGTCCGTTGGAAAAGAAAATATCTCTCTCAAGTAAAAGGGAGGGTTGCTAAAAATAACACAACTTACAAAATTAGTAACTGAACTTGTGAAAGATTTTTTTGAATAAAGTTACTGCAGAAAATTGGAGAAAATACATATAATAAAAGAATAAAAGAAAATGTGGAAACTCGATCTCATAATTGGTGAGATAGAGGATTAATTTGATCAAAGATAGCTTCACTGACTTTGACTACGAATTAGATACGTATTGTTTACCAGCGTAAACACAATTTTTTATTTAAATTTTCTGTAACATATAAAACTTAATTACATTTGAATCCCTTTTTAGTGTTTAATTGTAACTCTGCAGATGGTTTAAGTAATAAATAAACTGAAATGTCAAATGCCCCAAAAATATTTTTAGTTAATAATAAAATGACCGGTAGCCCTAAAAAAATTTTAATATTATATAAACGAATTAATTTTTTATATATGTTTAACTTCTTGTAGTTTCGACAATGGGTATTTTGTAAGTATTTAGATTATAACTTATAATTTTCCAGAGAAAAAGGCTACGTTTTAGTGTGAATGTGCCTAAAACGGTTTCTATGCCAAAATTAAAAATAATAAAAATACAGTTGTGATTTATGTTAAATATGTCAAAATTATCTATATTTTCTAATGTATGTGAATAATTAAGAAATCATAGGAAATAAAATAATATTATATACACTTTTAATTTTAAGTTTATTAAAGAAATAATATTCTATGCCATAAATACTTGGTGATACCATAAACCTCTTTCCGACGCCTATGACAAGGATTAAAATCCTTTTTAACACTTCACACATCCAAATATCTATTGTTATCCAACCCAAATAGTCCATTATTATGGACCGGAATTTTTGATTATAAAATTTTTAACCCATTCCTATGAAAAATATATGGGTCTAACAGATTTTGCCAAAGACACCGGACTAAAGAACACAGGTAGTTTGCGAAGAAAAAAAAAGGGTAAAAAAAAGATTTATTACTCTCTCTAGTTCTTGAATAAACTATAGTATAAGAGGCAAAATCGGGTCTATTTTCCTGAACTCAAAGCTCTTGGGGGCGCCCTCCTTGGAGCCGCGCCTGCTCAGGTTAGTATTCCCAATGAACTTGCCTCTTTTTCTTTTATTCCAATAAATATTATTTTCCTTTCTTTAACTCCATTTATTTTTTCTTTATTTGACTATCAATTTTCTTTAAAACTTACTCAATACAACGCCCATAAATATTAGAAAATCAAGTTCTTGGGGGCGCCCTCCTTGGAGCCGCGCCTGCTCAGGTTAGTATTCCCAATGAACTTGCCTCTTTTTCTTTTATTCGAATAAATATTATTTTCCTTTCTTTAACTCCATTTATTTTTTCTTTATTTGAGTATCAATTTTCTTTAAAACTTACTCAATACAACGCCCATAAATATTAGAAAATCAAGTTCTGAACTATAAATAATGGGTTTGGCGTGAACCTATTAAAAATACTAAGGATAAATTTCAAAAACACGGTAAAGGGCCTGAAATCAAATCCCTGCAGAGCCAGACTTTTCCAATCTTAAAAATTCGATTAAACGCGGCAAGAAGGCAATATAATATATGTCTTCTGGTAAAATTTTTATTACAACTTCACATCGATACTATAGTATCAATTTAAAGTATTTTGATACAAAATCTTTTCAAAAACATAAATTTCCTTTTACGAGTAATATTTCTATGTCAATCGGATTAAATTTTAATAAAAATAGAAACACCAAGTATTAAAATTTTGAAGCACAATATACGAATAATAAATTCTAAAATAAAAGTTTATATATACAAAGAAATAAACAATACACTATCAGGTAATACATTTTCTTCACTATTATAAGCTCCCATTGTTATAAATGGAATCTCAGAAAAGACCGTTTGTTATTAATAACGTAAGTAATAATTAACTGATCCCATGATAATCGTTCTCTAACAGAGATTGTCACGATTAAATTATTGCTGATTAAAAGGTTTTGAGTAACTCATTGTTAATCCTATTTATTCTAGTGCCTTATTTGTTTTATCTTACTGGTACATTTATCGAAGAGAAAATATAAATTATATTAGCAATAGTTTACATAGAAATAATCCACTAGATGAAACCCATAGGAAATACAAAAAAACTGCTAATGTGGCCAGGTTTTTTAATAATATTTTAACACTACATTATAACTACTTATTACTAAATTATTTATTAATTGAATAGTGGATTAGGTAATGACGTTAAGTTCTATTCTTTGAAAAATCCACAGTGCCTGAATCAGCTAGTCCTTATTGTCATGGCAATTATAAATGGGCGGAGCTTTTATGACATACTTGTTGCAAAATGTAAAAATAGTACATACTGAAGTTACTCTTAGCAAAAGATCAAATTTAAGGCGCCATCTCTAGCCTAAAACTGAAAAAATGTTAACTCCGTGAAGGCTTAGTCTCTACAGGCAGACTCCTCAGATAATTCAAGTACTATCCAGCTGTAGTTAAAAATTAAAGAGCTGAAGTAACATAGATGTTAGCTGTAACGATAAATAACGCAAAAATATCAAAGATTTATTAACTGTAGCAATAAATAATAAAGCAACAATATCATAGTTTATAAACTTACGTCCATATTTCCACAGGTTAGCGGACTCTTCCACACTACATCGAGCAATATGCGAGGCAGATGATTCAACGCCACTACAGTTGAGAGAACATGATATTACTTCTCACCACCAAACAGACCAAGAGAAGTTACAAACCTGGCTAGGGAAGCCACTTCATGGACGGCATCCAAATGAGGTCAATCAGGACAATGTCGACAACTCAGCGTCGAACTACTGGTTGATTTCAGGACAGATGTTTCCGGAAACGGAGGGCTTCTTGTTAGCTATCCAAGATTAGGTTATTCCGACGAAGAACTATCGGAAGTTCATCATTAGAGATCCCTCAATAGAAAATGACCAGTGCAGATATGGCTGTCGAACATCGGAGACAATTCAGCACATAACTGGAGGATGCCAAGCGTTTGCCGCAACCGAGTATAAGGAAAGACACGACTCAGCCGCTAAAATACTCCACCAAAAGTTAGCAGAAAAGTTACACCTATTACAGGTAGAAAAAGTGCCTTATTACAAGTATAATCCGGAGCTTACTCTTGAGAACAACCAGTTCAAGTTATATTCGGACCGAACGGTTCTGATGGATCAGACAGTTGCTCACAATAGACCAGATATTATACTAATAGATAAAATTTCTAGGCAAACTACACTAATCGACATTGCTGTATCTCACAACAACAATCTAAGGCCAAAATACAACGAGAAGATCGCCAAATACAGAGATCTGGAGGTCCAGATCAGAAGACAATGGGCAATGAACAGCGTCCAAACGATTCCCATAATACTGTCAACAACTGGAGTGATACCAAAGAACCTCCTGCAGAACATCAAGGGACTGGACCTTAGGGAGCATCTGTATAAACTTATGCAGAAAGCAGTTCTCCTTGCAACCGCGAGAACCGTTCGAAAGTTTGTAGGAAATACAACAGACAACGTCACCTAGGACCCGATAACATGGAAAGGGTTCGCACAGAGCTTCATACTTTTGGTGTCTTTGTATGCCTGGTATGAGTGAATAATCCCTGGAGGGAGTGCGAAGATGTTTGGCTTGTAAATCATAACATAGTTTATAAAAGAAAATTTGAATTTCTTTTACACTACGATTTAATGTCTCTTTTAGATATAAATTCGAACAATATAGCTACTTATCTGGTTGTGAGTACTTGTTAACGGGCTGCAGTCACTAAAAGGTGATCTTGGGTAATTTGGTACTTGCAAACTGGACTGCTATCGAATGTTTTAATTTTACCTTGTGAGTATTTCTATTAAAGAAAATTAGAGAGTTTCAGGAACATGGAATAATCCTCGTATAAAGCATCAGCAGATTTCTGGTTGTTCCTCAAATTGAAGTTAGTAATGAAAGGACCCCATTAAGGACATCTAAGGAAATTGTACCTCAGTACTAAAAGCTATTTTACAAAGGGATTACTGTGACTATATCAAAACAGTTTTAAGTCGATTTTAGTTGTGAATTGATTCAGAGGGAGATTATTTTTAATACATACAGTGATTTCTTGAGCATAATCCGTCTCTTTTACCTTTCATAGCTAGAACTGGTAATCACTCATACTAGACTTCATACATTTCCAAAATACAAGAAATTTGTAACCTTATTATGCAAAAAAATACAGAATTCACATATTTCTGCATTTTTCTTAAGGCATTTGAAATAATAACAATTGATTCTGTAACAGGCTCGTTGTTACCAATTTATTATTTGTTTAACAAAAAAATATTATAGCGATATACTGCAAAAGTAGATAAAATTAAACACTTTCCTTTCTTCAAATATATATATATAACTTCCAAAAACCATTTCCTAAATGAGTAAAATGATTTATGAAACAAATTTCCCACAATTTCTTAATATTTTACGAAAACACCCACACTCATGCCTCCAACTATAATTCGCTGTCTGTAAATTTTAATATACATTAACAAAATAATTATATAAACCCCAGTTTCGCTTAAAAACCCTTTCGTGCTTCCCCGGTTTGTTTTCTCCCTATCTACAAGAAATCTTATTACTTATATATTAACGAGAATAATTTATAAGAGTGACATTTAATTTCGGATAATGAACTTGCCAATAAACTCCATATAATAGCATTTTCCATCAAATTCATGATATCGTTGGTATCAGTGGCAGTACGTGAGAAAAAGTACCTAAACTTATTTCCAAAAATCTTTGAATCTCTAAAAAAAATTAGGTTATAAAAATATTTAGGGTGCACAAATTATATAACTAGGGGGCATGAACGAGAGTGGTCCCACAAAGAAAACCAAAAATTTTTACACCCTTAAAATAAATTGTTAGCGTTTTAAATGTTATCTATGAATTTTTTACAGTACCTAAAACTCTTTTAAGGCTTCTCTTAAAATCCCTGAGTGCTGGGTGCCCCTAAAAATGCATAGTGAATTTTAAAATAACAAGAAAATTTCTTTTTTTAACGTCAGTGGATGTACACCCTTAAAATAAATTGTTAGAGTTAAAATTGTTGCACTACGAATTTTTTGCAGATACCTAAGACACTTCTAAAGCTTCTCTTAAAATACCTGAGTGCTGGGTGCCTTTGAAAATGCATAGTGAATTTTGAACTAACAAGAAAATTTCTTTTTTTAACGTCAGTGGATGTACACCCTTAAAATAAATTGTTAGCGTTATAATTGCTGCACTACGAATTTTTTACAGATACCTAAGACACTTTTAAAGCTTCTCTTAAAATCGCTGAGTCCTGGGTGCCTTTGAAAATGCATAGTGAATTTTGAAATAACAAGAAAATTTCTTTTTTTAACGTCAGTGGATGTACACCCTTAAAATAAATTGTTAGAGTTATAATTGTTGCACTACGAATTTTTTGCAGATACCTAAGACACTTTTAAAGCTACTCTTAAAATCCCTGAGTGCTGGGTGCATTTAAAAATGCATAGTGAATTTTGAAATAATAAGAAAATTTCTTTTTTTAACGTCGGTGGATGTACACCCTTAAATTAAATTGTTAGGGTTATAATTATTGATCTATGATTTTTTTACAGTTACCAAAAACTCTTCTAAAGCTTCTCTTAAAATCCCTGAGTGCTGGGTGGCCTTAAAAATGCATAGTGAATTTTTAAAATAACAAGAAAATTTCTTATTTTAACGTCAGTGGATGTACACCCTTTAATTAAATTGTTAGCGTTATAATTGTTGATCTATGATTTTTTTACACATACCTAAAACTCTTTTAAAACTTCTCTTAAAATCCCTGATTGCTGGGTGACCTTAAAAATGCATAGTGAATTTTTAAATCAACAAGAAAATTTCTATTTTTAACATCAGTGGATGTACACCCTTAAATTAAATTGTTAGCGTTATAATTGTTGATTTATGAATTTTTTACAAATACCTAAAACCCTTTTAAAGCTTCTCTTAAAATCCCTGAGTGCTGGGTGGCCTTAAAAATGCATAGTGGATTTTTAAAATATCAAGAAAATTTCTTATTTTAACATCAGTGAATTTACACCCTTAAATTAAATTGTTAGCGTTATAATTGTTGATCTATGATTTTTTTTGCACATACCTAAAACTCTTTTAAAGCTTGTCTTAAAATCCCTGAGTGCTGGGTGGCCTTAAAAATGCATAGTGAATTTTTAAATCAACAAGAAAATTTCTATTTTTAACATCAGTGGATGTACATCCTTAAATTAAATTGTTAGCGTTATAATTGTTAATCTATAAATTTTTTACAAATACCTAAAACTGTTTTAAAGCTTCTCTTAAAATTCCTGAGTGCTGTGTGGCCTTAAAAATGCATAGTGAACTTTTAAAATAACAAGAAAATTTCTTTTTTTAACATCAGTGGATTTACACCTTTAAAATAAGTTGTTAGCGTTTTAATTGTTGATTTATGAATTTTTTACAGATATCTAAAACTCTTTTAAAGCTTCTCTTAAAATCTCTGAGTGCTGGGTGGCCTTAAAAATGCATAGTGAATTTTTAAAATAACAAGAAAATTTCTTTTTTTTAACATCAGTGGATGAACACTCTTAAATTAAATTGTTAGCGTTATAATTGTTGATCTATGAATTTTTTACAAATATCTAAAACTCCTTTAAAGCTTTTCTTAAAATCCCTGAGTGCTGGGTGGCTTTAAAAATACATAGTGAATTTTTAAAATAACAAGAAAATTTCTTTTTTTAACGTCAGTGGATGTACACCCTTAAATTAAATTGTTAGTGTTTTAATTGCTGATCTATGAATTTTTTACAGATACCTAAAACTCTTTTAAAGCTTCTCTTAAAATCCCTGAGTGCTGGGTGGTCTTAAAAATTCATAGTAAATTTTAGAATAACAATAAAATTTCTATTTCTAACGTCAGTGGATGTACACCCTTAAAATGAATTGTTAGCGTTATAATTGTTGATCTATGAATTTTTTATAAATACCTAAAACTCTTTTAAAGCTTTTCCTAAAATCCTTGAGTGCTGAGTGGCTTTAAAAATGCATAGTGAATTTTAAAATAATAAGAAAATTTCTTTTTTTAACGTCAGTGGATGTACACCCCTAAATTAAATTGTTAGCGTTATAATTGTTGATCTATGAATTTTTTACAAATAAATAAAACTCCTTTAAAGCTTCTCTTAAAATCTCTGAGTGCTGGATGCCCTTAAAAGTGTCATATTCAAGAAGTTTCAAAACGCTTTATAAGGTTGATACTTTCGATCATTGTAATTTATTTAAAAAAATAACTGATTTATACGTCAGATCGAGTATTTGGTTTCATCAGGGATAGTATTCGATTTCTACCAACATTTACCCTGATGTCAATTTGTCGACCTTCTTCTAGCTGACCTAATTTTGGGTACCTACTTTCTACGAACAGGCTTCTACAGGTAGACTTAAAACTTCTCCTAGCCTTTTTTGTAATGAAAAGGCATTTTGGTACATTTGTTGTTATTATAGTGTATAATAAGTTGAAGTTTGGGCGACTGGTTCTCTTTATATTGTGTATGTAATCCTTTTACGAGCTGTCTCATAGAGGTTGTGTTTCGAGGATTAACGTCCTTCATAAGATTGTTTAATGTCCAGAAAACTAGTTTGGTATATAAGAGCTTGTCCTGGAATAGATATATCATCTGCAGGTGTTTCTTTAATGTGAAGTGGCTGGTTACGAATCCCATTCAAAGTTCTATATGTTTTGGGTTTTAAAACTTCTTTGAGATTCAGGATAGTGCTGTGCTTCCCGTGCTGTTGTCCTGAAATCACATTCCAGTAGAGCTAGTCTTGCTGTTTGATTCTCCTAGTCACTGCTAAAACTGTGGCATCTGTAAAATGGTAAAATCTGTACCAGAACTATTCCGATTATTCTTTTTTTTTAATTTATTTATTATAGAATACTTAGAGCTCCTCCAAAAGCTTACCTTACGACTCGTCACTGAACAATAAATATATGCATAATATTAATTTTCCTTCGTATCTTAGACTAAACTTTAATTAGATGTCTTGATCCAGACTTGCTTCGGAAGAGCTTAGAAGTGAAACAAAATTGGTTTTTCTTTACTCAACACCGTGGGCGAAATTTAATTGAAATAGAATTTATAAACTTCGCTATACTGGGTACTTGAACATCGTGAATAAACGCGCTTGTTATGTTTGGTAAGTTGTTTTATCGAATGAAAACACACTGTTTCATTAGGAATAATATAAAACAAAATTTTCCAAGACCCTCAGTTGATACAGTCGTATTTTAAATGCACTTAATTAAAAATATGATGGCATAGAAACGTATAGTTTTTTCTTCACGTATTCATAACAATTTTAACTGTTTTGAAATAGGCTACGCAGTCTCAATTTTAATCTAAAGCTTCTTTGGTTTTAAAAAAGATCATTTTTATTACTGATCTAAATTTGGATTACTGTAAATGCGAGTAGGATGCGTCTACCGCGGCAAACAAAAACTTTATAATTTCTGTTAGAATTTGATAGGAGAAAATTTAATTGGGCTTGAAATAGTGTGCTAAAGAGATTTTTTCATCTGCTGAGTACTTTTTTTAAGATTTAATTGATGATTGTTCAAAATTATCAAAAATATGAGTGCATTATAGATATCTGGAAACAAAGTAGCCATATCTAGATTAAAGAACAACTTAGTAGAACATGGAACATTTCGCAACCCCAACCTAAATGTATGGCAAAGAAAACAGAGAGAAGGAGTGAGAGGGAGAGAGGGGGAGAGATGGGAGGGAGGGGGAGAGAGGTAGGGAGGTAGGTAGGTAGGGAGGGAGGGAGGGAGAGAGAGAGAGAGAGATACGACTCCCGTCGGCAGCCACGTGGCCACCACTGTTTTTCCACTTTCAAATGGTAGTCTTTTTTGGTCATGTCTGCTAGCAATTTTCACGTATTTCACAGACTTTTTGAGGCAAAATGAAAATATAGGCTTGTCTAATGATACTTATAGTTCCAAAATCTTTATACAGAATTAAAATCGTACGTACCATCTGGGCGAGCTGAAAGATAGTGTACTAAAAATTTCAAATGGTAATTGTGAAAAAACAACGCTTAATTTGATATACATAAAGTATAAATAAATTGCTATTATTTTACGAAGGACCAGCGCTACAACTTGAAAAATGATAGAGATCGGAGCTTTTTAAAAAATGGTGTCTCCTGATTTTTTTTCCGTTACTAATGACCTGATTGGGTCGATAATTTTGTTTATATTTTTATTCCTATAACTCGTTTGTTTACATCATCGAGATTGCCTCATTAGATTAGATTTTATAGGCAAAAAACGAAAAAGAAACGAAATTTTTGATTTTATTTATACTAAATTATCAGATCATAGTATAGAGTGGAAAACATAACAAAATATCACTATGGATTAATTTTAATATGTTGGCACAGTTGGTATTTTGAGAGAATTCTTGTCACATAATCTGTTATTTTGTTCTCTGTTGATTGGCTTATACATAAAAAGCTACCGTTAAAATTTGGTGATGAGTTTTTTGCGAATATGCAAACATATCCTTCCTCTTTATATATTTACGAGATAATATTGATTGGTGATAAATTTTTATCGCAACAAAGAATAAAGTTTTATTTCCTACCCACTCTATCTATTATATCTCTATGAGTTTTTAAATGTGCGTAAAAGAGATAGCGTGTCACAGCGTATCCCTCACCTAGCGAAGAACAAACACACTATACCTTGAAACATTGTTTTTTTAACGTTGTATTTAATGGAAGTTAATGTTCTCTCAACATAAAATATAGCTTTAAACTTTCCCACTTATTTCAATAAACAAGGCTTCAAATTTGATTCCAATTTGTTAAGTAGCTTTCTCTATTATCCATAACAAACAAAAATCCGCTTCTTCTTAATATGACAATACTAATTAACAAACAATATTAGGATGTTCAAGCAACCCAACAAGTAATAATAATAATAATAATAATCCTACGGTTTTTATTTTGTATTTATTATAATTACGAACATAACAATTTGATCATAAATCTTAACTTGCCTTTTTTAGAATCATAAATAATATAAAAAAATTAAACGGTATTTTGGGCTTTAAAAGCGTTAATAATTGAAGAGCTGGCAGGAAAAATGATGAGAGTTTATTAATTTTAAAATTGAGATAATTACGTTTCAAAGTTTCTGGCTCGGCGTTATTTGAAAATAAAATATTAGAGTATTTTTTTTTGTTCGTGGCTCTACGGTTTAAAGATTTATGAATATAAAAATTCAAAAGTTAGATGATATTTTTTCTGCTTTATATGTATATATATATATATATATATATATATATATATATATATATATATATATATATATATACATATTCCACGGAACAAAAAGAGCAGATTATTAAGTGGTACACTATTCTGGTAAATAATCGGAAGATTTGCACTTACGTGCGAAAATCATCCTGTTCCTTGAAAATTTAGAATTTCGGAAATTTATTAAAAAATTTGAGACAACCCCGTTGTCTAAAAATTTGTAAAAAATGCACTGATAATAATGAGGAGCAAACGGGTCCTCAAATTACTAAAAAACGAGCATTTCGGGAGACTGACATTTGCAGTTTAGCAGAAATTAATTTTCCTTGCAATAGTACCGTAATTGCCGAAAAACTTGATATGAACGCTCGAACAGTTTGGAATATTTTAAAGCGGAACAAATATTCCTGTTATAAATTGCGAATAACTCAAGAAATTTTTCCGAAAGACCAGGAAACACTAATGGTGTTTTGTGAGGACATGATACAAAGGGCTAATAGGGATATAACCCCTGAAGTTTTGGCAAATACACGAACAGTATTTTACAATAAACTGGATTATTGTCTCGCTCAAAGTGGAGGCCTGTTTGAACACCTCTTGTAGACTTTTAGGTGTTTTTGTTGATTTAAATTGAATTTAATTATCTGTTTATTTATTTACAATTACTGAACGTGTTACTTTTATTTTTTACCAGAATAAAACTTTATTTTGTAGAATGATTTTCAATTTTAAACTGGTTTATTAGCTTAATTACTTAGAAATTACCGTTGCATTTCACTAGTATTTTTATTAGAATAAATATTTATTTTGTAACAGAAATATCAATTTTCTTTACGCTCAACAAACCTCGAACTCGAACCAGACAACTTGCACCATATAAAAGAGTTCTCTTTGCCACACGAGCTTCAGTACAGTACAATTTATCTATGACGATGATAGATGACTAGGTGAATGCTTTGGCTGGAGCGAAATCGGTCCAACGTTATTACCTCTGCCAAACAACATCTCAGTTTAACAATATTGATACTGTGTCCCAGTAAATGCAGAGTATTTCAAGCTACAGCCATTGTAACAAGAGTAAAGCGAAAATTGATGCGTCATTTTGCAAACTATTGGAAGCGGATATTAAACTGCAATAGAGAAGATTTGGGAATACAAACTTCAAACAGCAAGATTATTCTTCAAAGGATATTCTTGGTACCACATGCCAACAGGAATCCACAAATTACTTACTCCATTGACCAGACATCATAGCATTTTCAATATTACCGATAGGTAAACTATCGAAAGATGCACAAAAATCAACTGACAAGTTAATAAGAAACTATCGCCTAGACTTTGTCCGAAAATCTTCTCGAAAAAAATATGGAGGATGTGTTCCAAAACTTTTGGCGTCGATGGATCCTTACACTGTTTTTTGACATCGTAAGGATTCGGACAACAATTCGTACGTATTGGAGAATGAGAAAAGAGCTGTTAACAAAGAAGGTAATGATTAAAAAGTTCTTTTTATTATTTTTAATACAGTCATATAATTTATTCATCCGTGTAAATCAATAAATATTATATTACTTACAAATTATTTGCATTGGTATTTGTTAAGAAGTCCTAAGCATAGAGGAAAAAGTACTTTTGCCTTTTTAACGATTATCGATTTCCACGTATTTATTATTATAGTATTATTTTTAAAATGCGCCTTGGACAATATTTTATTCATGGAAATACAATTATTCTGTTTTTAAATTGCATATTTAACAGCTATTGAACCACATTAGACGTTTTTCGAATTTATTTTCATGATTTTAAAGATTCAGTCTGCTATGTTGGATCCGATTTTTATTTTTAATATTAAATCCGTGCTTTCAACCCACTGTATTTTGACGATTCCCCCCCCCCCCACACACCCATCTTTGCTGGAAACCAGAAAGCAAGCTACGATACAACAGAATGCTTTATTTCACTTCTTCAACATGGCAAAACGGGTTGTCCGTCTCTTTCTGTTACATTCCCATTATTTAGAGCTTCTGTTTTGGATTTTCCACACCTGTATATATAAACCAAAACCGTGTTAAACGTTTTTATTATTTAGAAAAAATTCGAATGCACAGTTAGAGTTGGATTTTGTTTTTTAATCATCTCTAGACCACCCCAAGTCATGGTGCAGCCAGTTAGTTGTTAAATTTTTCAATCTCTATGAATAGGGCCACAACCCAATCCGATCCTGTCTCTTTTTATTTTTTGATATAGATTTATATGATCGGTCTTTATTCCACCGTGCTTCCATCAGCATTGTGTGTTGTATTCCAGATATGCGAATGAAAGAATTCCGGAAAAGAAAAATATTTCAATATGCCGGAAATTAATACACAACATTTTCCTGAATTTTTATAAATGTAAATCATTAGATTTTTTGATGTTATCTTAAAGTTAGGTTAGATTCAAACACAGTTTGTTGAAAAAAAAACGGAAATAGTAAGGAGTTTCCCAGAAATAGTCTGTAAATTTTTATCCTAGAAGAAATTTCATTTTATAAATGATTTCGGAACCTTACTTTTGTCATTATTAAAAGAAAATGTATCGAATATTCTACTATTTTAGTTTTCTTATATCGCATTTAATATAATCGCTTCGTAATCCACTCTACTTCGAGTATCGTCTATTATATTCCAGCTATACGACCATCCGAGGAATTCCGGTAAAGAAAAAAATTCCTATTTGTCGGGACACTATTCCATACCATTTTCCTGCCTGCTTTTAGAGTTTTTGTGTTAAAAGATCATGTTTACGGCTGCGGACCTTTTCTATACAAACCAAAATGGGTTTATACAAAAGAAGCGACGCATTTTACTTAAGAAAAACGGATCCAGTACATTTAATCTCCAAATTTATGATAATGGGAATCTGGAAAGGCTTTTAGATAGTACATTTTTTGTACCTTCAGAATTTGATGGTTGTGTTTATAGAAAAGTATTGAGAAGGTGTTGGAATTTTTATTTGAAAATATAGGTATTGCTGGACGTGTAGTTTGCTACTTCGTGAAAATACGCGTTTTTCTATAATTTTTCTTAATAAATTGCGTTTTTTATAACTAGAAATCATCACACACAAGTCGTTTTCTTCCTAGCAAGATGATCTCTTCAATATTTTAAATTCTCTTTAATTTTAATAACCAATAGAAAAACCTAGAATCTAATAAATGACCCGAATTTTTGATTTTTCTTTCGAATGGCTATATAAGAGGTTTTTAGAAGGGGTTCACAAGAAGAAAAAGGTTTGGAACCGCTGTTTTAAAGCTATATTCTTTTAATGTAGAACATATATCCCTTCGTGTACATAATCATTTGAACTTTAACGAAATTAAAAGAGAAAAGTGCGATCTTTCGTGTCTTCGAAAAAATAATTAATTTAATTGACATAAGTTAATAAATCATCAGTCTCGAGAGGCATAATAATTCATATTCGTATCCAAAATTGTTTTTTTGCAAAACTTTCAGGAATATTAAGTTGAAATTTTAGCAATATTAATATTCACTTGATAATACCAGGCAATCATACAAATTTTCAAATTATACTATACAAGTAGGTAGTTCCATAAAAATGTGTTGCTAGGTATTTGAATACCATATTTGTTTGAGCCTGTGTACGTGGTACGTCTGATACTCGAGGCTCGAAATCACTCCGCGACGTGCACTGAGGTTCAATTGCTTGATATTTGTGAAGTCTATTAGACTGTGAAATATGATAAATAATAAATTATATGGTAAATAATTCAAAAGAGGTTTTCTTTGTAGACACGAAAAAGGTTCAAAAATAACATACTACCGTTGCAAAATGAAAAAAAAGTATATATATATATATATATATATATATATATATATATATATATATATATATATATATATATATATATAGATTAGTGTTTTGCTGATGGGAACATGTGGTTCAATATTAATCCGGGAATATATCCGTTCGTCTGTTTGGTTTCTAGTAGAAATTTGCAGACGTTTCGCTAAAATCTCATTTGGCATCTTCTGTGCCTGCTGACTGTAGAACAACTGGATTACTCACGCTCTGACAGGGAATCTTGCTAACCATGTTTTATTTGAGGGATCCGAAAATGGCTTTGACCTTGGTATATGAAACACATATGTGCAGCTAGGCATAGTTTAAGTTCTTTAGGTAGTCACTATTGTACAGGCCATAGGCCCATATCTATAAGGGATGAAATATAAAACGACAACCGCCCCCAGGTGGAGAGTAGTTGAGATCTTGTTGAGTCTCGTAGACAGAGACTGAATGTATCATGGTTGATAAGCTTTCTATTATAATATTGTAGTAGTAATATAAATCTTAGAATTGGAATTAATGACGTTTTATATTACTCATATTCAGGATAATACATAGTGTCAGGTGTGGGGTAATAATACTAGTGTTTAGTCTAGCGAAGGACTCACGGAATATTTAAATAACACTAAATGTGGTGGTTTAGTTAAGAAAACCTAATAGATTGGACTTGTAGTTCTAGGCTTGTATGTAGTTTGTTTTTACTGTTAAAAAAAGGGGGATGTGTCATAATGTACTGGCCATATTTTAAGTAGTTTAGGTAGTCACAGCTGTACAGGCCATAGGCCCATATTTATAAGAGATGAAATATAAAACGGCAACCGCCGTCAGATGAACAGAAGTTCATGTTGAGTTCTTGTTGAGTCTCGTCGACAGAGAGTCCAATTTACAAAAAATGGGCCAAAAATCTCAATTATCTTATACAACTGAAATTTTGCATATGCAACTTGCATTTAGAATTTTTTTTTTGATATTTTGAGATACAACCCCACTACTGAATTTTTTTTGGGAAAAATTTTTTTACAGATTATGCTAACACGTAACTATAATTTTTTTTGGTTAATTTAATCTCGATCGAAGCAGAAATTTACTTTTGTATCTTAAACCTTTTGTTAAATATTTTTTTGTAATATTTTCTTGGGTATAGGTTTTTCCATTAGAGAAACAAAGGACAACAATTTTTCTGACGTTTCTCTCTACACAGTGAGCTTCTTCAAAAGAGCTGGTATATTTATTTTAAATCTACAAAATTACTATTTTTTTTATAATAAACATATATCACAGTAATTACACATTACATTTATATTTTTAATTTAATTAAAATTAATAAAAATAAAACAGATTTTACAACAGGATTAAAGTTTAAAATTTAAAACAATACAACAGATTAAAATAGTGAAAATTGTAAAATAGTACATTCCTTGAAAGTAGTTTTGTGTGTATGTTAAAAATAAATTCAATTATGATCTTTGGTATGCAATTGATATGGATAGATTTATTTTTATAAAAAGCAAAAAATAGGAAAAAAGATTATTATTTATTTTTTAATAACGTTCTTTCATTTGCATGAGTGTATATGAAATCGTCCCAAGCATCATTACATTATTTCTCATATTTATTATAGAGTCGCTTCAAGTATGTTATATTAATATATCAAATTATAGTATATCTGACTTAAGTTTTTGACATCTTGCTTGTCATTTACAACATTTTTATCTTTTTTTATGTGTATCATTTCTTTGATGACTAATTTATGATAATTTCTGTCAAGATCTAAAATATGGGTGTTTTTAAAATAAAATTCATGCTTAGATGTTTGTTCGTGTTTGTGTAAGGATGCGTTTTTAGTGTATTTGTGTCCATTTATTCTATTTCCAATATATTGTGTCGTCATGCCAATGTATTTCTTAGGACAATTTAGGCATGGAATTGCATATATTACGTTAGATCTTTTTTTTCGTGGGAACTTTGCTTTTTAATTTCGTATAAAATGATCCTAGTAAATTCTTCGCCTTGTGGCATATCGTTATGTTATGCTTACCTAAAATATATTTTATTTTTTCAGATAGTTGCTTTACATACCGTAATGCAATGAAAGTATTTTGTGTTTTGGTATTGTTAATTTTATTTTTTTTGTTTGTGTTATAATGTAACTAGCGACCCGCCCCGGCTTCGCACGGGTGCAATGCTGATACTAAATACACTACAGAAAAACTGTGACTATTTATTTTATTTTTACAACAATTATTACATCGGCCTCCGACGCGCTATTTATAGGCACGCTGCCGCCGCCCCGGTCGGCCAGTACCGCCGCAAGCGCTACTTCCCGCAATTTTAAATCTGTAATATCTTCGAAAATATTCATTTAAATCTTGTGCTGTAAAGGACCATATAGATCTATATTAAATCAACAATGTATTTAAGCTATTTAATTGGATAAGGATTAATGCTGTATTGGTTAAAATCGCTTCAAAATTTGCCATTATTTGTCGTAAAAAGTAAATGACAAAAAAATGTTATTGTGGGATATCCATGAGAGATAGACATATACCATCGCGGAGTTTTCTGTATACCTTTTCAATGTGTACAGGGTGAGTCAACGATTGGATGAAGTAAGTTTGTGCCTTTTCGGTGAAATTTACGAAGAAACTATATTTATTGTTTGATACAGTTTATTTTTACGCAGATTTTAAAAATATTTAGGACTCTATAGGGTGAGCCAAAAAACTAGGACAGCATAAAGTTGTATTTTTTTAAATAGAACACCCTATATACGAATCGTATTTTCGATTTAGCTTATAATTTTAAATCTTTTTTATTAAGGGTTTACTATAACAAAACTTTATAGTTTCTGAGATAATTAAGTTTAAAGAAAAAAAGTCACATTTTCAAGCATCAATTCAATTCTAAATAACGTTTTCAATTTTGTGACAAATATATTCAAATTTGGAATTTAGCAAGGCCAAGAAAAAGTTAACATAATTTTTACCTAATATTTGCAATAAAAGCTACAGGGTGTTGAACACATCAGCTCAAATTTGAACAAGTTTAAATGAATAAATATCTTTTTTTTTAAATGGTACACCCTGTATATTTTCATGTTATTTAATAGAGTAATAAAAACCCTAAAAGTTTTGTTCAATATATCCTATACCTATTTATAATAGTTTTTGAAATATTTCAGTTTTTCTTATTTTCCATACTTCTTTACAGAAATAGTCTTCATTATCATAGTAGCCATGTAAAATAATAAAAAGAAACTACAGAAACAAACAGAATGTGGTTAAATATGATGAAATACATTATTCGTTATATTACAATGGCAATAGTTTAATTAAACATAATGTGAAAAAATTAACACAACAATAACGACAAGGCAAATACATATTTACTTTTATACTAAATTGAAACAAAAAAATTACCTATTAAATACTGAGATTAATTATTTCTTTTTAATAAGTGTTCGAATAAACGACCCTCTTGTGCAATGCACAAATTTAGTCTTTTTTGCAGATTTTCTCGGACCCTGGACAAAATTAGTGGCATTATTGTTCTACAGGTATCCCTAATCCTGTTTCGCATATCTTCCACTGTTGTTGGTGGATTAACATACACCTTATTTTTAATATAATCCCATAGGAAGAAATCTAATGGGGTGATGTCGCAAGACCTTGGAAACCCCCACGTCCAATCCATTTTTGCGGATATCGTTGGTCCAAAAACGCACGAACTTCACGATGGTAATGCGGAGGCGCACCATCGTGCTGGAACCACATACTGTCGAGCTCATCCCTATCGAGACCTTGAAGCAGTTGGGGTAGTTCTTCTTGTAGAAAGTTCAGGTAACTATGGCCATTTAGTGGTTCATTAAAAAAGTGGGGTCCAATAATTCGATTATGATGAATACCACACCAAACATTTAATGACCAGTGGTTTTGATGTTGCACCTCTCTAATCCAAAATGGGTTTTCTGTGGCATAATAATGCATGTTGCGTCTATTTACGGCACCGTTACTTCTAAAAGTAGCTTCATCACTAAACATTACCTTGCATAATAAATTTGGATTTAATTGAATCTCCGCATTTACTGTACGACAAAAGTTTACACGATTTTCAAAATCCTGTCCATACAATTCTTGATGTAATTCCATGTGATATGGATGATACCTATATTTCTTGGTAGTACGATTAGAGGTGGATTGTGATGTTTCACATAATGCTGCTAACTGACGGCTACCAATATAAGGATTTTCCTGAACATTTAACAATACTTGTAGTTCTTTTTCTTCATTAGTTACTGGTTTGTTGACCACTTTACGTTTTGGATAATCAACAGTACCAGAAGAATCAAATCTTTGCATTAAGTTTTGAAAAGTATGGGTATTAGGCTGGCGTCGATCAGGATACTGCATTTTGTAAATTCTTTGAGCAAGAAGGCAATTTTTTTGAGCCTCTCCTATTTTATAAATCATATCTATTAACTCACTCTTTGGAAAATGCATTTTACAATATAAGATGAATGCAAAAAAAAAACCAAACTACACTACATAAAAACCAAAAGAAGCGATTGCGGTTATAAATTTGACACACAGAAAAATGTTCTTTTACATTGTTTTTGCCATGGCTACTACGATAATGAAGACTATTTCTGTCAAGAAGTATGGAAAATAATAAAAACTGAAATATCTCAAAAACTATTATAAATAGGTATAGGATATATTGAACAAAACTTTTAGGGTTTTTATTACTCTATTAAATAACATGAAAATATACAGGGTGTACCATTTAAAAAAAAAAAGATATTTATTCATTTAAACTTGTTCAAATTTGAGCCGATGTGTTCAACACCCTGTAGCTTTTATTGCAAATATTAGGTAAAAAGTATGTTAACTTGTCCTTGGCCTTGCTAAATTCCAAATTTGAATATATTTGTCACAAAATTGAAAACGTTATTTAGGATTGAATTGATGCTTGAAAATGTGACTTTTTTTCTTTAAACTTAATTATCTCAGAAACTATAAAGTTTTGTTATAGTAAGCCCTTAATAAAAAAGATTTAGAATTATAAGCTAAATCGAAAATACGATTCGTATATAGGGTGTTCTATTTAAAAAAATAAAACTTTATGCTGTCCTATTTTTTTGGCTCACCCTGTAGAGTCCTAAATATTTTTAAAATCTGCGTAAAAATAAACTGTATCAAACAATAAATATAGTTTATTTGTAAATTTTACCGAAAAGGCACAAACTTACTTCATCCAATCGTTGACTCACCCTGTACAAATAATTAGTACATTATTTTGATAAATCTCGTAGGGTTCAGCCTGCGTTTGCAATGTAAGCGGAAAAAAATATGATAATTAACGACATCACATTAGAAACCTCAAAAATAACAGTATTTCTCCACTATTTAATGGATGTTATTATACATATAAACCTTCCTCTTGAATCACTCTATCTATTGAAAAAAACCGCATCAAAATCCGGTGCGTAGTTTTAAAGATTTAAGCATACAAAGGGGCATAGGGACAGAGAAAGCGACTTTATTTTATACTATGTAGTGAAGAGATTCTTTGTTTAATTATTTTTTTTATGAATAGTTTGGGAAAGTAGTTCATTATTAGGGTCTCTTCTACTTTTTTTTAGCACTTCTGGGCGAAATTCGAGTGAAGATAATTTTATAGCTCGATCAACTAAACCGATTATGACACTATTTTTCTGTTTATTTGGATGTTGAGAGTTAAAATTCAAATACCGGCCCGACCAAGTATCTTTCGTGTACCATTTTATATGAAGATTGTTATCCGTCTTATTTCTGTGTATAGTTAAGTCCAAAAAGTTTATTTTCTGTTCCATTTCAATTTCAGATGTAAATTTCAGTTTTGGGTGGAAATTATTAAAATATTGTATTAAGCTATCTATTTTGTTTTCGGGTACAGCAGCCAAACAGTCATCTACATAGCGTTTAAAAAATATTATATTAAAATCTAGTTTTTTCAATACTTCTTCTTCTACATATTCCATAACTATTTGTGCAATTCTTCAGGAGATTGGTGAACCCATAGCACAACCGTCTAATTGTTGGTACAAACTATCTTTGAACTGGAAATCATTATTGTTTATTGTAAGTTTACAGATTCTATAAATTCATTGAGTGTCAATGTTGTGTGTTCTTTTAAATCGTCCCATTTTTTTTCAAAATTTTGGGAATGATGTCTGGGTATATTTGTATACAAAGAAAATACTATTAATTTATAATTTGCTAGTATTTGTATTGTATTAATGAATTGTTTAAGTGTGAAAGAGTCCTTTACATAGTGATTATTTTTTACTGTGATGTTTGTTAGGCAATGTGATAAGTACTTGGAGGTTATAAAATGGAGACTGTATGCTTGAAACAATTGGTCTGAGAGGTGTATTTGGTGTGTGTAATTTAGGTATCCCATAAATTTTTGGTGCTATAGCGTTATGTATTGTTAATTTTTTACTTTCATCCTCAGTTATGAGTTGATTTTTTAATAGTTTTTTAATTATATGTATATATATATATATATATATATATATATATATATATATATATATATATAGGTATTACTGCCCTCTATAAACCTTTTAAAATAATTGGATTGGTATTGTATATTTAAGTAAAATTCGTAATAAGTTTAAAAAAAAAATAAAACAAAAAATTGAACCTTTAACTTCGGTTGTCGTTAACTTGTTATCTTTTTATTTTCAAGAATTTATATCCAAATGTCTCTTCAAATTTAACAAATAATTCAGGTGTATTTTAGCGTGTATAATTTAAAAGCAACAACTAAAATGTCGTATGTGTTTCAGCCTTGCTAGCTCTCACAGATAGCTTGCTATGAGGGATTATTTTAAAGACTGTGTGTTGTTTGTATAATTTAAGTTAGTACATAAAGAAATACTTTAACTTTGCTTGAACAAAGAGTTTATGAAACAATTTAATTTTGAAAACGTTAACAACCTTTGTTATACTACCTTTTGCTCGTTGCTTTTTGTAATTATTATGTATATTTAAATAGGTATATATTCGGAGACAATTTACTATCGAAAATTACATAAAAGGGTATCTGTGTAAGATCTGGTTTACACTACTGGACGATTTTATGCTTGATTAAATATTTTTGTTGGAAACAATAAAATACTCGGTAATGGAGGGATTTCAAATTGGAATTCCGATTCAAGTCTGAAGATAAAAATTATTCCCTTGCATTGTCCACAACGTAATTTTAAAATTATTCGCTTCTATTGGTTAATTCGCAGCTGTAGCCTCATTGAAAAGTTCAATTTACTCTGCACAAATAACCTTAATAGCCAATTATCGGCGTTCTTTACATTTTAGTTTTCCAGTGGGACAGACAAAGATGTCTTGTAACAGGTTGCTTACAATAGAGCAATAGCTTTTCTGCGATTATGAAATTTCTTCTAAATTTCACCGCTACAAGTAGGTTTCCAGCTTCAGTTAATACAGTATGAAGTGTTATGGTAATAGGGGGACAGACACCAAACTTAATATTACAAAACGTGCGTTCTTTTCAACCTCAATTTCATATTTTAATTTCATTGTTCTCTGATTCATTGAGAAGTTCATTATATACAGATAGTTCCAGAAAAATGTTAAATTAAAAAAGTTTGAGGCCACTCCATTGACTTATTTTCTTTTCCAGTCTTGACAATGAGTCATATTCAGAGCCAAACTAGTATTTAGCAGACTTTATTAAACCCTCTTCATAAATTCTTTCATTATCGCTGCGTTCAAGTTATCAGTAGGAAGAAACAATATTTCAAATTTATGGAGGAAAAAGCATTTTCGTGCCCTTTTATAGGGGGGTTAACTCTTCTCTGAATAATTCTATGTTGCGCTGTAGACAACCTTTCTTATTAAAACTCCAGACACAAAGTGAAGATTCATCAGTAAAAATAAAATTTATCTAATGTCTATCGATGTTCTTTTGTGCTAAGGCTAAACGTGTGCTTTTCAGAGAGTAAATGCATTTATCTCATTGCTCAATACTTATCGCCATTTTTGTCGTGTTGCCGTCGAATAGTATTTATTCCAATATTTGTTATCGTCCTTGATTTAAAACTTGACATTTTTGGAACACATGAACACAGTTGTCCAGTGTAAGGATATCCGGGCGTCACCAATAAAATTCGTCTGGACCAGCTCAAAATTAATTAGTGAATACAATGTATATATTTATATTCATAAAGACGGCCCTATTGCACCGACGAATAGTATGTTGAAAATTCCGTTATATTTGCGGATTTTCTATTGTAAGTTATTTAATTTTTGAATAATAATAAGATATATATATATATATATATATATTCTTTGTTTTGTCTTTTCTTGGATTTAGGTTCTTTATTTATCAAAAAATGCAAAACAACTGACGTTTCGCCCTTTATTTAAGGCATTTTCAAAATTTTTGTTTTATTTTCCTCCCTAAAAATATTTTTATATAATTAAAACATTTACACAAGAAACATATCTACAATTTTAAAAAACAAACAAAACACAGTATTTAAATTTTTTAAAAATATTTAATTTTACTATCACCAAAATAATTAATAAACGAACATATAAATTTTATAATAACGTAATAACAAAAAACATAGAACATAAACAGCAAAAATATGTAGCATTACCTTGCACTAGTGAGCTGTCAGAAAAAATAAAATACATTTTAAAAAAGCACGATATTATCGTATGCCACAGGTCACATAATAAATTCACAAATTTAAAGAGTAAAACTCCTCTCATGAATAAATCAAATGTAATATATTCGGTCCCTTGCACAAATTGTTCAAAAAAATATATAGGCATGACGAGCCAATTGCTGAAGAACAGATTGAATGGCCATAAATATACGAAAAACGTCTCAACAACGTTAAACAAACACACACAGGACGAAAAACATACTTTTGATTATAACAGTACCAAAATAAAAAACAAAGATATGAATTACCAGAAATTACAGATAAAGGAAATGATTGAATTTAAAAAAGATAAAAACACGGTTAACGACAGAACAGATAGAGGAAATTTGAGCAACGTTTACACAAGCCTAATTAAAACAAAAATATTAAGTATTCGATCCTGTCAAATAAGAATCAAAAATTGAATATCCTCTTAAAGATAAAAGTAAACGTATACATTATTTTTTTTTTTTGTGTATTGTAAAATATAAAAAATAAAACACACTCGCATTCCATGTATCCTCAGTAGACAATGTAAAGATTGAATTTCATTATTAATATAGTAACAAAATGTCAAGTTGTGTACCGGTAAATTTAAATATTTTTTAAAAATTTAAATACTGTTTTAAAGTGTTTTGTTTGTTTTTTAAAATTATAGATATGTTTCTTGTGTAAAAGTTTTAATTATATAAAAATATTTTTAGGAAGAAAAATAAAATCAAACTAAACACCACTATAACGGTCGAAAAATAGGGCTAATTTTGACAGTTTTTTTGGGAGCATGGAACAGATGAAGGAAAATTCTTTTCAGGAGGTTCAATCAGCACATATTGAAGTATGAAAAAACAATTTTTATAATATTAATACGAAATGGCGGCGACGGAGCCGATCTTCTATATCACCTTTTTAAATATTGAGAAGATCTAGAAAGTAGTCTCTTTACTTATCGTGTGCTTTGACAATAATCTTTATGTGTGAATGATATTAGCATAAACAGCCAAACACCATAAAGTAAAGGACCACTGGGATGGGTGTCCAAGAGGTAAAGCGAGAACTTGTTTTCATCATCAACAGACTAACGAGGTTCTGTTTTGTTCGAAGATTTTCCTATGGCCTCTTGTTTTTCAGCCTCCAGCCAAACAGATTAACGAGGCCTGACGAACAGTTCAAAGTTCTAGATAAAGGAAAAATAAGAATGAGAAGAAGACGAAAGATATAGTAGCTGTTTTTTCTAGGATGGCTTTCAAAATATTAAAATCTGCAGGATATCTCGTGTGAATTTTCCTCAGGTGTTGACCACTGCACTTTGAAGGAGCCGTAATGAAAACTGAAATTATTTGATTTTAGCTTAGCAGTTTTTCTGTAGATGTCAACTTTTTCCCGCTATGGCTCTACTAAATAGACACTTAGGCTATTAAGCCGGGTCTACGGAAATAACTACAGAGATAATGTAGGCTCTTAAGAGCAGATTTTCGCGTTATTTTTAATTTCCTACCAAATTTTATTAATTTATTTTATTAATTATTAATTATGTTTTTTCTAGGATAGCTTTAAAAATATTAAAATCTGTAAGATTTCTCGTGTGAATTTTCTTCAGGTGTTTCCCGCTATGGCTCTACTGAGTAGACACTTAGGCTATTAAGCCGGGTCTACGGAAATAACTACAGAGATAATGGCTGCATTCTTTTGAGTAATTATCAATTGATCAAAGTGAACAAAGTGAAACTGATAACTTCATGTTCTTTTGAATATGCATTTACTTGTCATTGGGCTGAAGTGATCATGATTACTTCAAGTGATAGAAGTGAAAGTGAAAATGACTCAAAAGAATGGCCCTAATGTAGGCTCTTAAGAGCAGATTTTCGCGTTATTTTTAATTTCCCACCAAATTTTATTAATTTATTTTAATTATTTTGTTAATTATTAATCATGTTTTGGCTGTGTCATTAAAACTTTTAATTGGGGATTCTATGTTTCGTTTTTGTTTATTAATATACATTAATTAATTCTAAAATTGGAATTGTGCTATGCAAAGAAAGCTGGTAATTTATTCTAGCTCACCTAAAATTTGAAAATTTATATTTATTTGTTTATTTTTGGGGTAATATTAATTATATAATATTATTTCCCGACCACCAATTATTCAGTATTATCTGATAATGTTCTGCAATTAAGGGGTAACGTTACTGTAGCAGGTTGAAAAAATCGATTTTTCTTATTACTCTAAACGAACTAATAAGTATTAAAAAAAATATATCCAATTAGTCCTTTAGTGAAAAAATAAAATTAAAACGTTGAAATTTCGATTTTGTGGCAAGTCGTATCGCCCACATTCCCAGGGCACTTCGTGTCATTGCTTTGGTATTACCGTTATCTGTCAAAATGGTAAGTAGGCTTCATACCTTTAGAGTGAAAAGACCTTACAGTTTCACAAAAGACCACCAGGTGTGCCAGAAGGGTTTTTCAAAACCACTTTTTTTAACCTCAGCGAAAACGTTACTCAAATACTATTGCTGAAATTTTAACAATAGTTTCACAATCAGATTATCTTACCTGCTACGTAACCGTTTTTGATGTAAACTTTTTTTTATAAACAATTTATTAAAAAGGATTAAGATTTTTCAAAAGTGCACCGTTTCTACATTCTACAAAATTATATTTAAACTATAAATTTTCTTTGTTTTTTTTTGTTCCAGGTCTCATAGTTCACGCAAAAAATTTTCACTCGTTTTTCAACCTTTAGCACAGGTGATTTCGAAAATCGGTTCTGTCTCTGCCATTTTGTGTCAAAATAATCATAAAAATTTTTTTCTTACATTTCAATATGTGCTTCATGAACTCTCTGAAAAGAATTTTTCTACTTCTTTTCCAAACTCCCAAAAAAAGTGTCAAAATTAGTCCTATTTTTCGGCCGTTATAGTGGTGTCATTCCTTAATATAATCGTAATATATAAATATATATATATATATATATATATATATATATATATATATACATATATATATATATATATATATATATATATATATATATATATATATATATATATATATATATATATATATATATATATATATATATATGAAGTAAAATGCGAACAGTAAATGCAAAAAACTTCGTTCCATCATATCCTTCGAATCTGTCCTTTGCACAAACAGCTGCATGTCGGTACCCTGATGAGTCTAGTACGAAGGAAACATGCACCTCTGCCGTATCACTGTAGCGGGGAGGGTAAGTTTTGACTTCCTTCTCGGTATGGTGGTACAGGTAGGCCATCATCTCGATGGTGATGGAATAGGATAAATTGTGTTCTGTAGCAATTTATTCAAACTGTACAACTTCCAACACGAAAAGGATGTGAGGGAAAGAAATTTGCTTTTATTGTCCGCATTTTACTTCATCTATACACGGAGTTACATATAGTTGTACGTTTGCTGAATGTAATTTCATCACTACAACGGCGTAATGTTGATATATTCACTGCTATTGCGTCTCACACGGAGGGATCCGTGAAAGCCCCATAAACATATATATATATATATATATATATATATATATATATATATATATATATATATATATATATATATATATATATATATATATATGGAAAAGTTATTTTATTTTCCTTATGACTGTTAAGAAAGGGGGCAAACAGTATATACTAGTTTCTACCACCTAATTGTCTCATCAGTGGAGCTGTAACGAATCGAGAGCAAAATGCACAAAAAACAACTGTCTACATCTTTCCATCGAAATGAATCGTCTCCACCTTCGTGTTTTGTTGAATTTTTCCAATTTAAAACTATTTGTTAAGTTCTTTTTAGTCTTTTTTACCTGTACAAAACTAAATAAAGAAGTTTGTTTTGTTCGTAATACTTTACTTTAAAAAGTGTAGGCGAAATAAACATATTTTATTCATCCTACCTCGATTTAAAACAAGAACACATAAATCTCGAAAAATGTATTAAATCAAAAGTTTCCCCCTACTTTGTAAACTGCATAAAATGGCGTCATAAAGTCAAAGTAAAATGTCAGTTTCGAAACGTACTCAGACAAAGTTTTGTCGGTGAAGTTCGGAAATTCACTTAAGAGTTGGAAGGCGGCTTTGATTCGGAATTCAATCCGATTTTTCGTTGTTTGGTATGAGCGAACTATTGGATTTATGTAAAAAGGATCCAAGAAAAAGATTGCGATGTTTCTTTTAAAAAATACATCCTTTTATGAGATAAAATGCTGTTTTATTTGCGAGATTTATCGTGTTTAAAACGTGAAATCTGAAATATTCTTTTTGCAATTAGAAAGAGGTGTTGAAAATTAATAAAAGTATTTGGGTAGACGAATTTAAGTCTTTTTTAGCAGTAATAAGCCCATATTAAATTTTTTATTTAAATTCTGTAACAACACCCGTACATTAAATAGTGAGATCAACGAAATTCAGGCATATTTAAGCATACTCAATGGAAACGGTAAAAAAAGCTGTTTTGTTAATAAAAATGTAACTTTTTTTTGCGGGAATGTGTTCATTTTGGCATCTTTTAAAACATATCTCGATGGTAACTCTAAAAGAGCTGTGCAAAAAAAATGGCGGACCAAGAATGGTCACGATTTTCGGTTTTTTGATTTTATATCGAAAAGTAAAAGTTGTATCGAAAAATGTTTCAAACAGTAGTTGTAGAGAATTAAAAAACCTATCGATTCATATAATATAAGTTATAGGTGGCGCCACTAGTTATCGAGATATTTTTTTTTTCGAAAAAAATTACGGTTTTTCTTTAAAAAAAAAAACATTTATTAACAAATTACCGATTTAAAACTTTAAAAATCATACAAAAAATATTTTGTATGATTTTCTCTCTAATTTTTTGTAAAAATTTTGTTAATAAGCTGTTAGATAATAATAATATAAAGGAAAAAAACAGTAGAATATGTAATATGTAATTGAATATTTGTATGATTTTCTCTATATTTTTTTTGTAAAAATTTTGTTAATAAACAAATTAATAATTAATATGACTAAACAAATTTTTACTTTCATATAAATTATTAAAACAGCATCAAAATTATAAATATTACTTGTGATGCATAATATGATTATCTCAGCCGAAAAAACTAAATGTATGACAACCTCAAAAGAACCCCTCCGATGCAAACTAGAACTAGACGGTCAAATAATACAACAGGAAATGAGTTTCAAATATTTAGGAATCGACATAACTAGTTATGGTAACATCGAAAATGAAGTAAGAGGGCAGGTGGCCAAAGCAAACAAAGTGGCGGGTTGTCTCAACGACGTGATCTAGCGAAACAAACACTTATAGTCCGGTCAAGTTAGCATCAAAAATAGGGGTAAGGTTACATTAATTCGCACCTTGCTAAAAATTGGCATGAATGTTGGGAACCCTATTATACACAATTTGTCAATTATCCACATCAATCCGAAGTGTGGAAAAAAATTTATTCAAGGTCAAATGTCGCAAAAATCGGTTTTTTGAGTTTTCCAGCTAAACGGTAAGTTTTATAATAAAAATAGGTGAGGCAAAAATTATTCATCATGCAATTATCTATAAAAATTGTTCATACACTTTTTTTTCTAAGAATCACCATTTCGGAGATACAGCGATGCAAAATGTTGAAAAAGTTGTATTCTTCATAATATGCACACGTTTCCGCGCCACCCGTGAGGTAGTGTACATGGCGCGTTTTTTTTTACGTGGTTTCCCCGGTAGGCCTATTCCACGATCTATTGTGCTTCTGTTGAGTTAAAAAGCTATTGTATTAAATTGAAAATGGCTCTTCTTTTTCATTTGTTGTTTTTTTTTTCGTAGCTAGCTCGATTTAAAATGTCATAGTGATTATCAACAAAACATATTAATGTTGATGCTCCTGACTTTTCTGTTATAATAATTTTATCGCCATACTTCAACTTTAATCGTAACTTAATGGTTCTGTTATGTAACGAATTGTTGCAAATATTTTGTAATTCGTCTAATGAAAATTGACAATCATCACTATTTTCGATGTGTGCAAATATTTCTTCCATTAAAAGATTCGTACTTTCAGATTGAGGACGACCGGCTTGACCCCCCGTAGTCGGTCTCAAGAAGGCATTATGACAGTCTTTATGATACTTAGCTTCGGCAGCAACTAAATCATGTTCGAACTCAATTCGAGTAGTAACAGCTTTTGCTACATGATCAGAACGAGTCTGGGCTATATTCAGGATTGTTTCTTTGAATGAAAGTGTTGTTACATGAAAAATTTTACGCCGATACTTCAGTGCTTTTCTGTTTTCTAGCTCTTCATTCAATTCATTGCCACAAAATAAGCAACACTTTTTAAAACAAAAAAATGGTTCACTTACGCGTGCTCTAGTACGAGGTGGACTTATTTTTGATGTACTAGCTTGTTCTTCATCCTGTTTTCTTTTCAATGCAGCGATTGTACCCTTCCGAGTATAGTTTTTTCGACACTGCACATGAACTGTCACAAAAGTCTGGTCTTTCAGGTATTCCGAAAATTCATCACCTCTTTCAATACTTGCATTAATTAATGTCTTTAGGCCACGATCAACAGTAACTTTTTCGCTTTCGGTCAAATGTTTATTACAAATAAAGCACAACTGCGACATTTCTATTACAAACACAAAACTGCACAAATTTTGAAAATATAAGCAATAACTACGTGTTCTTACTACGAAAGAATGCTTGAGACTAATACTATTCTATCTAGGGAGGCCCTTCAAAAAGAAGCAGGTATACGAGCGTCGCCACGTGGACAATTGAATAGCAGACAGATGTTGCTCAAGGCCGTACGGTCATATAAAATGAGGGACTGGGTTTTTTTTGGAGTTTATATTTTTAAAACTGTATAATATGTATGTATATGCTACGAAAATTAATATTTTTACTTATATTATCGTTCTGTAACGTATATTACGGTAATTGACATGCATATTATGAAGAATACAACTTTTTCAACATTTTGCATCGCTGTATCTCCGAAATGGTGATTCTTAGGAAAAAAAGTGTATGAACAATTTTTATAGATAATTGCATGATGAATAATTTTTGTCTCACCTATTTTTATTATAAAACTTATCGTTTAGCTGGAAAACTCAAAAAACCGATTTTTGCAACATTTGACCTTGAATACATTTTTTCCACACTTCGGATTGATGTGGATAATTGACAAATTGTGTATAATAGGGTTCCCAACATTCATGCCAATTTTTAGCAAGGTGCGAACTAATGTAACCTTCAATGTCTATTTTGACCGGACTATTACAACAAGAAACAAAGGTTCGGATCTACAAAACCACAATTAGACCTATTATGACATATACCTCAGAAACACGGCCAGAGACGACAAAAACGAAACAACTATTGGAGACTACAGAAATGAGAATACTTCGACGAATAACAGGAAAAACGCTACTAGACAGAGAAAGAAGCGATAACATCAGGCAATCATGCAACACAGACTGCATTAATGAGTGGGTCCTACAACGTAAGACACAATGGAACAAACACATAAGCCGAATGACAGAGGATAGACTGGTAAGGATCGCACGAGATAAATCGCCTAGTGGTACACGCAGTAGAGGTCGACCACGGAAAAGGTGGAGCGATAATTTAAGTCCAGAATGAGGAAAATCGAAGAAGGAACAGGTCAGGGACCTATTATAGAAGGTAGAAGAAGAAGAAGAAGACTTGTGATGCATAAGTTTCCTTGAAGCGCCAATGAATAATGCGCCTGAACTATGGCAACCCGCCGAGAGCGGCCTGCAGCAGCTATTTTCGATTAGATTCGGCTCAATTTTCGAAGGTTGACAGATCGTTTGGAAGGGTATTTCTTGAATCCAA
Organism: Diaprepes abbreviatus; assembly: GCA_034092305.1. NCBI lineage: Eukaryota > Metazoa > Arthropoda > Insecta > Coleoptera > Curculionidae > Diaprepes > Diaprepes abbreviatus. The sequence goes on from JASJET010000176.1 coordinate 3,126,874, forward strand.
AAAATTCACAGGTAAAGTACAAGTATTAGAAAGTATATTCTGTAAATTTGAACCTTTAATATTCATTTGCCACGCCATTATAAATTTTTGAAAAACAAACGTTTTTTTTTTTCATCCAAAATCAAAAATTTTTTTTGAGAACGAAAATGATACATCTAAATCCAATGCACGCATTAAAAAAATTTTATCTCCATCCGGTGAAAAGTTATCGCAATTTTTTTGGTGCAAAAATTGGTTTTTGCAAAATTTCTCGACCCACGATTGGAAATTTTTTTTTTTTAATAAATCTTCATAATATAAAACAATACAAACAATTTCCATTAAAATTGAGTTTTGTATCTTAATTAGGAAAGCGGAAAATTGAGGGTGAATTTTCAAATTTGACATCGAATTTCTCAGAAAATTAAAAAACTTACAGATTCCGGGTTTGACATACTTTTTTAGAATAACCATACCTAAATTTATGTTAAATTTTAAATTGATAATTTGTTAATAAATGTCTTTTTTTATAAAAACAAAACCAAAACCGTAAATTTTATCGAAAAAAAAATATTTTTCGATAACTAGTGGCGCCACCTATAACTTATATTATTTAAATCGATAGGCTTTTTAATTCTCTACAACTTTAGTTTGAAACATTTTTCGATACAAGTTTTACTTTTCGAGATAAACTCAGAAAACCGAAAATCGTGACCATTTTTGTTCTGCCATTTTTTTTGCACATATCTTTCAGAGTTACCATCGAGATATGTTTTATAGAATGCCGAAATGAACATATTCCAGAAAAAAAAAACAATGTTGCATTTTTGTTACTGACCAAAGTCTATTTTCCATGAAGTAGCAATAAAGAAATTACAATTTAAAAAAAAAAAACATTTAATTCAAATCAATTTTGGGCCACCCTCTATAATCCAGGAAAAAGACAATGATTTTAATGCTAAGGAACAACTTCACCGCAGTAACAATTACACTATCTTTTTGACTTTTAGAAGTTAATTTGACAATAAAAGAAATAATTAAAATTTCAGTGTTTCCTAAAATACTTTGTTCTCACAAGTAGTATAGAGGGCGGGGTTCTGTGACACCCGGATGGCATCTGTCCCTTTTCAGCCCTTTACCATCCGAAGAAGTGCTGAAACCCTCCTGAAACCCAAGCCAAAAAGGCCTTATTGCCAAAGAACATGACGTAATAGCCTAAGAAGTGCCTGAAATCCTTCTGAAACCCTTGCCAAAAAGGCCTTATTGCCGAAGAAGTCCTGAAAAATCCCTATCCAAAAAGGCCTTCCTTATTGCCGAAGAAGTCCCGAAAAATCCCTATCCAAAAAGGCCTTATTGGCAAAGAAGGGTTGTCCTAGTAGCTTAAGAAGGACCAAAAGAGTCCTTAGCCAAAAAGGCCTTATTGCCGAAGAAGTATCGACAATGACGTCATTTACCAGAGGCTGTTGTTTTGTAAAGTAGTTGGTAGAAAAAATAAATTGGAGTGGAATATCGGGTAAAATAAAACAAAATTTTATATATCAGAGTGGTATATTGGGTAAATAAAATTACAAAAATAATTAAATATGTTATGCTACAATACTTTTTTGCCTGTTTTATTTTTACGTTTTCTGCAGGAGGTTAGCTTGACAACATATCGATTCTTCTGGTCTAGAAGTAATTCTTCTCTTTCCAAGCAGGCATTGAGATTATCAAAGAGTTTATTTTGATGCCTTAAGCTTTGTATAAAATTGTTATTACATTGATCCAACGATAGATTTAATTTATTAATGTCCAGTAGAAAATAACTGATATTATTTTTTGCATTTGCCAATTCATGTTTGGTTTCTCCAAGTAGTGTGTAGGCTGTACTTTTTTTGGTTTCACATACATCGGTTTTTTTCATTTCAAGAAGTAAATTTGCTTCCAATTCAACGTTTTTTCTTGAAAGGTTGAGAATATTGGTGTAATTAATGGAAGATGATAGATTAGCTGCTTTGTTTTCACATTCTTTAATATTTTTTGTATATAATTCGTTGAGATTTGATTCAGTTTCATATAAATTCATATAGTTATCAAGTTCTTTTGAACATAGTAGGTATAGACTTAAACTTGTATTATACAGAACATCATAGTCATCTTGTAGGTATTCACAATACTCAGTTTTATTGTTTTTGTTTAAGGTGTTATTTTCAATCGCAATAACACTACAAAATGGTAAAATTATGAGCAAAAAATATGCTAAAGACATGTTTCCCGTTCAGAGGTTTCAAACGTACTAAATATGTACTATGGATAAAGTGGGTTTTTATATAATGTTTGTTCTATTAATCCAACTATTGTGCTTATCAGTGAACCCAAACCATTTAACGAATACTTGGTCTTTATGTCTTTTTAGAATTTTTTCAACTAAATATACATTATGATTGAGAGTTTTTTGTAATTGTTCTTTGTAGAACGCCCCAAGTACGTTTTCATTTTGCATATCCTTCAAGAGATAAGTGGTTGGGTTTGTTAACTGAACTTTGCGTATAATAAATACCTCAGGAGACCAATTTGGATTGTATTTTTTATCGAAAACACCTCTTACTTTAGAAATGCGTACATAGTCACCAACTTTAAGTTTAACGTTTAAATCACTCATTTTTATTTTGTTGTAAACAGTTTGAAGTAAAAATTTTTCATTTTTGGTAGTAACATCTGCTGGTTTCATTTTAATGGTTCTGTGTTTTGTGTGATTATATTTATAAACAATTTTACCAAGTAAATTAACCCATTTGTAATTTCCTTGTATATTAAATTCCTTCCACATCCAGTTTTTTAAAGTCCTATTAACTCTTTCGACTATGGATGCCTTTTTTTCACTGAATACACTATAGTGGTTAATATTGTATTTCTTTGTGAGTTTCTCAAATTCTTTATTGTAAAATTCTTTACCCATGTCTGTTTGAATGTTTTGTGGAGTTTGTATTTTAAAAACTTTTTCCATATTTTTGCTTACTTCTATAGCTGATTTGTTTTTTAACGGAAAAGCCCATACAAACTTTGAAAAGCAATTAATAACAATAAGTATATATTTGTAACCATTGTTTATTTTAGCATAAGGAATCATTTCTACTAAATCTGCTTGAAATAGGTCATCTAGAGATTTAATAATTATTTTTCGCCTTTTAAAATTGATTCTTGCTGGCTTGTGAATTTCTTCAACAAGTTGTCGTTTTGTATCTGTAACAAATTTATTCATTTTTTTTTTTTTTTTTTTGTTTAGTTTTTTCATTCAATAATTTGAGCTTCTCTTAGTTCCTCTACTATGGAATTAATTTCGTTATGATGTCCTGTGTGTCCAGCTTGTTGAGAGGCTAGCAGTAAACGTAATCTATCAACTAGTTCATTAGGATTATCCCAATGTACATAATCTATGGGATGATCAGTAACATTCATGTATAAACCGTCTCCCGTTATGTAAGGTGCTATAATCTTTTTATATTTTATTGATCTACTACCATCAACTTGTTGATTGGACTGATAGTAGCGACGATGTGCATTTGTTTTAAATATAATTTGTCTATAGTTTGTTTCATCCTCTTTGGAGAAATTTGTAGGGTGTTTCTTAAATAGTAGTTCGTAGAGACCATGTGTCCCTTTGTAGCGTTTGTTTTTCACTATAATATCTTTACCATCGATATTCAGATTAGAATCACCAATGTGAAATTTCTCAGTATCAACGTTAAATCGAACACCATATTTGTGATCAAACTTGTTTTGAGAATCATGATGCAAATCACTGATATATTTTCTAGGTAATGGATCATATTGTTTTAAAAGATTTGTTAAGGATTTGTCTTCCAATTGTTGTTGTTTTTGTTGTCGGAAAACAGATGAATTACTTTCATTCTCGTTTTCATCATCATCATCATCATCATCATCATTATCAGTTTCATTTATTGTATCTAGTGTCTTATTTGCATCATCATCATCATCATTTTCATTTTCAACTAGAAAAGGATATTCTAAAGATGTATCGTCAGTTTTTATTTCAGATGGTTCTTTAGTTTTTGGTGGTGGTGGTGATGCTGCTGCTGCAACTGTAGCTTTTGTGCTTAATTCACTTTGAATATTTTGTAAACGTTTGGTTATGGGCAAAAATACTTGTTCCTGTACAATTTCACTATGTTTTAATAGGTTTAGTTTATTTTTAACGTTTTTTCGTTTACGAATTAAATTTTTTTTAAGTTCTTTTTCACTAGATTTCATTTTTTTTTTTTTTTAATCTGCTTAGTCAACAGGTTTTGATCAGCTTTTAATCAGCTTTGAAACAGCTTATAAACAGCTTCTAAACAGCTTATAAACAGCTTATAAACAGCTTCTAAACAGCTTCTAAACAGCTTTTAATCAGCTTTAAACAGCTTCTGATCCGTTTGGAACAGGTCTGATCTGGTTGAAAACAGGTTTAAGCAGGTTGTAAACAGGTTTAATCAGGTTGAAAATACAACAATCCGCTTATAATGAAGTATGGATCTTGACTAAGCTATTTTGGGAGATATCATGCTATTATAAAATGATCAAATCCCAATCTTTAAAAATAGTTAAAAATCCATATGGTTTCTTCCAACAATACGAACACATATTTTTAAACTTGTCAAATGACATATCAGAACCAACATGATCATTATAAACATGTTTTAAATTTAAATCGTCTTGTTTGAAGAGAATAAGTACATTGGCATTATCTCGTATTAGATGTTTGGGAATTTTTGCGTACGTTTGACACAAATAAAACGAGTCAATATTATTGTGTCTACCCATACTAAAATACTCTCGAATAATATCTTGATTGTCACATGCTACATCATCAAAAATAAATATGGAATTGGATTTTGCTTCAGATGGATGCACAATATTCTCACTAGCACTAAATGCATAATAATTTATTCCTTTTATAGGAGTCAGTAATTCATTTAAATATAAATATTTTGGTTGGTATAGCGAACGTGAATACACATAAACATTTTCAAATTTCAATCCGTTTTCATGTTCTATCAGCGAGATCATAACATTCGTTTTTCCACAGTTTGATGGACCAACAATGATACATCGTATTGTAAAAGGAAATAAAATTCCATGTTTTCTGTACGAATTTTGTGGTTTGAACTCATCAGCATTCTCAATAGGTAAACTGGTTTTTTGTTTTAGAATTTTCATAATTTCAATAGATCTGTATATATAGATAACTTAGAACAGAGAACTCAAACAGAAATGACTTATATTAACATGTTACATATCATTTATAGTCAGTTGTTGATTAATTGTCAACATGAAATTTTATACAGGTTCAGGATTTGTAAACAATATGATAAATAAATTACCGTTTGAATTGCATTTGCCTGGTTACAATTTTTGTGGACCGGGTACAAAACTTCAGACTCGTTTATCACGTGGTGATCATGGAGTGAATCAGTTGGATGAAAGTTGTCGTGCTCATGACATTGCATATTCTCAAAATAAAGATTTAACATCTCGTCATCAAGCTGACAATATATTAGCAAAGAATGCAATGAAACGATTCAGATCGAGAGACGCGTCCACAGGAGAAAGACTAAGTGCATTGGGAGTAGCTGGTATAATGAAGGCAAAAGTAAAACTTGGAATGGGTATACAACAACAACAACAACAAAGTATTAAAAAGTGTCTTACAACATTGGAAAAAGTAAAACGTACTTCACAGAACTTATTAAATGATATTCGAAAAAGTATAGAAGAATTGAAAAGAAATCAATCATCATCGTCATCATCATCATCATTGGTAAAAACTAAAAACAATACTAAAAACAATACCAAAAATACTAAGAAAAAAACCCCTAAAGTTCGTAATTATTCCACAAAAAAGAGAAAAAATGTGAAAAAACAAAAAGAAGAAGAAGCAGAACCAATGGATATTGATATTGAAAATATTAATTTACCATTATCAAAACCAATTAGACTTAAAGCAAAAAGAAAACTTGATACTAGAAATGTTGATAATGATAGAAATGGTCAAAATAAAATGTTAAAATTGGATTTAAATGAACCATTACATTATCCACCGTCATCATTGTCATCATCATCATTAAAGAATGGGAACAATAAGAAACGTAAGATGGATGATGATGATGATGATAATGATGCTGATATTGATACTATAAGTATAGAAAAAAGACAACGATTGATTTAGTAGCTTGTAAATTGTCAAAATGGTTAGAACTAAACGTAAGCAAAAACCAAAGCAACGAAAATTGAAAAAAAATAAACAACGAAAATTGAGAAAAAATAAACAACAACGACAAAAAGGACAACGAAAAAGTGCTGGTATAAAAAAAGTTAAATTTGAAAAAGTGTTAAAACAAATTAAACAACATATATTAAAAACTAAACCCAATAATTTGGGAAATGCTATTTTAGTAGCTTTGAATGCAGCAAAACAAATTAAAAAAAATTTCAAACAACAACCAAGTTTCAATCGTGTTCGCGTCATTAAAATTCCCAAAGTTGGTGGTGTTTTACCTCTTATACCAATATTTGCTGCCCTGTCTGCATTAGGCTCTTTGGGTGGAGCAGCTGCCGGTGTAGCAAAAGCCATCAATGATGCACGAGCTGCTCGAAAACAATTGGAGGAATCACAACGTCATAACCGTTCTATGGAAAGTATAGCCTTAGGTAAAGGTCTATTTTTAAAACCATATAAAAAGGGGTTGGGTGTTTTTTTATACCCACCACCACTACAACCACGAAGCAGTTAATAAATTTACCAAATAGACCATTAACTAATATTGATTTAGTTATGTATGCCAAACAATTTTGTATTCCTCATTTTCGTGGTGTATTTATGCGTGATGCCTTACCAAAGAAAATTAAATCCAACAATGAAAGAGGTATAATAAATTTGGATAATCTGAATGGACATGGGACACATTGGACAGCCTATAAGAAATTCGGAAATAAAGTTGTATATTTTGACAGTTTTGGCAATCTTCGACCACCCTTGGAAGTTATCGACTATTTTCGTTCAAATGGACCGGTAGACATTATTTATAATTATGATATTTATCAGAAATTTAATACATTTAATTGTGGACATTTATGTTTAGAATTTTTAAATAAATAGATATTGTACAATAAATAGATTTTAGTTTTATTTCAACCTTAAAATAGAGAACATGAGTTATATATTTACCTTATCAGGTAGAAAGTCTTTGTTATCTCTAAAATTGCATCCACCAATAATATTACAAGAATCCAAGAATTATGAATTGGGTTTAATTAATTTTGTTACCTACAACTCAATTCCAAATGTTGACAAAACAAACAATAAGTTCTATTTTGGTGAATCTGTAATTGAAATACCCGAAGGGACATACGAGATCAATGATATTTCTCGTACAATAAATGATTCTCTTAGAGGTGTTAAAAAATTACTACAACAACAACAACAAAAGGAGCCAATACCACAACAACAACAACAACAACAACAACAACAAAGATTAGTAGAAAATGAGAGCAGTGATGATGATGATGATAATAATAATGATAATCAGAATGATGCTAGAAATCAAATTGTAAAATTAAACGATCCTCCTATTCCATCGAAGAAGAAAAAGAAAAGAGATAGTCCTACTAATTTAAAAGAAGCCAGTGATTTAGTTAAAATTCGCGTAAATTATAATACTTTAAGGTGTGAGATAAAATCAACAAAGGATATTCATTTTGAAAAACCTTACTCTATCAATACTATTCTTGGTTTTAAAAACCGAACATTGACAGCACAAAAACTTCATGTATCTGATTACCTCATTAATATAACCAAAGTTAATGCTATATGTTGTGAATGTAATTTAGTGACCAATTCCTTCAATAATGATAAACCGTCTCATATTTTACACATGTTTTATCCAACTGTACCGCCAGGTTATAAAATTGTGGAAACCCCCACCAATGTAATTTATTTACCTATAAATACTCACTATTTGGATGAAATCATTATAAAAATAACCGATCAAGAGGGTGATTTAGTTAATTTCAATCGGGAATTGATAACAGTCAGAGTTCATCTGAAAGAAGTACCAACATAGAAAAAAAAATGGTATTTAGATACAATTACCATCTTTATTACTCTGAACCTCTAAACGACAACAACAACAACAACAATAGTAGTAGTAGTAGCAGTATAAATAAAACCACAATGCATGATAAAACTAGTGTACAAAAGAACTTGAAACGGTTAACATCACAAAATCGCAAATTTTTACAGTCTTTGGGATTTAGATTGTTACATTAAAAAAGAAAAATTGCTCCAAGAAAGAAAATTAAAAAGGCAAACTTTTGGTACAGATTTAAATTGAATTTTAGATCTGGTGTACGAAGACTCCTTATAGTTTGTTTTTGTAAAAAGGAAATTGTTAGTAGTAGTAGTTGTAGTAGTAGTAGTAGTAGTAGTAGTAATAGTAGCAATAATGAATATTTTGAACGTGAGTGAAAGAATCATCAGTGATAATTCAATTACCAGTAAAGAATACCACAGTTATTTACCCTATGCCAATACAAGTTTAAATAAATCCGATGAAATTCGCATTCCTATTCAGACTCAAGATATTTATACATATCCAGCTGAAAGTTTTCTCGAACTTGAAGGTGTCGTTGTAGATGAACATGGGAAAGCAAGTGATACCATTGAATTGACAAATAATGCTTTTGCATTTTTATTTGATGAAATTCGCTATGAATTGGGTGGAACTGTTGTGGATCGTGTAAGAAATCCAGGTATTACATCTCTCCTAAAAGGTTATGTCAGTTTTACAGAACAAGACTGTTTACGTTATCACAATGCCGGTTGGAATCATCTTGAAAAGCCGAAAATGTTGTCAAAAGGACATTTTAATGTTTGTATTCCTCTAAAAATTCTTATGGGTGTTTTTGAAGATTTTCGAAAAATCATCATAAATATTAAACAAGAATTAACGCTTATACGAAGTTTTTCCGATAGCAATTCAGTCACTACAAATAAGGCAGGTGAAAAACCAAACATTCGTCTCGATAAAATAACATGGAAAATTGAACATATTAGAGTGGATGATGAGGCAAAATTGAAACTTTTAAGTTACATTGAAAAAGGAAGAGATTTAACCGTGGCATTTCGAGGATGGGAATTGCATGAGTATCCGCTTTTGCAACAATCCACGCAACATACTTGGAATGTAAAATCGATTAATCAGTTAGAAAAGCCGCGTTATCTCATTTTTGGTTTTCAAACGAAACGACGAAATCAATTATCAAAGGATATTAGTCACTTTGATCATTGTAACTTAACCAATTTCAAAGCCTATCTCAATTCGGAAATTTATCCATACGATAATTTAAATGTTCATTTTGATAGACAACAAGTGAGCATTTTGTATGAAATGTATGCCAGATTTCAACAGTCCTATTACTATAGAAGTGTTGGACAACCTTGTTTGACATTTAAAAAATTTATCGAACTTGCACCTTTAGTAGTGATAGATTGCTGTTATCAAGTGGACACATTGAAAAATGGCACTGTTGACATCAGATTGGAATTTGAAACCAGTGAAAATATTCCAGCAGACACATGTGCCTATGTATTGATTTTACACGATAAAAAACTTAAATATAATCCTCTAACAAGTATTGTCAAAATACAAACTGATTAAAGATATCCCCACTCCAAACAACGTATATAAATTGGTCTGAAACTGTATCCTGTCATTATTTCAGCATTTTGTTTAAATTGAACAAAAACAATACTAGTAGCAGCAGCAGCAACAGCAAACAAAAAAAAAAAAAAATGTCATTTGAAAACAAAACAAAAGTGTCATGTGAAAACAAAACAAATATTCTCTTTGTGGATGTTCAAGGGTTCCAGTATGATGTTTTACCGTTTATGTGTCAGGAAATAGCTATTTACAATTCATTAACCAAGGAACATGTACACAGATTAGTGAAATTACCAATAAATGTGGGAGAATTTAGTGACAAGGTACAAAGTTTTATCAATTATACCACTAATAATATACATGGAATAGAAAATAATTTTTGGGATGATATTGATGATGCTACTGACGCCTATCACGCTAAACTTAAACCAGAAGAAATGTCTGCGTTTTTAAATGCTTATATTGGGTCCACAAATATGACAGTTATAGTGAATGGCAAAGAAAAGATGGACTGGTTGCAGAAATACCTAAATGGTTCCAATCTCATTATTAATGTTGCAGATGATCCAAAATATATAACAGTTGATAAAATGAAAGAATTATTTAAATCATACCACTGTCATATGCATGATTATAATAATAATGTATATTGTGCTTTAGAAAATGTATATAATTTGTATCACTGGTTTATGGTGTATTGTTTTTAAATAAATAAAAAAAACTAAAGAAATATATGTATGTTTTATTTATTCAATTAATGTATAAATTTAGAAAAATTATTTTTTATATATTGCTCCTTAACTTCGTTTTCACACACCTTTGGTAACTGCAAACGAGATACGTCTTCGATTTTTTTTAATTGGAGACTTACCCTATTTGCAGCTACCTCATAAAGTTTCGGTGGAGTCAAACAACCATTCCGATACTCCGGTGTCACACAACAGGGATAATCTTGCTCTGGCATTTGTGCTCCTCTCGCTAGGGCCATTTGTCCTTGTTCTTGGTTTAATTTTACTAAACGAACCTACAGGGTTTCAAACAAAAAAAAAATCAAACAAAAAAAGAATTAAAAAAATATTATTTATTAAAAAAAAAAAAAATTACATTATCTACCACTTTTGGGAGAAAATGTCATCATCCTCTTCACCACCACTTATAATACTACCTACCCCAGCTACTGCCGCAGCCTCTTGTAATTGTTGTGATGGTGGTGGTGGTGGTAGTATTGCTGGTGGTGGTGATAGTGGTAGTGGAGGCTGTTCGAAACGTTGACTATGACGATGATGCTGACTGTAACTTGTCGATGGTTTTGGCTCTGGATTTTTCCTTTGCTTTTTTCTCGGAGGTTCTTGGATATTTTTGGTGGTTGTGGTGGTGGTTGCGGTGGTGGTGCTGGTGGTGTTCGTATGGTTGTCCTCCTCCTCATCGTCATCATCATCATCATCTTCTACCCCAACAGTTACAGCTGCCGGTAAATATTGCGGGTAGTAGGGAGATGGCAAAATTTTTTTAATCGGACCCGCCTCCATGGGCGAATCCTCTGAAATTAAATTAAATTTGTACCGCCTTACTACTTGTTCCAATATATGGAACTCTTCATCGTTGTCCAATTGGACCCGCATGTATCGTACCGGTAACTGCCCAAATTTCTGTTTAAGAGATTTGGCTGCTGGTATGTAGTTTAAATGAATAAACACTTTATCCCTTTTAGTTTTAATTTCCTTGAGACCCCATCTGAAAACCAAAAAATAAAAAAATAAATAAATATTTTATCGTAAATTTTGTTTGTTAAAGTTAAAAGACCATGTTTTCTTCATAACTGTTAAAAAAATTACATTTAAAACAATAGTGCCCTTTTTACGCTATATACATAGGTAAAATAAGGCTCAAAATCACTTAAAAATACTCTATTTCGAATTCTCCAGACCTAAATTTTACGAAAACAGCAAAAAAAAAATTTTTTCCAAAGTGCGCAGTTGACCAAAAGGCGTTTTCTGACGAAACCAAAAGAGTGAGACGTGCGCAAATAGCAAAAAAAGTGACTTCGTCATCCCGGCTGATAACGATCTTTCAAGAAAATCGAACTTATGGTCATTATTATTATTATTATTGGTTAGATCGAAAAATTTAATATTTTTGACATTTGTTCAAAGTTGATTGGAAAATTTGGAAAATGTTCCTTAGAAACAAAGGTAAAATAAAGGTAATTAAAAAAAATAGTTAAAAAATAAACTTACGGAAATAGCTGCTTGACAACCACTGCCAACCATTTTATTGGTAGATTCACAGGGTCCTCGGTCATTACAACGATGGTTGATGGTACAACTAGAGGATTGCTTACACTTGCCATTTTTGTTATTGTTGTTTGTTTTCTTTTTCACTTTGAGGTAAGTCTTGTTGTTGTTGTTCTGGTTTGTCGATTGACTATGCTGCTAAGCGAATTTCTGCTCGTATTTAAACACATTTTGGAAAAAAATACCTAACGTCATGTTTGATAAAACGAAAATTTCCTAACATAGAAATAGCATTAAACATGTGGAGTGACACGTGAATCTTTTGGAAATTTTTGGTGTAGTTGCAATTTTAGAATCACGTATTATATGTTTGATTGTGCATGTTTTTCTTGATAAAATTTATCTATTACACATGTTTTACATTAAGTTATAACGTTGCATTTTTTTCCAAAAAACATATAAAAGCGCTCGATTTGCTTAGTCGAGCACACAGTACAAAAACGAAAGTAATAACAGTCACTTGAAGAAGAAGAAGAAGAAGAAAAAGACCAACTAGAACCATTGGTAAGTTTTTTTTATTATTTATTTATAATTTTAAGAAGTGAAGTGAAGTGAAAAAAATTTAGATTCGCGACCCAAGGAACAGTGAGTAACATCACCCTACCATACAGGGTGTATGTGTATAAATTCGCTGTTCGCGGAAGGTTCAACGCTAGGGATATTTTATTAGCTTCGTGACCCAAGGAACAGTGAGTAACATCACCCTACCATACAGGGTGTATGTGTATAAATTCGCTGTTCGCGGAAGGTTCAACGCTAGGGATATTTTATTAGCTTCGTGACCCAAGGAACAGTGAGTAACATCACCCTACCATACAGGGTGTATGTGTATAAATTCGCTGTTCGCGGAAGGTTCAACGATAGGGATATTTTAGATTGTTTTTTGCTATTTATTATTATTATTATTAGTTTAAAGTCTCATGCATGTTTTTTTTTTAATGTTTGTAGTAACAAACATGAGTTCATACAAGAACACTGACACATCCTCCTCATCCTCTTCCACCACCACCGCTAGTATCAACGAGAACAACAACAACAATTTCCTTTTCCTCGATGAAGTCTCAACTGAGACAATAAAAAAAATTGAACAAGTTAGTAGAATTATTAAAACAAGGGGGGAATATCTAAGATTTATAGTACATATAAAAAAAATTATTTTAAACTTGAAAAAAGCTATTAAATCTAAAGATAGAAAATGTGTAAAAAATTTTTCAAGAATTGAATCTAATTTAAGCATTTTGAAAAACTATCTAATTAACTTTCGAATTAAAGCAAATGGTGTCAAAAATAACAAAAATAAAAATTTAGTTTGGCAAGACATTGATTCTTGTTTCAGTGGAAGAATAAAAACCGGACTTATTTCAAATTTAAATATTAAAGATCCAATAGAATTTTTAGAGAAATGTTTTAGAAGTTTTTCAATAAAAATTAAAAAAGAATTAAAAAAATCCCTGTTAAAAGTAAACGCTTCTTTTGCTGGTCTTTTTATAAAACCTCAAACCAATGAGACTGCATTTAAATTTTTTTCAAGTAAAAATGAGTGCATTGATCATACAACTAATTTGGTTTCATGGTATCAAGAAAATATAATTGCTAAAATTCTCGTTAAACTTGAGGAGTTTCAAGAACGTGACTCTGGTTGGAGTTTACTTCAAATATTATATCTCAAAGTAAACATTAACTCTTACAATCCCATTAGAGGTGGGATTTCAACTTATATTCCTTTACCTGATTTCATCCAAAAAACTAAAAGTGTTTTAAATATTAAAAATAAGGACGAATTTTGTTTTCTATATGCTGTTACAGCAGCTTTATACCCAGCTCCTCTTGATAAAAATCCAAACCGCATCTCATCATATCCCGATGTAAGACAAGTTTTAAAATTTGACGGTATTGAATTTCCCATTGCCCTTAAAGATATTCCAAAATTTGAAAAAATGAATAATCTAGGAATTAACATTTTCACAGTTCTTGACAATAATAATAATGGTAAAGAAATCCTTCCATTAGTTTTAAGCAAAACTGAGTTTGCACCACGGATCAATTTACTTATGATATCTTGTGATTATTATAACAACTTCAAAGATGGTGATGATGATGATGATGATGATGATAACCTACAAAAAAAATCATATTTTCATTTTACTTACATTAAAAACTTATCTCGCTTAGTAAATAATCAGGTGGGAAATTTGAAAAACCGTAAATGGTTTTGCGAAAGATGTCTTAACCATTTTAAGACTGAATCAATCTTAAATAGACATTTAGTTGATTGTAAAATGCTAAATAGTTCTAAAATTAGTTTCCCTAAAGACAAAATTCTAAAATTTAAAAATATCAAAAATCAAAATCTCATCCCATTTGTAATATACGCAGATATCGAAAGCCTGCTTACCACTAATAATTTATCTAATGCTACTACGGGAAAATCACAACGGGTGCAAAGACATGAAGCTTTTAGCGTTGCATTTTATCTAAAATGTTCATATAATGACTCACTTTCAAAATTTGACATGTTTACTGGAAAAAATTGTGAAATTTGGTTTGTTCAACAACTTTTCAAAATTGCCCACGACATCAATAATATTCTTCTAAATCCTGTTTCCATGCAACCGTTAACTAGTGAGGAAAAAAATAGCTTCTATTACGCGGGCAAATGTTACTTGTGTGCAAAACCATTTTGTTCCAATGACATCAAAGTACGAGATCATTGTCATCTAACAGGAAAATACCGTGGAGCCGCTCATAATTATTGTAATTTACAATTTCAAAATTCTCATGTTATTCCTGTAGTGTTTCACAATTTATCAGGCTACGATAGTCACTTTTTGATTAAACCTTTGTGTACTAAAATTAAAGGTTCAATATCTTTACTTCCCCTTAACAAGGAAAAATATATATCTTTTACGAAACACATAGAAAATACCAAAATTCAGTTTCGTTTTCTGGATTCTTTTAGATTTATGGCTAGTAGTCTTGACAAATTGGCATCATACTTAAATGATTCGCAAAAAACAGTTTGTAGAAAATTTTTTAACGATGATGAAAAATTTAAATTGGTGACTCGTAAAGGAGTCTTCCCCTATGAATATCTTGATTGTTGGGAAAAATTGAACGATAAATCTTTACCACCTTTGGAAAAGTTTTATAGTAAAATCAATAATAGAGATATTTCTGGAGAGGATTATAAACACGCTTGTAATGTTTGGAATACATTTTCACTAAAAACACTACGGGAATATGCAGAATTATATCTAAAAACCGATGTAATCCTTTTGGCTGATATCTTTGAAAACTTTCGTAAAACATGCCTTAAGCATTATGAGTTGGACAGTCTTCATTATTATACTGCTCCAGCACTTGCATTTGATGCTATGTTAAAAATGACTGACGTAGAATTGGAACTATTGGATGACATTGACATGATTTATTTTATTGAACGTGGAATCAGGGGAGGTATTTCCCAGTGTTCTAATCGTTATGGCAAAGCCAACAATAGATACATGGGTAACGATTATAATCCTGAAATTCCAGAATCATACCTCGTATATTTTGATGTTAACAATCTGTATGGAACAGCAATGAGTTTTGCTTTACCCACAGGTGAATTCGAATGGTTGGAATTAAAAAATTCCAATGACGAAGCTGCTTTTCAAAATTATTTACTAAGTATTAATTCAAATAACACGCATGGGTATGTTCTCGAGGTTGATCTTCATTACCCCCAAGAACTTTTTGAGACTCATAAAGATCTTCCATTGTGTCCGGAACATTTAGTACCACCTAATTCAGAATCAAATATTCCAAAACTTCTAACAACTTTTTTCGACAAAAAGCGCTATGTATTACATTATTTAAATTTACAACAAGCCATAAAGTTTGGTTTAAAAGTTATCAAAATTCATAGATGTTTACAATTCAAACAATCGGCTTGGTTGAAAAAATACATAGATTTAAATATAAAATTACGTCAGGCAGCAACTAACGATTTTGAAAAAAACAATCCTAAATTAATGGTTTAATGCCTGCTTTGGTAAAACTATGGAAAACATTAGAAAATACAAAGACGTGAAAATTGTTACTAAATGGTCTGGAAAATATGGTGCAAATTACTATATAGCACAACCCAATTTTCACAGTTGTGAAATATTCGATGAAAATATGATTATTATTGAAATGAAAAGACTGAAGTTAAAATTTAATAAACCGATTTACTTGGGTATGTGCATTTTGGACATTTCAAAAACGTTTTTGTACAATTTTCATTATGATTTCATTTTACCAAAATTTGGTCCCAATGTTAAATTATTATACACGGACACTGATAGTCTAATTTATCATTTTAAAACCGATAACATTTATACTTTCATTAAAAACAACATAGATAAATTTGATACATCAGACTATCCTCTTAATAATATATATAATATCCCGTTAAAAAATAAAAAAGTATTGGGGCTAATGAAGGATGAAAATAACGGGACAATTATGACAGAATTTATCGGTTTACGTTCAAAATTATATACTATTAAAGTTTTATCAAATGAAACTGAAAAAAGAGAGAAAATTAAAAAAATGATTACTCTTGAACATACCCAACGTGAAATAAACAGTTTTATATCGAATTTTGGAATAACAAAAAGGGCTAAAGGTATCAGTAAATCAGTCATAAAAGATATAACTTTTGAAGATTATTACAATGCACTATTTAACTATCAAAAAACCCACATTATTCAAAATCAGATAGTTTCCATGAAACATGAGGTTTTTACTGTCCAGCAAGAGAAAATTGCATTAAATCCGCGAGATGACAAACGGTACATAAATTATTCTTTCACTGATACTCTACCGTGGGGATATAGGTTTTAAAAAACTCATTCTAAATTTACTTGTTTAATTTTTTTAATTTCTGAATGGGAAGAAGAAAAAGAAGGAAAAGAATGAAAAAAAAACAAGAGAAGAAGAAAAATAATAACAAGAAGAAAGAAAAAAAGGAAAAAGACGAACAAGAAAAAAAAGATGGAGAAGAGAAAAAATATGGCATCCTCCAGATCTCCGACTACGAAGATGACGATGATGACAATTTTTTCTTTAATTACGTCAGGCATCCAGACGATCATGATGATGATGATGATGATAATGATGATGAGGACTCGGAATGTGAAGAGGTTGGACCGCTTCTTATAACACGAAGTGGTACAATATATGTTAAATGAAAAAAAAACGTAAATATATCAAATAAAACCATTTAAATTGATACAAAATTTTTATTTTTAATTTTTAAATATATAAATTTTATAATCATCTTCTTGAATTAGACGGTCCCTGTCCATTTTGACGATCATTGCCTCTGTTTTCTTGACTATTTAAATAATGCGATGGTAAATGTTTGGCACCATGAATTTCTTTAAGGTATTCACGTACTTCACAAGCCACACATTTATGATTGTATAAATCGGTTTCACCCTTACATTTAGGGCACTTTACTCTTTCTGGTACTGGCATTTTTTTTCTTGAATCAAATGATGCAATTTTAATGAAATCAATGTTTTTATACCTTCTGATCCTCCTCCTCCTCCTCCTCCTCATATCCCTTCTCCTTTACCATTTATAAAACCAGTTGATATTGAGGAAAAAGGTTCATTCCATCAGTGATACAGTCATGACTTACAGTTATGCAATTAAATTGTTTTGGTTCAAAGACGGTAAAATAGTCAGAACTGAAAATTTATCATCCCATAAAGGAGAAAGTTTATATGAAAAATTTTATTTTAATGAAAATGAAAATTATGACTATATAGAAGTTTATTTCTATAACAGCGATAAAAAAGGAGAAGAGGCAGAAGAAGAAATTACTTCAGAAGACGACGACGAAGACGATGACGATGATGATGATGACAGTGATGATGATGATGATGATTAAAAATCCAGTTTGTACGTTTGGCAGTTGTAAAAATGGTACCTATTATAAAATTCAAGTAGCAAGAAGAGGTTTTCGTCGTTTATGTAAAACTCATAGTGTGTGTAAATTATGCAAAAAACTTTTAATTGGTTACAAAGTTAAGGCACATTATAAATGCGGGAAATATCTTTGTCTCAAATGTTACAAAGAAGAACGAAAAAATACACAACCTCATTTTGCTAAGACTATTTTACATTTTTTTTCTAGTGTTAAAACGTAATAACATGTTATGTTGTCAAGCTAACCTCCTGCAGAAAACGTAAAAATAAAACAGGCAAAAAAGTATTGTAGCATAACATATTTAATTATTTTTGTAATTTTATTTACCCAATATACCACTCTGATATATAAAATTTTGTTTTATTTTACCCGATATTCCACTCCAATTTATTTTTTCTACCAACTACTTTACAAAACAACAGCCTCTGGTAAATGACGTCATTGTCGATACTTCTTCGGCAATAAGGCCTTTTTGGCTAAGGACTCTTTTGGTCCTTCTTAAGCTACTAGGACAACCCTTCTTTGCCAATAAGGCCTTTTTGGATAGGGATTTTTCGGGACTTCTTCGGCAATAAGGAAGGCCTTTTTGGATAGGGATTTTTCAGGACTTCTTCGGCAATAAGGCCTTTTTGGCAAGGGTTTCAGAAGGATTTCAGGCACTTCTTAGGCTATTACGTCATGTTCTTTGGCAATAAGGCCTTTTTGGCTTGGGTTTCAGGAGGGTTTCAGCACTTCTTCGGATGGTAAAGGGCTGAAAAGGGACAGATGCCATCCGGGTGTCACAGAACCCCGCCCTCTATACTACTCTCACACCACGGACATTTTTGGTTTGACAGCTCAATATCAATCTGTCATCCATTTTACTTAATGAAATTCGCCTTTGTTACACTACTTTATTATTAATTTCATCTGAAATTTTGTTTACATCATCAAGGGACACATAAACCCGAAATACATTATTAAATTAACGATATCATTCACTTAAGACATAAAATATTCAACATATTTTACAACTAGGTCACATCGAAAACTTTAAATGCAAAAGAAAAACGTAAAATTTGATGTTACAAAATTATCAACTGAAAAGACAACAATGGTAGGTACACCGCAGCGGCGGTTTTTATAATGAAGTTGATAGTCATGATTTATTTATGTATTCGTTTATTCACAAATTCTAATTCATTATTCATTTAAAGTATGACGACTTTGTATAAACTCGGAGATAAATCTTTGTGATTCATTTTTATCTAAAGGAAAGAACAACTGAAGTTTTTGCAGGTGTGCTAGTTTAAAAATTATGTTTGATTAATTAAAATTAGTGGAAGAAAGTGAAAAAATATAGAGAATCTTTTTGTTTTATCTTTTTAATATTATTTAACAATATGGAGATTATGAAAAATTAAAATAAAATCACCTGGCACCGACCAAATTACGAATGAGATGCTAAAGTACGGAGGTTCCAGCCTTGTCACAGAGCTCACTGTTCTATTTCAAAAAATATTCCGCACAACGTCAGTACTCAACGAATGGCGGAAAAGCATCACAATTCCGATCCACAAAAGAGGATCAAAGAAACAACCCGAATCAGCCTACTGAACAGTTCAGCCAAATTGTTAACCAAAATACTGTCACAACGGATCGTAGACAAGTTAGGGGCGTGCGAAGAACAGCAGGGCTTCACGAATAACCGCTCTACTATCGACGGTATATTTATTATCAGACAGCTGGTTGAAAAATCTATCGAATACGATAAACCGCTGTTTATTTGTTTTGTGGACTTTACACAAGCGTTCGACCGAGTCAAACTGGAACACATAACAGAACTACTGCGAAGAAAACAAGTAGACGAAGCAATCATACGCACAATATACGAACTGAATTCCAAAAACACCATGGTAATTAAAACAAATAACACTCTAACAGAGGAAATCCCACTATCCATAGGAATAAGACAGGGTGATAGCCTAAGTCCAACACTTTTCAATGTAATCATGGACGAAATCATTGATGAGGTAAAAAGCACAAATATTGGGTACCCAATGGGACACAACATCGTTCAGATTATATGCTTTGCAGACGATGTTGCCTTGACAGCAGATAGCGAGGACAACTTACAAAGAATGGTTTTCCATCTCAACCGAACAGCCAAACAGTATAATATAAAGATATCTGTGGAGAAAACCAAAGCAATGGTAATAGCAAAAGAACCGGTAAGATGCAAACTAATGGTTGATGACAAACATATCGAACAGGTTGAGAAGTTTAAATACCTGGGAGCACATGTAACAAGTAATAGGGCAGTAAAGGAAGAAGTACGCACACAGGCCAACAAAGCGGCCATGATATCAGGCCAACTAAGGGACATAATCTGGAACAATAAACATATGACGGTTGAGAGCAAAGCAAGAATTTACAAGGTCTGTGTAAGACCGATACTGACCGACGGCGCAGAAACAAGAAATGAAATAAGAAAGATAAAACAAATTATGAGAACCACAGAAATGAAAACGCTGAGAATGATCACGGGAACAAGTTTAAGAGATAGAATAAGAAATGCAAAAATACGCGAGGACAGCGGAGTGGGGGATGTTGTGAAGTGGGTTTGAAACCGTCGTAGGCAGTGGAGGGATCATGTGGAACGAATGGACGATGACAGACTAGCAAAAACCGTGATGAGAGAGAAACTAAACACTAAACGGCCGCCTGGAGGGCCCCCCAAAAGATGGAGAGACAGCTGGATTTCGACCTCAAACGAGGATCGATGAGGTATGTGTAGATAACAGAACTTGGTTCTATCTAGAAGAAGAAGAAGAAAAATAAAATGGCACCCTATATAGCCCGGAATATTGCGGCCAAAATACGTGACTTTCAAAAAGTTTAACTTTTGGGATATATGGGAGTCTATTATACTTACTTTTTAAAATTATTTTCTTATTATACAGGGTATCCCAAAAGCTCTAAAAGTATCAAAGTTGTGTGTGTGTTTTTTAAATGGAATCCCCTTTATATTATTGTAATTTTGGATTTTCTGATCAAAATAAGAGCATATTTTAATAAGGTTTATAGTACCTAAACCTTAAGGGTTTTTAAATAATTTAAATTTTGACAAAATCTAACCTAAATTTCATGTTTCGAATACTTAAGGAGTATTTCAGTTATGTACTCGAAATTTACAGCCAAGTGTAACAATAAATCATATTTTATATACCAATTATAATAAACTTGCTATATTGTACAGGGTGTTCAAAAATTAATACTAATCAAATAAGAACTTTAAGTGGCTTTAACTTGATTAATTTAAATAGAACGTTATAGTTTTTAACTTAACAGAAAATGTACCTTTTAAATACCTATCGAATGGTATAAAGGTGTTCTATAAGTAAGTCTTCGCATTTTCACAGAATACGCCAAATAATCGTTTTCTGCACCATTTTGTATTTTTTGAATAGATATTGTAATGTATCTAGTTACCTATAGCATTTGGAAATGACGGGTAATTTACAACTATAAGAATAATAATAAGGAATATCTTTACAAATGTTCAGAAGCTCGGAACACGATTTATAGTGGTCCAACAGGCTGTAAAGGCAATAATGGTAATAATATATTGACGATAGCACGAAACAGAAGCAAAATATTTATAGTAGATGTTCGAAATGTCGACCATCCACTTCCAAACACTTACATATTCTTTTTTCGAAACTACTGCTAACTCTAGACAACATTTGAGGGGTTACAGTTTGAAAAGTGTCTCTTATGCGTATTTTCATATCTTGTGGTGTTGTTGGGGACCCATGGTAGACAATTCTTTTTATGTATCCCTATAAAAAGAAATCTGGTAGAGTTAAGTCTGGAGATTTCGGGGGCTAATTTTGAAATCCCTCTCTCCCAATCCATCTGTTTCGAAAGTTGACATTTAAAAATTGCCTAACCTCGCGATGATAATGAGGCGGAGCTCCATCCAGATGAAGCCACATAGTTGTTCCAATATTTAAAAGGACATCTTATAGTATCACTGAAGGTTGGTGTACAAGAAAATCGCGAAATATCAAACCATTTATAGGTTCTTCAAAAAAGTAGTGTCCAATTAAGGATGGACCCAGTATTCCTCCCCCCACATTAACCAACCATCTATTCTGGTTTCTCATAACTCTGTATTCATGCGAGTTTTGATCATTTTCTGCCACTTTATCTAACACCCACAAGCAGAATTCTGTTCGGTTGGTAAAACCATTTCCGTGAAGCTCTTGACAAAGCTGGATTTTATAAGAATAAAATCTGTATTTGTTAAGAATCTTTGAAACACTTGCTTGGCTAAAATTAGTATTTTCGGAAATATAATTCTGACCAATATTGGGATTTTCGATAACTGAACCAAGTACAGTAAAAACATTTTCTTCATCCTCAGTGACAGGTTTTCTTATAACATTTTTTTTATAACTGACACTTCCACAAAAATGTCTTGTTTAAAATGGTTTCTTTCAGGAAATCTTTGAGAATAGGCTGGAGAAGTAAACAAACAAATTTTGGAGACATTCTTCAAGGCTAAAAATCATACCAATACGCTCTTCCTTTGAAAAGTTGATGCTGGTAGCCGTTACCATGTGGTAGTTAATCATCTTCGGGAAATGTTTAAAAGGAATTATGTTTTATACCACTTTTTATTTAGAAAACAGTGACTGCAGTTTCAACTCACAAAGTCATTTTCAAACTGAATTACAAAGGTATATATATATATATATATATATATATATATATATATATATATATATATATATATATATATATATATATATAGATGATTTCGACTGAGCAATGTGCCCGTAAAAAAAATATTAAATTGTTTATTTATTATTGGCAACATAAAAATTATATATATATATATATATATATATATATATATATATATATATATATATATATATATATATATATATATTTCATTTTTTTCCTTTCCCTTTTAATACTCTTTCTCGCTTAGAATGCATTTTTTGCTGGGTTCCTTTAGAATCATCTTAAGTGGACTTCATTGTATTATTTATTCTTATGTAAGTGGGTCAATATTGGAACCTGCCTTACACAGATAACTTTTAACCCCATTACATCTAGTAAAATATTGCATAACTCGGACATTGAAGAGGCGAAGGGTACATAAAATTTAAATTTTAAGATTATCAAGTTTCCTGGTCAGAAACAGGAGACTGTTTTGTATACGGCTTGTTCTAATCGAATTTCGTTGCTTCCGATTTATTCATATATTCATTTATTCCTGCTTATTATTTCATTATTTATTCAGTTTTAGGAGTTTACGTAGTCTCTTAGTAGAGTTTTAACATTTTATCATGAAAAAGTCAACGCCTGTTAAAAAAATTGAAGTGTTGAGATTCCGAAATTTAAATCTCGGTTTTGTGTACCTCCCATTAGACCGAGAGTTAACGAGGTATTTTGTGTTTATCATTTCAAAAGTCATAAAAATTTACGTACTAAATCTTGCAACGCCTCCCTTTTTATAGGGTACGGCAACGGATGCGTACGGCAGCTCAATATGTCGGAGGCTAGGTTCGTATCTCTTTTAGAGATAGTTGTGCTCTGCTTTGATTACCCAATAGGCGCCACCTGTTTTACATTATCTGTGTTACTTACCTAGTGATTAAACAGGAAAACACATAGGTATCAGGAATGATTTTTATTTATTGACTGCTGGTGTATAGCTCCATAATAAAACGACTTAATTAAAACAAAATAACAATTCCATTTTATTCCAAAAAAAAATTATTATGCACATAAATCAGAATGGTACCTACAATTTTTTTTATATACTCTTTCTTGATAACTATTGGTGTTACCTCGTTTTAAAAGGTTATATAAAATTTGGCCACAAACGTTCTAGAACCTTCAATTGCCAAGAAAGTAATTTTCATAAAGAAAGTTATCAAAAAGGTTCTTACATTTTATTATGTCAAATGAAAATATATTTATATTGTTTTTCTTACATGTAAAAAAATTTATGTAGAGTTCCAATTCTCCTACCTGGTCTATGCTATGGTACCTCTCACTTCTATTTATTGGATCCAGCGCTGTTGTTGGGATTCTTGTGGTTTGTGGATGACTGGGGGTTTCACAAGGCCAATCCCAACTCACCAACCAAACGCAGGGTGAGGGTTAAAATCGTTGTGGTAACACGGACAGGAAAAATAGGGCCGGAACCATCAGAAAGCCTTAACAGCCGGGAAAATCAAAATGGAAATCACAGTAAAAGGAATGAGATGAAGCCAAAGATGAAAAAGACTTGCTTCAGATAGTTATTTTTACCACATGTTCGTAAAGATAAGGGGCAAAATCTTACCTTATTGATTAGTGGACTTTAACAAAAAAAAAACACTTGACCGTCTGCCCTTGGAAATCTAATGGCAGGATTGGTCTACTGCCTTCGACGGTTCAACAGAAAAGGGAATGAAAATGAAAATCTCTCTTGCAACCAGACTTGACAAATCTTAGGGATATTTGTTGTTACTTTTGCTAACCTTATTTTCAACCTGGAGCACTCTAACCTAGTTCTGAACTTACATTGACTACCAGGTAATACATCGAATATTGGCAAGACATGGAAAATTATCAAAAAGAAAATTATGATCAAACAGTCCAAAGTTACTAATCACTACATAGTATAAAACAAAGTCGCTTTCTCTGTCCCTATGTCCCTTTGTATGCTTAAATCTTTAAAACTACGCACCGGATTTTGATGCGGTTTTTTTCAATAGATAGAGTGATTCAAGAGGAAGGTTTATATGTATAATAACATCCATTAAATAGTGGAGAAATACTGGTATTTTTGAGGTTTCTAATGTGATGTCGTTAATTATCATATTTTTTTCCGCTTACATTGCAAACGCAGGCTGAACCCTACGAGATTTATCAAAATAATGTAATAATTATTTGTACACATTGAAAAGGTCTACAGAAAACTCCGCGATGGTATATGTCTATCTCTCATGGATATCCCACAATAACATTTTTTTGTCATTTACTTTTTACGACAAATAATGGCAAATTTTGAAGCGATCTTAACCAATACAGCATTAATCCTTATCCAATTAAATAGCTTAAATACATTGTTGATTTAATATAGATCTATATGGTCCTTTACAGCACAAGATTTAAATGAATATTTTCGAAGATATTACAGATTTAAAATTGCGGGAAGTAGCGCTTGCGGCGGTACTGGCCGACCGGGGCGGCGGCAGCGTGCCTATAAATAGCGCGTCGGAGGCCGATGTAATAATTGTTGTAAAAATAAAATAAATAGTCACAGTTTTTCTGTAGTGTATTTAGTATCAGCATTGCACTCGTGCGAAGCCGGGGCGGGTCGCTAGTCATGATTAAAACAAAGTTCAAAAAAATTGCTACAAATTCCATACTGTATACTCAACCTTAAATGATCGGTCTCGACATGCCGTGCTCGTGTCAACGAATCGGGTATACATCCACAACAAATGCCAACTGAACTATATTACCGACTATAACCTTATATTTTTAATACTGAAATGGAATGTAAATAAATGAGAATTTATTAAAAATAAAATATTTTACGACTTTTAAATTCAAACCAAATAATGTGATATATAAACTACACCAATTTACAAACTCTGTTAAGAAGAAAGAGTGATAAGTTACAAGACCAAAAGAGTTGTGAACCAAAAAAAAGCAAATCCCATGTTTACTGTTTTGAATTACAGGATAAATAGTATATATATATATATATATATATATATATATATATATATATATATATATATGTTAATTATTGCGTTACTGTTTAAAATAGTAATAATATTTCTTAATACTTGTGTATATTTAACGAAAAAAATTTTTTCATGAACTGGAATGATTTATTACTATGTTACTTTGTATTTAAAAAAAATTTCAAGGTATGACCAAGTATTTGAAATAAAAAATAACCTAAAATTTTCTTAGCCTTGTCTTAATCTTGTCTTCATCAGGCCTTTAAGGGACAAAAATGATCATTAAGTATTAGAAAATGGTTGAAAACGGCTTATATATATATATATATATATATATATATATATATATATATATATATATATATATATATATATATATATATATATATACATACATAGTTTTACAACAACTGAGGATTTATAAGAAAATTCCATGCTTCAAAATTCGATAAAAATGCGAAAAAATGCTAATAAATGCAGTTTTTTACAATTTTGACTATGTTTCACCACTTTTAGAAATCTGAAGAAATTCACGAACATAGTTTGGCATCTAAAAAACAACATATTTTTCTTTCGGTCCTGATATTTATCTAGTTTCCATTTTATTGAATTTAAAAATTTTCAAACACCCATAAAAATTTGAAATTCGCATCAAAAATTTTTGAAAAAATTCTTTTTTTATACGCAATAAAAAATTCTACAAAATGAAACAAAAAAGAAGTTTTTACTGTGATTACAACCGTAGATATCGTCAAAAAATGAAACAAGACGATGTAATTTTTTTTTGAGGTTATGTGACAACAAAAGTGGCTAAAAATTTTTATGTACGGGTATTTTTTGATGTAGAACAACCGGGTGTTTGTTTTTTTCATTACCGAGGGGGCAGTTTCAACCCTCATAATCGCTAGACTCTTTTTTTATCATGTTTTCTAACACTTTATTTTTTACAGGGTGACTCCAGTTTCATAGCCTTGCTACATATCAAACTGATTAACTTAAAAATTACCTAATGACTGGTATTTTAGCCACATCCCGAAAACCGTGTACACCCAATCACACCATCAGAAACTGTAGACGAAAGTATAAGTCCATATTTATGGGAACGTTTCAAATATGTACACCCTGTTTATAAAATATGTTACCTCTTAATTTCCTATTTAGCTTAATCAATATATACTTTAATTACTTAAAAATATATGTCATAAAAATAATGATTGTTTTTACTTACGAACTCGGAGACTATTAAACCTCAATTTCAGAACAGTATTTCTTATTTAAACTTCTCCATTTCCTGTTACTTACCTGAAAAAAGAAAAGAAGTTATTAATTTCATATTTAAGTTCAATTAAAAAGGTTGTTTCCAAAATAGTACAAGCTGAAAGTTGCCAGTTAATAGATGACGATTATTGCTTTTAATTAGAAGTTACCTTTTTGCAGTGACACTGTCACTTTAAATTAACAACTGTCACTTCAAAATAACAATATCCCTCTCCATCACTTCCATCTCAAAAATGTTATTTTCATGTCGATAATTTCAAAGAATGAAAGATGGAGATGATATGGCAAATATTGAAATAACTATTGATACCTAGAATTGATAATTCTAACTTTGTGGGCACTGCAAGATGACATATGTGATGTATTTTAAAAAATAAAGCCTTATCATGCCTTAATGCCAGCCAAGTTAAAAATAGGAAACCAACAAAAAGTGGCCATTGCCCTATATACAGTTATAACTTTATTTCTGGAAATTTAAGAAAGTGTGTTTCAGAATACATAGAGATAAATTTCAAAGCAACCAGCTCGCAATGAAATTACTTTTATCACAACAATTTTTTATGGGATATTTTAAACCAAACACCAAAGAAAAACTCTAAAGTAAATATCCTATTTTTTAGAACTTAATAAAAGAATTTAGCTTATGGATGACACAAAACCGCCGTTCTTGGTATAAATAATAAAACTAAGTCCAGGAATAACTGAATATATGAATAAATCTTCAGCAATGTCACTCCTTTATAAGGCGGTATACAAAACACTGTATTTTTTGGTTGGATAAGTTTTAAAATTTAAATGTGACACTAAATTTTACATTTAAATACTAAAAACCAAAGTGATTTTAAATGAAAAAATTGTAGCATTTTTAGGATTTGAAAAAGAGACCAAAAATAATTATAATATAAAATTGTACACTAAGAAAGAATCAGTAGAGCATGTAGATCGTATTAGGTAAAGAATAAACCCAAAATTGGCGATCTCACATAAATCATAAAAAGCAATGTGACAAAATAAAGAAGCAAATAGTATTTTCAAAACAACTCTGGCTCCAGTGTGGAGAACTTTGGCAGTGTTTTGTGCTCAATATGAACTTAATATGAAGAATGTACCTTGCTATATACAAGACTTTTGGAAACATTTAGACAGAATGGAGTAACCTGGATGTAGTTCATGCTTTCTAATAAAAGGGTGGGCTTTAACGCCCACGATTTTGTGAATATATTTATATAATAAACTCTCGATAACTTTTGCTGATGTTTTCTTTAGACGCTCTTTACCTCCCTTTGCACCAGATAGCTCTTTCATTTTAAAACAGTGATTGAAGCCTCTCTCTGTTTTCGAGTACACTACGTTCCGTGTTACTAGGCACATGACTAAATATATTAAATACAAGAGATACTAGAAAGGTTAAAAATTAGAGAGACATCTTCGATCAATAAAATTCTTGGTACACTCAAAAGGCCTTGATAGAAGGGGGGGGGGGGGTATTGTGAAAAAGACAACATGATTTTTGTCCTAAACATTCGGCCTCTTCTAATATATCACAATTTTTACTGAATCAGGTCGACGCTGTTTATATAGATTACTCTCATGCCTTGGACCGTGTTAGTTATACTCTGTAATCTGCTATCATTATGTTTCCTAGAGAGAAATTGTATTTCCACCAATATAGTTTGATGAAAATGTGAAATTTCAGCATTTCAGACTTACGGTAACAGTGTTATTGTCAGCAGCTACACGCTTAGTAGTTTTTTATTTCCTGCTGTTGACTTTCCAGCAACGGACAGGCAAAACTCTTTTCAAAATCAAAATGACTGCGCTGGTTAACTAATATCACAGAACGTATTTTTGTCAACATAAATATTATAATCTTATATTAAACTTTGTTGCGGAATCGAAAAAAAAATTCTTGTCATAAATATTAATCATTTATTGATTATTCAACACGCTGAATAAAAATTTAAATAAAAAATATGATATAATATATTATATTCTATACATTACTTTACATATATTACATTTACATTCATTATTAGATTAGTCAAATTGGTAATATAAAAGTACGTACCGATGCATAGTTGCCAAACAATGAGTAAAATATAGCGCCTGCATTTTCGACAGGTTGATATTGAATGAAGAATAGTTCAGCGAATAATTAAGGCTTAATAAATGCACCCCTATCAAAACAGTAATTATTTTAAAGTTCCTTACCCGATGTTTTTGGGGTTTCGACTGATTTCTTCATTAACCCATGCAAACTGCCCAAAATCCCTGTCTCCAGGTTTATCCCGGTAGAAAAAACATAACCGCTAACCTGGCAAAAGATACTGTACACCAAAAATCAACAAAAAAACAGGGATAATCTTCGACTTTCCATCTCAGAATCCCAAAAATTTGACAACTAAAACTTGAGATAGAAGTCTGCAGTTGCTTCGGCTGAATCAAACCAGGAAACAAAATGACCTCCATTTATAACCACGGCCCTTCTTGCGCACTAATCGAATATATATATATATATATATATATATATATATATATATATATATATATATATATATAAA
This sequence comes from Diaprepes abbreviatus, assembly GCA_034092305.1. Taxonomy (NCBI): domain Eukaryota; kingdom Metazoa; phylum Arthropoda; class Insecta; order Coleoptera; family Curculionidae; genus Diaprepes; species Diaprepes abbreviatus. The sequence goes on from JASJET010000176.1 coordinate 3,156,391, forward strand.
CACCATAACAAAATAAAGTTTTAACCTATTCCCTGAATTAAATATCGTTTTATGTAGAACATGATAATTATTTCGTCGTTTTTTAGGAAGGTGGCGTGCCATCCCTTTTTAACAAATTAGTTTAGTAATTACGCCTGTTAGCAAACAAACACGAAGATATTAATCACAATCACCATATACACCTTTGGATAAACACGTCGCTTAAATAAATTTCGCCTTGTTTATTAAAAGAATTTCGTTCAATATTGCCGGTAATGTTCCGTATTTTCTTTGATTAAAAAAAAAGGGACCGAGAAATGTTTTCTACCTAACAATGAAACACAGTTGCGCAATCTGTCCTGTATTGACACTGTTCCATAAGACAAAAAATGTTTTTGTTGGCTTTTATACTCGGTGAGTTAAGCCAGTGGGTTTTGTAGTTGATGAAAAGACATGGTCTCAAAGTTTTTTCTATATATTTTAACTCTGTGATTGAGAGTGGATTCCTGAAAAATGTTTTAAAAAAAAACTTATTTAATAGTGATTTTGTGCTCCTTAAAGCATACTATAATTCTAGACTTAAAACATTTTATTTAGTTTCAAAGAACATAAATTCATCTTAATGTTGTTTATTTTATCCCGCACATTTTCTTCCAAATTTTAAAAACTAAAATGAATTAAATAAATTCAAATAAAATGAGGGGATGATAATGCTTTTTTAATAATATATTGTTATATTTATATTCAACAATGGAAAGCTATACAGTAGTAAAACAAAACACGAGGGGAAGAAATAATGCTAACTTCCTTAACTTTGATCACAAATATTTTGCTGTTAGTTGGTAGACATCTCTGGCATATTTTCATCCACCGATATTGTAAGATTTAGTTTCTATTTGCTACTTTTTCATGTAAAGCATTTTGAAATGATGCGTCATCATTGATGCATTTCTCAAAGCAATAAACTCACGCAATTAGCAATTCAACCGGTAAAAATTGTTAGGTATGTTTCCCCACAGTTAATAACAGGAATAATGTATTATGCTTTAATTTATATTATGATATTGCGTGTTGTGGGACGAAGATATAATCTATCGTGTCAAAAATAACAATTCCTATTTTGATGTTCTTTTAATTAAAACAAATACTTTCCCGTTATACAACATGAAATATAATATATTTTCTTTTAACGAGGACATCGAGGAATCATTCTTTTATCAATTAGTTGGACTTTTCTAATAAATAGATAACACAAAAATAGATATAAACGCGTGGTATTACCTTGGCCATATTTTACTGGGTTTACCACGCACTATTGTATGAAAATAATCTTAAATGAGAAATATATATATATATATATATATATATATATATATATATATATATATATATATATATATATATATATATATATATATATATATATATATACAGGGTGATTCAAAAATCGATCACGAAACTTAAGGGGGTGATTCTACTTGACAAAATAAGGGTAGAGCTTCATATAATTTTTTTTCAAAATGTCATTCGTTTTCGAGTTACAAGCCGTCCAAGTTCAAGTTTTTATTTTTTGTTTTTTGAATTACTCGCTTACAGGAAAACCGATTTGACTAATATTTGAAAGATAGGCTAAGTCTTCTGCGCTTCATCATTTTAGTAACAATTCACATTGATTGTTTGCCGCTAGAGGGCACTTTACCTACATTGAAAATTGTTTTTTTGTCATAATTTTTTAGTGTTGACAGCTACAGTAGTTTTTGGCATAATTTCTGAAAGACTGATGCCAGGCCTTTAAAAAAGGTGCTCTTTATTTACATCGCTAAACCCAACGGTTTAGACGTAAATTACCCTTAAAAATTAAGTGGTAAATTTACTTTTCTCATTTCATTACCACCAGCTACCAGGTAAATAGCTATCAAAGTATACTAGAGCTGTCAGTTTAACATCAAATAAATTCGCTTTTTAAACTATTTAATTTATAATCTTAAAATAACTAATAATGGCTAATCACCAATATTCAAATATCGAATATTGTGATATCCATTTTTGTTATGGAAAAGCAAATGGTAATGCAGAGTTGGCAAGAAGATATTATATGGAGAGTTATCCGGAAAGAAATATCCCTCATGCTCAAACATTTCCAGTGTGCACATGAGGCTTGCGGAATGTGGTTCCTTTAAAAGTTATAATGGAAATAGGGGAAGACCTAGAACTGCTAGAAACGTGCAACAAGAAGAAAGAGTGCTTGAAATTATTGAAGATAATCCAGGTATTAGTACTAGAAAAATTGGGAATGAAGTGCGGCTCTGTCAGGCTAGTTCATGGAGGATACTAAGAGAAGAACAACTCTACCCGTTTCATTCAAAAAAGGTGCAGGCTCTTTATGACGATGATCGGCCGAGACGGTTGGAAATGTGCAACCGGTCCTAGCTAAGTATGAACACGATAATCGATTAATTGGCGTCATATTATTCACTGACGAAGCTGGTTTCACTCGTGATGGCATAACAAATCTACACAACATCCACACATATGCTTACGAGAACCCAAACAATGTGGTAGAAACGAAACATCAGCGTAGATTTTCACTAAATGTGTGGGCAGGGATAATAGGAGATTACCTTATTGGTCCTCATTTCTTTGATGGCCCATTAACTGGTGACGTATACTTAGATTTTATCCAAAATCGTCTCCCATTGTATCTGGAAGATGTGCCATTGGAAGTAAGGGCCAACATGTGGATCCTCCAAGACGGAGCTCCGCCCCACTTTAGTATACGTGTCCGACAGTATTTGAATGCAACGTATCCTGAGCGATGGATAGGACGAAGTGGACCATTGGCATGGGCAGCGAGGTCACCAGACCTTAATCCTATGGATTTTTTCTTTTGGGGTCATTTGAAACAATTGGTGTACGATATTCCAGTAATCAACGTCGAGGATCTTCGCTTCAGGATAATCGAAAAGTGCCAAATTATTAAAGAAACACCAGAAATTTTTCATCGAGTTAGGCGACATTTTTTGAAGAGTGTTAGGAAATGTATAGAAGAAAATGGGGGACATTTTGAGAATCTTTTTTAGTTTGTTTAGTACTGTTTCATTAATTTTTATCAATTAAATGTATATCGCAATAATCCATAATATGAATATTTACTGATTAGCCATTATTAGTTATTTTAAGATTATAAATTAAATAGTTTAAAAAGCGAATTTATTTGATGTTAAACTGACAGCTCTAGTATACTTTGATAGCTATTTACCTGGTAGCTGGTGGTAATGAAATGAGAAAAGTAAATTTACCACTTAATTTTTAAGGGTGATTTACGTCTAAACCGTTGGGTTTAGCGATGTAAATAAAGAGCACCTTTTTTAAAGGCCTGGCATTAGTCTTTCAGAAATTATGCCAAAAACTACTGTAGCTGTCAACACTAAAAAATTATGACAAAAAAACAATTTTCAATGTAGGTAAAGTGCCCTCTAGCGGCAAACAATCAATGTGAATTGTTACTAAAATGATGAAGCGCAGAAGACTTAGCCTATCTTTTAAATATTAGTCAAATCGGTTTTCCTGTAAGCGAGTAATTCAAGAAACAAAAAAAAACTTGAACTTGGACGGCTTGTAACTCGAAAACGAATGACATTTTGAAAAAAAATTATATGAAGCTCTACCCTTATTTTGTCAAGTAGAATCACCCCCTTAAGTTTCGTGATCGATTTTTGAATCACCCTGTATATATATATATATATATATATATATATATATATATATATATATATATATATATATATATATATATATATATATTATACTATATTGAGGATACTATAAACTTTAAAAATGAAATTAAAACATAAATTTGCCAAATGATTACATCCTGGATTCCTTAAATATGCATCTATAAACTTGGCTAAACAAATAATTACGAAAAAATGAAATCAATCAACAAATACACAGACACACATTTAAATGAATTTTAGAAACTGTAGAATCAACATTTAAAGCAACTTATTTTGTGTATAATGAGAACGTATACTAGTAGATCGAAGGATGTGCAATGGGTGCATCCATATCAAACGCAATTAAAAAAGCAAAAGAGACTCATACAATTAATAATAATTATGAAAATTAATTAGCACTATTTAAAAAAAAAAAGAATCCATATGTTTTAAAAACAAAGTCACTTCAAAAACAAACAAAAAAATTAAAACTGTGTATCCTTACCTTATATTCCTGGTCCGTCAGAAAAAATAAACAATAACTTTAAACACTAAATTACTACAACTGCTCACAAAGCAAACAACCTATTAAACAGAGATTTTAGCAGTCTAAAATCAAAAACTTCCAAAAACAAAAAAAACTCAAATACCACTCAATATCTGTGATGGTGTCTACATTGGACAAACCAGCCCAAATTTAAAAAATAAAATAAATTGCCACAAGTACGAAAAAAGAAAAAAAAAGCTTTAATAAACTCTATAATGGAAAAAAATAGACTTTTATTTATGAAAATGTAAAAATACTAAAAGTAGAAAACCGTCGAGGGAAAAGAAAATTCTATGGAACGATAGAAACCAAAAAAAAAACACAAAAACTGGGAATTTAAAAACTGACACCAAATATCTAAGCAAAATCTACCATAATCTGGTAAAATAGTGCTAATTGATCTTCTTTCCCTAATTTAAAAATTAATACAATAAGAACAAGGATAAAAATTACAACATCAAGGACTAAAAAAGTAACAAAGGAAGAAAGCTCAGTCCAATACCAACCAGAACAGTAATTTAGTGATTATTGCCGAACAAACAACGCATTATTTTCCTTGAACGCTATTTTAGATTTTAATTATTCTGATAATGATCACAATATAATGACCGAAACGTAAATAAAAAATAATATCAACACTAAACTGTGAAAATACACTTTAAAATAAATAAAACGTGAATATGGCAACACTGTTTTTTACGTATTGCCTGCCAATTCGATTAATTTTTAAACTAACTGTACAGGGAATTCCAAATGAAATTTGCATGTTCCCGATGCCTTTATTTAATTTCGAAGGGGTTAATCAACAGATAATCGCTTTTAAGTGAATTAGCTGTTAAAGGTAAAAATAGCTTGGAATAGGTTTAAAGGTTACGAGATATAAATTTGAAATAACAAATAAAGTTTCAAAATTTCGTCAGTATAAATTGCTCATTAAAATAAGTAAAATATTTTTTTAAACCTCCGTATTTGTTTCTGCATAACAAATAGGGGAAGGTGGGGCAAGAGTGGGTACCCATGTAATATTCTAAATAGAATGTAATACACAAAAGACAATTTAGTTAGTATTGTGTTCACACTTCTCATTCGCCTTGATATTTACATGAATATTTGAATAGTCTTTATCAAGGGTGTAGCTGATTAAAAGGATCGAAACTGCTCCCTCGGTAATAAAAAAAAAATAAAAAACACCTGGTTGTTCTACATCAAAAAGTACTCAAATAAAAAAAGTTTTAGCCACTTTTATCATCACATAACCTCAAAAAAAAATTAAACGTCTTTTTTGCTTTTTGGACGATATCTTCGGTTTTAATCATCGTAGAAACTTCTTTTTTTTTCATTTTGTAGGTTTTTTTATTGCCTACAACAAAATACTTTTTACAAAAATGTTTGGCGAGAAATTCAAATTTCTATATCTCAGACACTGATAAGAGCTCGGATGAGTTAACTTACCCAGATCTTGACCTATTACGCAACAATGCTTACTCTTCTGCAAGACATAACAATTACAACCCTTTTTTTTTAATATATATATATATATATATATATATATATATATATATATATATATATACATAATAAAATAGAATGAAATATTGGCGAAGCGGACGTGAAAATTTGTCAATTTACATGAATCTCGTGTTAAAAAGTGCGGAGCACTCCAAAATATGGAAAAACTCCGAGTCCGACAGATGGCGACAGCGCTGTTTCGTCCTAATATGGGACTCGTCAGGCCACCGCATTCGGTACAAACCATCATCTCGCCTTTACATCCTATAAAGCTGAGTTTAAAATCAAAAAACAGCAAAGACGACAGAGGAGACATCTCGATGGTCCACTTGATAACACAAGAAACCACACAGATTAACAAAGTTTGTAAAAAATCGCCATATGGTGGCGCGACGGTGAATTAAAACAGAAATATGTAAAATCGAGTACACGAAACGCGCTGCCCAAAGGATAGGGGTCGCATTTTTCGGTACTGGCAACCAAGCCTACTGCTAATTTCAGCAGTAAAAGCCACGTGTCGCACCCAACGATCCCACCAGGAGAGCACCGTTTAGCGTGTTTCAAAGCCAAACCATAAATCGTCAGGCCACCGCATTCGGTACAAACCATCATCTCGCCTTTGCATCCTATAAAGCTGAGTTTAAAATCAAAAAACAGCAAACAAGACGACAAAGGCGACATCTCGATGGTCCACTTGATAACACAAGAAACCACACACATTAACAAAGTTTGTAAATGGGCCTGACGAGTCCCATATTAGGACGAAACAGCGCTGTCGCCATCTATCGGACCCGGAGTTTTTCCATATTTTGGAGTGCTCCGCACTTTCTAGCACGAGAATCATGTAGATTGACAAATTTTCACGTCCGCTTCGCCAATATTTCATTCTATTTTATTTTAAATTACACGGATAAAAACTTATCTATTTATATATATATATATATATATATATATATATATATATATATATATATATATATATATATATATATATTCGTATTTTTGTTATGCGTTAATTTATCAAAAAGGTAGAGACTTATTTTTATATAGAGTTTTTTTACGTAGAGTTCAGTGATGTAGTCAGTTTTTTCTAAAAGTTTAGTTTTTCATATATTAACCAAACTTACGATTTTTTTAATATATATATATATATATATATATATATAATAAAAGTTCGTTTGGAATAAGGTATTAACCAAATCTGGGCGGCACATTCTATAGAACAAGTTTATTTAAGTAAAACTAAAAGCTTGTTGTAACTCCAACGCACACATTTAATAAGCTCTTAAGCTTTTTGCTTAATAAGCACATAGAAAAGCGAACTGCATAGCAATGATATGCAGATATTTATAAGGAGTGCAATAAATCCAACTATGCGGGAGATGGCTAACTTTTATTTGCTGCCTCGAGCATAGCGCCACTTTATAATTATCACATTCCAGCAAACAGCTCTCCTGAGTACCCTGCCATTATTGAAAGCGAGCGAGTTTTGCAGGATATTCCTGTGCGTTTTTAAATACGCTGTGAATGTTTTTTTCCTTTTCATATTAATTTATATGTAGTTTATTTCATTAAGGTTGAAAAAGCTTGTGGCTAATTGGGAAGAGTTATTGATTATTTTAATTTTTATCGCACAGGATCATAAAAGCAGGAAAACCCCTTCAACAATCCTGTATTTGAAAACATTTGTACAATAAAAGAATTTTTTTAGATATTCATATTTAGTGATCTCGTGAGACGACCTCTCGTTTTAAAAGAGATCTCTCTCTTCTTGAACCATCCTCTTCCGACGTGAGTCCCAGAATTAACCGGCCTGACACATAGATGGCGGTAGTTGTTGAAATATAATGATTGCGTTAGATAGTATCAACCTTAGAAAGATCACGTTTTAGGTTTGAAGACGCTACGTTGTTTATTACTTGTTTGACAGCCATCAATAATGAACGATCTCAGTGAATTTGTAAATGAAAAAAATTGGTCATTTTTATGTGTTCAATACTTTCATTTGAAAGGACTTTGTGCAACTAATATTAAAATTAACTAGACTCTGCTTTGGGGGAGTCTTCACTTCCGTTTTCAACAGTGAAGTATTGAATAGCAGAATGTAAACGAGGCCGTATGAACTACCAACAATCAGCCTGTTCACACATTCGTTATTGCAGTGGTCAAAATCAATAAGTTAAATTACTAATTACTTCCTCATATATTTATTTATTTATTTATTCAATACAGCATCTACAGCAGTTAAACCAACTACAGACATCTTTCTTAAAGTTAAAAACATCAAACTAACAGCCCTAATCTATATTATTGTCAATATTACATCTGAGCAAGCAACTTATAGTCAATAATATCCTTTCATTTACGTAAAATAATACTACTTACATCTATATCACTAATATATGTATTAAAATAGACACTGCTTAAACTTATTTAGAAATTTTAAACATTTAATATTTGTGGGCAATTGATTAAAACTGTTAAAACCTTTAAAAAATACAGAGGTTTGTGTTTGTCTCTTTAATACTGGAGGAATATAAAAGTCATTCTTCGATCTAGTGTCATATGCATGTATATTTCTATTATAATTAATATGATTTTGTAAATATGTAGGAGAACTACCCAACATGATTTTAAAAATAAAGATCAATGTTTGATAGTGAAAGAAGTCCTCCACCGACAACCATTGCATTTCTCTCAACATGTAGTTAATTGATGTTCTTCTTGTACAGGGTGAGTCAACGATTTGATGAAGTAAGTTTGTGCCTTTTCGGTGAAATTTACAAAGAAACTATATTTATTGTTTGATACAGTTTATTTTTACGCAGATTTTAAAAATATTTAGGACTCTACAGGGTGAGCCAAAAAACTAGGACAGCATAAAGTTGTATTGTTTTCAATAGAACATCCTATATACGAATAGTATTTTCGATTTAGCTTATAATTTTAAATCTTTTTTATTAAGGGTTTACTATAACAAAACTTTATAGTTTCTGAGATAATTAAGTTTAAAGAAAAAAAGTCACATTTTCAAGCATCAATTCAATCCTAAATAACGTTTTCAATTTTGTGACAAATATATTCAAATTTGGAATTTAGCAAGGCCAAGGACAAGTTAACATAATTTTTACCTAATATTTGCAATAAAAGCTACAGGGTGTTGAACACATCGGCTCAAATTTGAACAAGTTTAAATGAATAAATATCTTTTTTTTTAAATGGTACACCCTGTATATTTTCATGTTATTTAATAGAGTAATAAAAACCCTAAAAGTTTTGTTCAATATATCCTATACCTATTTATAATAGTTTTTGAGATATTTCAGTTTTTCTTATCTTCCATACTTTTTTACAGAAATAGTCTTCATTATTATAGTAGCCATGTAAAATAATAAAAAGAAACTACAGAAACAAACAGAATGTGGTTAAATATGATGAAATACATTATTCGTTATATTACAACGGCAATAGTTTAATTAAACATAATGTGAAAAAATTAACACAACAATAACGACAAGGCAAATACATATTTACTTTTATACTAAATTGAAACAAAAAAACTACCTATTAAATAGTGAGATTAATTATTTCTTTTTAATAAGTGTTCGAATAAACGACCCTCTTGTGCAATGCACAAATTTAGTCTTTTTTGCAGATTTTCTCGGACCCTAGACAAAATTAGTGGCGTTATTGTTCTACAGGTATCCCTAATCCTGTTTCGCATATCTTCCACTGTTGTTGGTGGATTAACATACACCTTATTTTTAATATAACCCCATAGGAAGAAATCTAATGGGGTGATGTCGCAAGACCTTGGTGGCCACTCAATGAAACCCCCACGTCCAATCCATTTTTGCGGATATCGTTGGTCTAAAAACGCACGACTTTCACGATGGTAATGCGGAGGCGCACCATCGTGCTGGAATCACATACTGTCGAGCTCATCCCTATCGAGACCTTGAAGCAGTTGGGGTAGTTCTTCTTGTAGAAAGTTCAGGTAACTATGGCCATTGAGTGATTCATTAAAAAAGTGGGGTCCAATAATTCAATTATGATGAATACGACACCAAACATTTAATGACCAGTGGTTTTGATGTTGCACCTCTCTAATCCAAAATGGATTTTCTGTGGCATAATAATGCATGTTGCGTCTATTTACGGCACCGTTACTTCTAAAAGTAGCTTCATCACTAAACATTACCTTGCATAATAAATTTGGATTTAATTGAATCTCCGCATTTATTGTACGACAAAAGTTTACACGACTTTCAAAATCCTGTCCATGCAATTCTTGGTGTAATTCCATGTGATATGGATGATACCTATATTTCTTGGTAGTACGATTAGCGGTGGATTGTGATGTTTCACATAATGCTGCTAACTGACGGCTACCAATATAAGGATTTTCCTGGACATTTAACAATACTTGTAGTTCTTTTTCTTCATTAGTTACTGATTTGTTGACCACTTTACGTTTTGGATAATCAACAGTACCAGAAGAATCAAATCTTTGCATTAAGTTTTGAAAAGTATGGGTATTAGGCTGGCGTCGATCAGGATACTTCATTTTGTAAATTCTTTGAGCAAGAAGGCAATTTTTTTGAGCCTTTCCTATTGTATAAATCATATCTATTAACTCATTCTTTGGAAAATTCATTTTACAATATAAGATGAATGGAAAAAAAAACCAAACTACACTACATAAAAACCAAAAGAAGCGATTGCGGTTGTAAATTTGACATACAGAAAAATGTTCTTTTACATTGTTTTTGCCATGGCTACTATGATAATGAAGACTATTTCTGTAAAAAAGTATGGAAAATAAGAAAAACTGAAATATCTCAAAAACTATTATAAATAGGTATAGGATATATTGAACAAAACTTTTAGGGTTTTTATTACTCTATTAAATAACATGAAAATATATAGGGTGTACCATTTAAAAAAAAAAGATATTTATTCATTTAAACTTGTTCAAATTTGAGCCGATGTGTTCAACACCCTGTAGCTTTTATTGCAAATATTAGGTAAAAATTATGTTAACTTGTCCTTGGCCTTGCTAAATTCCAAATTTGAATATATTTGTCACAAAATTAAAAACGTTATTTTGGATTGAATTGATGCTTGAAAATGTGACTTTTTTTCTTTAAACTTAATTATCTCAGAAACTATAAAGTTTTGTTATAGTAAACCCTTAATAAAAAAGATTTAAAATTATAAGCTAAATCGAAAATACGATTCGTATATGGGGTGTTCTATTTAAAAAAATAGAACTTTATGCTGTCCTAGTTTTTTGGCTCACCCTGTAGAGTCCTAAATATTTTTAAAATCTGCGTAAAAATAAACTGTATCAAACAATAAATATAGTTTCTTTGTAAATTTCACCGAAAAGGCACAAACTTACTTCATCCAATCGTTGACTCACCCTGTACATGAGAGTATAACTCTCATGCCTCTATTTTGCAATTTTTGAAATCTTGCCTTTTCATTTTGATTAAGATTGATGATTCTAGAAAACTCTAGATAAAATGTTGGTCTTTGTCTTGTTCCATCATTATTTACCACAAATGGAAGTTGCTACCATAGGTCCAGGCTATTTATCTTATTCTTTAAGATCTTGAATATATATACCAAATATATTTTTATACGTTTGTTTTCCAACGAAAGTCTGTTAAATATATTCAACAAGTCCAGGTGATTATAACCCTGATTGGGATAGTACTCAAATCATTTAAAAAACATAGACTTTAAGAATTTTCGCTGGACATGTTCTATGGTTCTACTCCACACTTTATATTGTGGTGACTATATTATACTAAAGTATTCAAGTTTTGACAACACAAGACTGTCAAAAAGTATCAAGCGAACATCAACATGAAAATGTCTAGTAGATCTGATGATGAAACCCATTATCTTCTGAGCTTGATTAATTTTATTTATTATATGCTCATTGAAATTCAGTGAACTATCAAGCAATACTCCCAAATCCCTCTGACAAGAAGTCCGCTTTAACACTATATCGTTAACAGAATAGACTTGATTTAAAATAATTTTTTAAGAGTAAAGAACACTGACGAGCACTTGTCGTTAAGATAAAAACCGTTTATTCCACACCATTCAACAACAATATTTAGATCTTGCTGCAAACAGTCACAATCATCAGCAGTCAATACTTCCCTAAAAAGTTTAAAGTCCCAAATTAGACCCCTGAGGAACACCAGAAGTACCTCAATATACATATGTTTTGGCCCCTTTTATTTCAACATACTGCTTTCTATCAGTCAGGTAAGAAACAATTATATTTATCAGATTCTCTGTAACATTCAGTTATAAGGGTATGTTTTACTCTGTCAAATGCCTTTGCCATATCCGTATAAATGACATCAACTTCTGCTTTTTTATTAAAAGAGTTAGGAATGTAATTAGTTGCTTCGTGCTGTACTCTTCCCTTGAAAGTAGGTATAACCTTTGTAATACGGCATTCTCTTGGATATGTTGATGTTTTAAGTGAAATGTTAAATATATATAATAACTAGCGACCCGCCCCGGCTTCGCACGGGTGCAATGCTGATACTAAATACACTACAGAAAAACTGTGACTATTTATTTTATTTTTACAACAATTATTACATCGGCCTCCGACGCGCTATTTATAGGCACGCTGCCGCCGCCCCGGTCGGCCAGTACCGCCGCAAGCGCTACTTCCCGCAATTTTAAATCTGTAATATCTTCGAAAATATTCATTTAAATCTTGTGCTGTAAAGGACCATATAGATCTATATTAAATCAACAATGTATTTAAGCTATTTAATTGGATAAGGATTAATGCTGTATTGGTTAAAATCGCTTCAAAATTTGCCATTATTTGTCGTAAAAAGTAAATGACAAAAAAATGTTATTGTGGGATATCCATGAGAGATAGACATATACCATCGCGGAGTTTTCTGTAGACCTTTTCAATGTGTACAAATAATTAGTACATTATTTTGATAAATCTCGTAGGGTTCAGCCTGCGTTTGCAATGTAAGCGGAAAAAAATATGATAATTAACGACATCACATTAGAAACCTCAAAAATAACAGTATTTCTCCACTATTTAATGGATGTTATTATACATATAAACCTTCCTCTTGAATCACTCTATCTATTGAAAAAAACCGCATCAAAATCCGGTGCGTAGTTTTAAAGATTTAAGCATACAAAGGGACATAGGGACAGAGAAAGCGACTTTGTTTTATACTATGTAGTGATGGTTCTAACAGAGACTTGCTACATCCGTTTATAACATAGTCGAGCAACTCATCTGGTCCAATAGTTCTGTTACCTTTTAACTTTTGAAAAGCACAGCGTATTTCAGTTTTATCTCACGCACCCTATTCACCAGATTTAGCACCCTAGGATTATTTTCTCTTACCAAACTTGAAGAAATGGCTCGGCGTTAAAAGATTTACCAACGATGAAGAGGTGATGTTTGCAGTAGATAGCTGTTTTTATGAGCATCGCATGTTGAGAAATAAATAGCGTTTCTGCCAAATATGTTGTGTTTTCTTTGTCAGACCAATTAGTTCTGGAACTTCCCCCGTATTATTAGAACTGTCTCATACCATGAGACAAATACTTTGATGTTAACTGACGTTTTTAAAAGGTCTAGATAAAACGATAAAATTCTTGATACTAAAATATGAGCCTCATTTATTCATTTATTTGTAAATATTTATCTTTAAATGGTATATCTGTATTGTTTAAACGATTTGAATTACCTAGTAGATTTGATAAATTTATTGGATGATCATCAACAGATTATTGGACAAAATACATATATCCTGCAAGACGGTTAAATCCTTAAATGGTCAAAATTCATATGAGGAATTAACCAGAGTGGAATCTGCAGAGAACAAATTGTCTGTTCTTCCTTAAACGGCTTTAAGTAATGACAGACAGTTTGTTTGCTACAAATTCCACTGTAGTTTCGTGAGTGGATTTGTAATACAAAAAAACAATAAATGTATATTGAATTATCAACTTTTTACCAACTAATTGGCCTCATTGCAGACAGATAAATTGATTTACCCAAAACCAATTTTCTCTAAATTTAAATGATACTATAATGCAATCTGTTTCCCATTACCTGTGAGTAATCAATTTAGCTACAGTAACAACAAATTTGTCAATTTAATCAATTACCATTAACACCGGTAATTACCCAATTATTCGCATTCCTGTAATTGTTTGGTTGATTTCGCTACCCTATCTTTCGGCAGCTTAAACATTAATTTCCAGCGTGTTGGGGTAACACCTTGAAAGTGACGAATTTCACACAGTGATTAAATTATTTGTTTATGTTAAAACGGGTAATATTTACCTCAAATATATATATATATATATATATATATATATATATATATATATATATATATATATATATATATATATATATATGTTATGTCGGATATTCTCACGGGTGTGATGGGTAATCGAAGGTTTTCGGGCATCCCGTGTATGTGTTGAATCCCTCTCCGGACTGTAAGGCAGCTGACGTTTCGGAGAAATCTCATTCACCATTTTTAAAGCTCACTGTACGGTGTCTGAACAACATTGTTAAAAAATTTCTCTATAATTCCTGAGAACACTTTTAAAATTCCTTCTCAACCTTCTATTCTTGATACTCAATCTTGAAATTTAGTTAACATCATTTCAAATATAACAGTACAAGTTCAGTTTTTTCCAACAGTACCTCACATAGAAGGTCTCACGGATAAACTGATGAATATTTTTAAACATACAGATATTAAAATGGGTAAAAGACAAAAATTAACTCCCTCTAAAATTTACTTTAAAACTAAAACACCTTTACAGCTGAATCATGTATAAAGTTCCTTGAGCTAACTGTTAGTTGGTTTACATAGGCCAAACTTCCAGAAGCCTCAAAGGTTGACTCACTTCCCATCGTAGTAATATTAATAGAGATTTGCACATCATGAACTGGGATGGCACCGAAATTCTGGAAGGAGTTCCTACCAGTCATAAAAGGCTCTTCCTTGAAATGGTCTATATTAATCAAGACAAGAACACTATAAATAAAAAAGACGACACTGAGAATCTGAGTGCCATTTAGAGCTATATTTTAAAATTGGAGACAGATAAGCATTTGAGCCTCCTAGGCAGTAAGTATTTTCCATTGTTGCTCTTATACCATGTAAAAAATATTAATCAAATAATTTTTGCTAAACCTCCCATTTGGCTACGCCACTGTTTACGGAGTATTATTTCTACTTAGGCACCCACGCCACTGCTCCCAGTTAACACCTGGCATCTGTTGCTATAAAATGGAGATATAGTCAAGAGAGATGTTTGCTGTTGTGGATATTTAAAAATGGGTTCTTTCCTCTATATATATATATATATATATATATATATATATATATATATATATATATATATATGTTTTCACATATACCAGATACTAGTATATCGTTTCATCAATCACTCTTTAAATTAGTCAAACTTTTTATAAATTTGTTAACCTAAATCGTCCTATTTATATCGAAAAGTTTTAGAATTTTTTTACTTGTTATTTTACTTCCACTCAACATAGTTTTTATAGCTCGTATAACACACAATGGCCTTTCTTCGCAGCCAATTTCCATAAAACGTATATTTTTCTAACTCCTCTTTATGCGTAAAACAACGCTTTACAAAATTACCTACACTTTCGAACAACAATAGCAACCCTTTATACTTCTATTCCCAGCTTTATCTCTTATTTATTTTACAAAAACATTCGTGTTCACGTAACAGGCGAAGGTCCTTAAACCCCTTAAACAAGGTGCTAAAACTGTTGGCACAAGTTTAAGTCTGCACCTGCTACCCGCTTGTTTAAGCCCATTAGTTCTCCATACTTGTAACACAAGTAAGGGTTATTTATTCCTCGAGGACCGATGGACACTCTGGGGAATAAGTGGTCAACAGAGAGCTGTTTGTAGAAAGACAAGGACGTTTATTTTAACTAGTTAAGGGCCACTTTTAAAATAAGGTTTTTTTTTTATTATTTTCTCTATAAATAGAAAGAGAAGATTATCTCTTTGATTGAGATTATTACTTGTATTTTTCGTTTATTAATTTTTAATCCACAATACTTCCAAGAAGAAATTATTAGAAGTGTTAATAATAATATTAAATAAATAAATAGCTATTTATTTTCAACAGGCAACGGCCCCATTACAGGAAATTCAAACATAGATAAACAAGCTAATAGGATAAAGTAAATTAACTAATAAAGTAAATAAACTATCTAAAGCTAGAGTTAACCTAAAACTAAAAACTCATTTAAAATCAATTCACCATCCATTTGAATATCGGATTTTCAAGCTGTAGGCATACAACATTCTCACAGACTATCCATATACACAGCAAAGTAGCAAGCTACAGCTACAAAGGATACCCAGATACCTCGCGCAGATATTTCAGAATAGTTGGTAGACGATCAAAATGCATGTCACATAGTGTGGAAATACGATTAAAATTGTTGCACATTTTGTAGATGGGACATTGAAATAAAGTGTTTGACCTAGCAAGGGCGGTGGAGAAAGCTGGTAGATGCCTGGCACCAACACGGGAAACGTGAAATGATAGTTGCTTTAACAGAAATGGGCAACCAATCCTCGCGTTTAGAAACATATAGAGAAATGATACGGATTGGGAGTTACGATGTATAGCCAATGGTTTTTCCTTAAATCTTGCGAGAATGTCGTCATGCTTGAAATCCCACTGAGAATAAATATTGTCCTCTCTAAACAGTAAATTTCCTTTGAACGGCCTCTATGGCAAGGCTGTGTGGGGGACCACACAATTGATCCACAATCTAGCTTCGATCTTACATAACTATAATATAGCAGTTTGAAAGTGTCTGAGCTAGAAAAAGGTTTGCAGTTTCGCTGAATAAAACCCAACGCTCGAGATGCGCTAGCTACCATCTGATCAATGTGGGGAATAAAGGAGAAACTCGGATAGAAGATGACATCCAGGTCCGTCACAGTATAGCATGTGTTAACGATAGAACTATTTATATGGTAATTAAACCGTCTGAGTGTAAGAAACAACATTACATTTAGAGATGTTAAGATTCAGCTTATTATCCACACACACCATTGACTGATCATATCAATACTAGCCTGAAGGGACAAACAGTCTGCAACAGAATCAATGCGTTGAAATATTTTTAAATCATCAGCATAGGCAGTTTGTTGCAGTCCAACTGGGAAACAAGTTCGTTTAAAAATATGTTAAAAATAAGTGGCTCCAAGTTCGAACCGTTGGGGATACCTGGTGTTGGAGTAAACCTAGCAGATTTATATTCTTCTAGATGCACAAACTGACTACGATTAAATAAGTAGAATTTCAAGAGGGAAACAAGGTCGTAAGAGAAGCCGAATACGATAGAAGCTTTCTGTAAGAGTATGTGATGATCGATTTGGTCAAAAGCTTTACGGAAATCAGTGTAAATAACATCGACTTAACTTCTGCCAACTGACCAAAGCCATGTTGGTCAGTCGATAATCGATTTAGAATTTTAGAAAATAAATATTTCTGCAAGATAAACTCGAAGACCTTGGAAAAATTACATACGATTGTAATGCCGCGATACTTTTCAACTTGAGATGAATCACCTTTTTCGAGAATAGGACAGACTGGCAATCTTCCAGACCTCTGAAAAAATGACGCTCTTAAAATTCAGTTGAACGATATGAGAAAGGGGGGAACAGTCCTTCACCAGAAAACTAGGAACACCATCTGAGCTGGATGTGGCCTTATTTTTAAGTGACTTGCAGGCCCAAGAGACATGCGTGGGAGTGATTGTGGAAATGTTAATGGTTTTATTTATTTATTTATTTATTTATTTATGTAAACCCATTTCACAGTTCAAAAAACCAATTAACACATGGGTACAACAGAAAAAAAAACTTAAATATTTTCAATGACAAAGCAAGCATACACAAATTTAGAAACAAAACTACAAAATATTACATACTTAATTTTTTTAATTTGTGCCATTCTACAGCTAAATAGGTCGAATTTATTTTGGTTTTCGTTGTAGTTTCTACACATCCAATATAAAGAAGAGTAGTTACACACCTTTGTACGAGGTGTAGGACAATAGAATGTGGCAGATAGGCGAGCTGAAGTTCTAGGTACAAGAAAACTTATTTTTTCCAGTATATCACTACATTCCACTCTGTTATGTAAAACTTTATAAAGAAATTTGAGGTCTGTGATGATACGTCTATGCTCTAGAGAACAAAAAGAATGCCGCTGAAGTAAGATTTCATGCGAAAACCCTGTTTCAGGATAATGTCCATCAATCCGAAAGCTTAGGTATTTCAAGAAACGCCGCTGAACTCTCTCAAGGTCATGAATATGGTTTTGATAATAAGGAGACCATATTATGGAAGCATATTCCAATTTAGATCTTACAAAAGCGTAATAAAGTAAAATGAGCGTACTTTGATTAGAAAATGTTTTTGAGTTTCTAATAATAAAGCCTAATGATTTAAAACACACCTGTATAAAATCATTTATATGAGGAACAAATGAATGTCTGCTATCAAATGTTACACCCAGATCTCTAAAGCATTCTATTCGTGGAACACATGTTCCATCAGTTTTATAATCATACACCA
Source organism: Diaprepes abbreviatus (assembly GCA_034092305.1). Classification (NCBI taxonomy): domain Eukaryota; kingdom Metazoa; phylum Arthropoda; class Insecta; order Coleoptera; family Curculionidae; genus Diaprepes; species Diaprepes abbreviatus. Next base: position 3,174,819 of record JASJET010000176.1, read on the forward strand.
GCACGTTTTTCTTTAATGTGAAAGTCATGACTTTGCATTTACCAACGTTTAGAGGCAGTCTGTTTTCGCTACACCAATCGGTGACGGTATTTATTGCTATTTGTAGTCTTTGACAATCAGCATCGTTTTTTACAGAAATAAAATTTTAGCGTCATCCGCATAGAGTAGCATTGTACAGTCACCCACAATTCCATTAATAAATATATTAAATAATAAAGGATCAAGTATTGACCCTTGAGGAACTCCCGAACTCACACACAGGGGTACCGAGGACTGACCACAGTACTCTACTATTTGCTACCTATCGCAGAGATATGATTTAAAAAATAGAATTAATTTTTGCGAAAGTCCAAAACAATGCAGTTTATCAAGCAGCATGCCATGATCAAGCCTATCAAATGCCTTTGAAAAGTCTGAGTATATTGTGTCTACTTGACCTCCCCTGTTCAAGATATCAGCCACAAACTGAGTAAAGCAGAAAAGATTAGACGCTGTGGACCTACCTTTTATAAACCCATTTCAAAACATTTAGAAAAATTATTTATTATACAGACTGGTCTGTAGTTTTCTATATTTTGTTTGTCTCCTTTTTTAAACACTGGAGAAACTCTGGAAATTTTCCATTTATCAGGAAACTGTGAATTATTTAGGCAGAGATTAAAGATAATGGAAAGAGGTTTTGCTAATACGCATGCACAGTCACGCAGGAAAAAAGATGGAATTTTATCCGGACCTTTTATTTCTTTTAAGCAAGATAGTACTTCATTTTCACTAACCTTACAAATTTGAATAGTTTGAGTGACAGAACTTTGAATATCTTTATTAAAAGCATTGTTCGATGAAATATATGAAGTTTTAAAAAAGTCAGCAAATGCATTTGCAATATCTGCATGGTTTCTATAAGTATTTTCCCCACAAATCATATTTTCAGGTAATTCCTTATTATTTCTTTTAGTATTTATAAATTGCCAGAAGTTTGATGGATTAAAAGCAATGCCGTTTTCCACACTTTCACAATATTTTTTATATGCGTCATTTATGTCATACTTAATTTGTCTTCTCTGCTGTTGAAATTTTCCAAGATTTCAATTTTTTCTTAATATTATTTATTATTTTAGATGTAAACCAAGGTGGATAATTTCTTCTGCGTTTTTTAGTTTTAGGTACGAATTTATTTTGGTTTTAGATGGTTGCCCAGAAATAGAAATCTCAGAGGGCTCCGAGTTTGTGTAGACACTCTTGAAGTACTGCACGAACGCTGAGACAATATTATGAGGCCCATGAAGTGAATCGTTCTCATAGTTTATTATTATCGCTGGAATGCATAACTGAGCTTTTTACTTTAAATGAAAGTCCAAAAATTGGAAGGATTTTATATGAAATTGAAATTTTTGAAGTCGGCGCCAAATTATTTCTAAATGAAATAAATAACTACTAATATATACAAATGATGGTAAGAAAGGAATTACAAATAAAGTATTTTTAATCTATCTATGCGAATCACATTTTGTCAGATATTACCTTGGCGCCGACTTCAAAAATTTCAATTTCATATAAAAATTTCTACTTATTTTTCACTTTTTAGCGCACTTTTAGAAGTTGGTTCAATTTTTCTTATAAAAATTTTATTGAAATATTGAATACTAGCGACCCGCCCCGGCTTCGCACGGGTGCAATGCTGATACTAAATACACTACAGAAAAACTGTGACTATTTATTTTATTTTTACAACAATTATTACATCGGCCTCCGACGCGCTATTTATAGGCACGCTGCCGCCGCCCCGGTCGGCCAGTACCGTCGCAAGCGCTACTTCCCGCAATTTTAAATCTGTAATATCTTCGAAAATATTCATTTAAATCTTGTGCTGTAAAGGACCATATAGATCTATATTAAATCAACAATGTATTTAAGCTATTTAATTGGATAAGGATTAATGCTGTATTGGTTAAAATCGCTTCAAAATTTGCCATTATTTGTCGTAAAAAGTAAATGACAAAAAAATGTTATTGTGGGATATCCATGAGAGATAGACATATACCATCGCGGAGTTTTCTGTAGACCTTTTTAATGTGTACAAATAATTAGTACATTATTTTGATAAATCTCGTAGGGTTCAGCCTGCGTTTGCAATGTAAGCGGAAAAAAATATGATAATTAACGACATCACATTAGAAACCTCAAAAATAACAGTATTTCTCCACTATTTAATGAATGTTATTATACATATAAACCTTCCTCTTGAATCACTCTATCTATTGAAAAAAACCGCATCAAAATCCGGTGCGTAGTTTTAAAGATTTAAGCATACAAAGGGACATAGGGACAGAGAAAGCGACTTTGTTTTATACTATGTAGTGATGAATGATTTAAATATGATTTTATTCATTAAAATCAACCCCACCCTGATAAAAACAAAATATTGGGATATGTTGAAATTACAAAATACCATACAATTAATTAACTAATAGAAACTCTACATGAATTCACTTTAAAATTAGCGCTCCTTCTGACATAACGTAATGATTATATTAACTGAAAGCAAAACATTTTGCTTTACATTAAGCAACTTTGTCGACATAATGTTATTACGTTGTCAATTTTAATTATGGAAATATTCCATTGTAATCATTCAAGCTAATTCTGACATAAAAGCTTTACTATGCAGGAAAAGGCTGTCATTTTTAAAGTGGTATCGGGAAATCAAATTTTATTCATTGAAATGGATATTATGTTAGATTCAATACAGTGATTCATAATCTTTTTTATTCGCTAATCTTGTTTGTTTGTTAAAAATTCTTCTATATTTGATTAACAAAATAAAAAATAAACCCCCTAATTCACTGACATAGTCTTTAAAACTGATCTAAGTTGACCGTAGTGGATTTCAACTGATAAGTGTAATTAGGTAACTGAAACAGTCAGTGGCACCTGCCCAGTGGTTTACGTCTATTTTTTAATCGACTTCTAAAAGAAAGAGGTTCTCAATTCGTCGAGTATGTATGTTTTTTTATGTATGTACACACGAGTTGCTACCCGAAACAATGGCTATGCTCTACTTTCATTCCCTTGCCTAAGAAGACCAGCGCAAGAAAATGTGAAGGTCATAGACTCATTAGTTTAATGAGTCATACACTAAAAATATTTCTAAAAAGAATACATCAAAGAATATATAATAAATGCGAAAGAGACATAAGCGACTCACAGTTTAGGTTTAGGCGGGGCCTAGATACGAGAGAAGCGATAGTCGCTCACAGGTGTTGTTCAGAATTGTTACGATCAGAGAAATGATGGGTGCCTATGCTTCATAAATTACGAAAAAGCATTCGATCGTGTACAACATCATAAACTAATCCTGCTTCTTAGAAAACTCGACATAGATCAGAAAGACATCCGATGCATTGAAAGCTTATACTGGGGTCAAACCGCGCAGATAAAATCAGACAATAATGTATCCAACCCGATACAAATCCGAAGAGGATTGCGCCAAGGGTGTGTGCTGTCCCCTCTCCTGTTTAACCTCTATTCGGAAACAATTTTCCAGGAGGCTTTGGAAGACATTAAAATGGGAATTAAAGTTAACGGAATATGGATTAATAACATCCGTTATGCGGATGACGCAGTTCTAATCGCCGACAATATAAACGACCTCCAAAAATTCATCAACATAATAGGAGAGCGCAGTAAATCAATGGGCTTGAACATCAATACAAGGAAAACAAAATTCATGATTATCTCAAGGAATCCCAATTTATTTCAAAATGCCAACATAAGATTCAACGCAGTACCCATAGAAAGAGTAACCAAATTTAAATATCTGGGCACATGGATATTCAAAGAATGGACTTCTGACAATGAAGTAAAATGTCGCATTGAGCAGGGGCGACAGGCTTTTGTAAAACTCAGGCGTTCGGATTTTGACTTGAAATTAATACTGAGGTTCATAAAAGGTTACGTATGGTCAATACTTCTTTATGGTGTGGAGGGTTGGACATTAAAGACAAGCGCTATCAATAAATTAGAGGCTTTCGAGATGTGGATATATAGAAGAATCTTAAGATATCATGGACAGCGAGAATGACCAATGAAGAAGTTCTCTCACGTATTGGGAAAGAACGTGAACTATTCAACATAATAAAGAAAAGAAAGATGGCCTATCTTGGGCACATCATGCGAAATGAGAGACACCAATTCCTACAGTTGATGATTGAAGGCAAGATCCAGGGCAAGAGAGGAATTGGAAGAAAGAAGATGTCCTGGCTCCATAATATCAGACAGTGGACGGGATTGCATGATATTCAGACACTGATACACACCGCGAGAAGTAAGGAAGAAATGGAAACTGTAATCGCAAACATCCATTAGTGGATATGCATATGAAGAAGAAGAAGTACACCGATTACTCCAGAACGACGGCACCGATTTGAATGAAATTGTTTACATTATATCCAGGAATTTGCTGCGGTGATCCTATATTTTTCTGGACGAAATTGGTACAGTAAAATTCAAGATGACGTTGGCAGTATGGCGAGAGAATTTTCAGACTCTTACACAATGAATCTGAAATTATTTTTAAAAAATTCAATATGGCGGATCCAATATGGCCGACAAAAAAATTTGATTTTATCCGATTTTCCCAAAATTGGTGTGGGAGAGTTTTTGGGGCCGCACATAACGAATACACCATATTTTAAAAAAATTCAATATAGCAGATCTAAGATGGCAAATTAAAGATTCTACATCTCTGGATTTTGTCTGTCAGTGTTGAGGGATTTTTTTAGTGTTAATTACGAATTTAAAATATTTTTTGAAAAAAATATGGCGTTTTACATTTTTCGATTTTCTACGAAACTAATATAGGTGGTTCTTGAGGGTATACATTATCGACTTAAAATTATTTTTTCAAGATTCAATATGGCAAATCCAAGATAGCGGACTCAAAATTTTGCATTTTTCGACTTTGTTCAAAGGTGGGACTAAACTGTTTTTGAGGATGTAAATAGCGAATATAAAATTATGTTAAAAAAATCTAATACATCATATATAATATGACGGTCTAGAAATTTTAAATTTCAAGATTTTGAAGGGTTTAGATTTAGATTAGATCAAGACGCTAAGATTATTTTTTTGAAATTCAATATGACGGATCCAATATGGTGGGTTGAACATTTTACCTTTTTCACATTTTTTCCGCTTTAATATTAGGGAGTTTTCGGAGTCGTGTAATACAAATATAAAGTTGATTTTTTACAACTATTAGGTTGATAAGAGACAATATGAGGAACTAAAAATTTTACATTTTCCAATTTTGTCTAAAATTGATTTTCCGGGATTCTTGGAGCGTATACAAACTCAATATCACTACATAGTATAAAACAAAGTCGCTTTCTCTGTCCCTATGTCCCTTTGTATGCTTAAATCTTTAAAACTACGCACCGGATTTTGATGCGGTTTTTTTCAATAGATAGAGTGATTCAAGAGGAAGGTTTATATGTATAATAACATCCATTAAATAGTGGAGAAATACTGTTATTTTTGAGGTTTCTAATGTGATGTCGTTAATTATCATATTTTTTTCCGCTTACATTGCAAACGCAGGCTGAACCCTACGAGATTTATCAAAATAATGTACTAATTATTTGTACACATTGAAAAGGTCTACAGAAAACTCCGCGATGGTATATGTCTATCTCTCATGGATATCCCACAATAACATTTTTTTGTCATTTACTTTTTACGACAAATAATGGCAAATTTTGAAGCGATTTTAACCAATAGAGCATTAATCCTTATCCAATTAAATAGCTTAAATACATTGTTGATTTAATATAGATCTATATGGTCCTTTACAGCACAAGATTTAAATGAATATTTTCGAAGATATTACAGATTTAAAATTGCGGGAAGTAGCGCTTGCGGCGGTACTGGCCGACCGGGGCGGCGGCAGCGTGCCTATAAATAGCGCGTCGGAGGCCGATGTAATAATTATTGTAAAAATAAAATAAATAGTCACAGTTTTTCTGTAGTGTATTTAGTATCAGCATTGCAGCCGTGCGAAGCCGGGGCGGGTCGCTAGTGCAGTATAAAACATATCGGGCTAAGAAATTTACGTCTCAAATTCTTTAAATATCGATATTGGAATGTTTTGAGGCCTATATTACCAATCTAAAATTAATTTCAAATTTAAGATAGTGGAATTACTATGACACACTAAATACTTGCTTGGATACTTTTACTGGTATTTGGAACTCTAAGAATCAAAGAATTTTTAGTGATTCATTTTAAGGTGATTTACAACTTTGGATAAAACGGGTACTTTTTTGTTACCTTTGAGTCATTGAGAGGTACACTAATCTTGATTAGTACTTGGTTCAAATAATTTATGAATATCATAATGAATTCAAAACTAAAAATCGAAAAATAAAATTTTTATAAAAAAAAATTGAACCGACTTTGAAAAGTGCGCTAAAAAGTGAAAAATAACTATAAATTTTAATAATAAATTTAAATTTTCGAAATCGGCGCCAAATTATTTCTAAATGAAATAAATAACTACTAATATATATAAAATATGGTAAGGAAGCAATTATAAATAAAGTATTTTTAATCTGTTTATGCGAATCATATTTTATCAGGTATTAGTTTGACGTTACTTTAAAAATTTCAATTTCATATAAAAATTTATAGTTATTTTTCACTTTTTAGCGCTCTTTTAGAATTTGATTTATTTTTTTTTTATAAAAATTTTATTATATTTATAAATTTCTATTATGCATTCACAGCGACAATGTGTTCACTCGATCGTCACAAAAAGCAACTGCACGCAAACATCTGAAACTTTGTAGGGCGTCATCTCAAGGTTAATGCTTACAAAATATTATCGTTATTTGACCCTACTAGCGCTCTGTCTGTTTCAGGCCGAAAACTTATCGAACATCCTGGTATATCAATGATATCTTCATCAGATGGGAGGGTAATAGTTAAGAACTTAATAATACTTTTTCTTGACTTCTAGACGCTATTCGATCCACAATTTACCATAATTACATGTTCGATAGATTGAAGCAAACTATATATTTGTTTGCTTCTAAATGAAATTCTGCTAAAAAAATTTGCTTCTAATTTTTTTTAAATTATTATTTAAAAAAACGTAGTTCTATATCAATAGAATCAATATAAAAAAATTTTCCAATGTTTTTTTCCATTAACGAAAGAAATACTTATCTCCTCCCAATATTTCATCTCCTAAAATTCTTTTTTCCATTTCACCCCAAGCCGCCGTACAAAAAACATAATTGGAATTGCCAAAAATAACGAATTTATTAATGTTTGTCCCAATTAGCTGAGAAAACAAAGACTTTCCATTCTTTCTTTCTAAATTAAATTAACAAACAAAGTGCCAAAGCTAATCAAAGAAAATTAAAAATTCAAATATTTACCACTGAGCTAAAACGCAGAAAGTTATTTTTCAATTTGTACGACTAATCCCATTTTCGTTAATAATCGAGATGAAAAATCTTTTTTCTCTTTCGAATATCCAAAACTAAATTTCATCGAACATTTATTATAAATCTTTTATCGTTGACAAGGATCTTACAAATCAATCTTAAGGAGCATCGTTGTTTCACTTATTCTTATTTGAAAATTCGTGGAATATTCTTAGCCTAAAATGTTCAGGACAAGAAAATTCTTCTAAATAATTTCACACACACATACAGTTTTGTGTTTTAAACATAATTTCTTTCGTCCTTGGGCGGTGATAACAAAAAATATCGATAATTTTATCCATGAACATCGCATCGATAACATATTTATTTTACCTGAAACTAAATATTTTGAATTTTTAGTTAGAAAAGTTCCCCTTGTAAACGTGTGAAAGGAAATCGAAGAAAGCTATAAATTTAAATATTTACCGCGGAGCTAAAAAAGAACGGAATCATTTCCGAATTCAGACGACTAATCCAACTTCTGTAAAAACCCCTATTGGAAAGTCTTATAAATCTTTTTTGTGTTTGCCGAGATTAGCTCTGAACAAATCTTAAAGTTGCCTTCGAGGGGTAAAATAATCCGAAAACTAAGCCCAAAATGGCCTACAAATTGCCCCTTAAGTGGATATGGATTATAAGGGATATTTTAAATATATTAGTTTGGCCTCGACAAATTATATCTTTGTTTTAGAGATAAAGTGTTCCACTGAGTAACGCGCATTAAAATTTTAGTAGAACACTTTTTCATAGACGTTATGAAATTATGTTTTACATCAGTCAAATAAGCATTTTGTCGGGACGCTCACTCATCCAGGCAGAGACCCAGATTTTCGGGTAATATAGGCCTATATAGAAATAAATCGTATATGTGCTCTGCACGAGATTTTGTGTCATAAACTTTTTATAAACAATTAAAAGTCAAAGAATGTATTTTTTTGCACTTTTCAGCTTACAAGCAAAAACTAAAGAAATTTTTGGACAAAATGAAATATCCATCTTTTAAAGAATTGAAATATCTACAAATTGGTTTTTTGTCGATCTCGATATTTTTATTTGTTGCTGAGAAAAATTCAAGACAAGGTCAAAATTGTTACAATAGTCAATTAACAATAACTATTGCTAAATGTAACCCACGACTTTGTTGTTACGTAAAAAGTTGGGTATTTTAGTGCTTAATATGTGGCAAAACTTTCATATCGATGCATCAAATAGTTTGGGCAAAATTTAATTTGTTTATCACAGGCGAGCGAATTTTGCAATAACATTTTAGCTCCATCGATGAAGGTACACCAATTCTGAGCACATCTCACGAAAGAGGAACTCTTTTTCTATGAGAAGTATTATATGGAATTGAGGAAAATTAATTTTAAATTAGTTAAAACTTCATTAGAAACCTCTATTAGTAGAGTGCACTCAATTATCACTTTATACATGTATTTGTTATTCACCATAAATCACTGTTTCATAGTTAATATCACGGCCAAAGATAATTGATTAGAATATAATTATTTTTGTTAAATTAATCACTGAAAGTGTAGATTGTCAAAAACCACCTGCTTAAACAGCTGGCTGTCACAGGCTTACTCTTTTGACCAGAGAAGCGCTGGGCCACACTTAGTTGAATTTACACCGTGAAACGTAAATATTAGCTTTGTTCGCGGGTCACTTTCCGAACCGATTCAGAACTTGTACGGAATTAGTTCAGGATTGCCGTACAGCGCAGGCTCAGTTATTAACCGGTTCAGGATTTGTTTTTACCGCGAACGATTTTGGAACTTTGAATCGTCCACTCTGGTATGCATACGGTGTTAAATGCTGATTAAACTAGTTGTTTTCTTTTTTTTTTTAAATAACTTAAAACTGTCTTTTATTAGGTTTTATTATTTGTATTATTTTAAAGAAATATTGAATTATAATTGTTATTCTTATATAATATAAAGTCTAACTGTCAGTTCCTTTTGGAATAAAACGTCTTGTTTTTTGCTGAATAGAATTTTTGATAAACAAATATATATTTTAACAGATATCTATTGTTTACTCTTTATTTTGTGTTAAGTTTATATTTCGGGAGCCTCAAAGTAAATCTAATTCCAAACATACGCCTAATAAAAAGATGGGGGTTTTTCTAAACAAAAAATAAAACGCAATAATTTTAGGTCCATTTCTTTTTGATTCAAAAAACATCACTACATAGTATAAAACAAAGTCGCTTTCTCTGTCCCTATGTCCCTTTGTATGCTTAAATCTTTAAAACTACGCACCGGATTTTGATGCGGTTTTTTTCAATAGATAGAGTGATTCAAGAGGAAGGTTTATATGTATAATAACATCCATTAAATAGTGGAGAAATACTGTTATTTTTGAGGTTTCTAATGTGATGTCGTTAATTATCATATTTTTTTCCGCTTACATTGCAAACGCAGGCTGAACCCTACGAGATTTATCAAAATAATGTACTAATTATTTGTACACATTGAAAAGGTCTACAGAAAACTCCGCGATGGTATATGTCTATCTCTCATGGATATCCCACAATAACATTTTTTTGTCATTTACTTTTTACGACAAATAATGGCAAATTTTGAAGCGATTTTAACCAATACAGCATTAATCCTTATCCAATTAAATAGCTTAAATACATTGTTGATTTAATATAGATCTATATGGTCCTTTACAGCACAAGATTTAAATGAATATTTTCGAAGATATTACAGATTTAAAATTGCGGGAAGTAGCGCTTGCGGCGGTACTGGCCGACCGGGGCGGCGGCAGCGTGCCTATAAATAGCGCGTCGGAGGCCGATGTAATAATTGTTGTAAAAATAAAATAAATAGTCACAGTTTTTTTGCAGTGTATTTAGTATCAGCATTGCACCCGTGCGAAGCCGGGGCGGGTCGTTAGTTTTTAATAAAACTAAAAACCGGTCTGATACGTCCCTATACTATGCAACTTCATTTATCGCAAACCATAATACACGCCAGTTCTTTTCCATTTCTCAACTTAACTGAAAATGGGGGGCAAAATTTCCTCAAAATAATTAGCATGTTTAGGAATTTTGAGTAACTCTAAAATTTTTTTTAACTCCTCATCGCTGGATGATAAATGATTTGATATAATTGGAGTATTCACTAAAAATATATTTTTTTTAGGTTCAAACTAACACTTTTTTAACTTATTATTTAAGATTCTAGGTCGATTAACACTAATTAAAGTAAAACCAATATAATATAATAAAATATATACTGGAACATCAAATGCAACGAATGACATAAACAAGAGAAAAACCTAAAATAAAATAAAAACAATTGTCAAATAGTTGCACATTGCGGCCGCAGCATGAAAGCTGGCGCTGCATAAAATTTCGAACTTACAGTTCTTCTTCAATCCTTAGAACCGGTAGGACTGGTTCAGAATCGATTTCGAACCGAATTATTTTCTCCGCGAACATGGGACTGTAACTAAAAATTCTGAATTTTGTTATCCGCGAACGCTGCTATTTCAACTGCGCATGCGTATTAGTTCAGAATCGGTTCTAAATCCTTACCGCGAACGAAGCTATACATACTTGTTTTTGAAATCTTTTGGGTGTTTTCTTGGCGTTAAATTAGATTTCCTATTTTGTTTCTAGATCGGTCTCTGCCTTAACCTTTAAGGCACCAAAACAGGTGGCGCATTTTACCTCGACCACTCTCCGTTCCTTTGGGAGCTAGCCAGATGAGCCCTAAAAGGTAGAGACTATTACAGAGCCACCTGATTAAATAAAAAAAGAAAGTAGACTATCAGACATCAAAAAGTCTTTATTTATCTAACAAAACTTAAACTTATTAATTTACAACAATCTATTTTCTTTCATTATATACAAATTTTCTCTCTCTCTCCAACGCTAGTTGTTTTTACTCTTACAAATTTGGCACTGGTGAGTTATAGACTTTTTATTATTTTTTCCCTTACATATTGAATTGGGATATTTTTAGTAAAAAAAGCACTTTATTTCTTAGGTAAGTTTTTTTAAAAATCCTAATTCAGTGTTTGCATATCCTCCAAAAATTCCTTGATATGGAATACAGTAAATAATTGTGCGTTCATATTTCCTCTCTCGCCCTCTCCAAACTAATAAGTGATCTGTTTATTTCAGTCGGTTGTCAAGCGATGGCAATTTCCTCAAAATATCTCCTAGTTTTGGACGAAAGATTCTGAAGTAAATTATTTTGATTGATGAAACTCTTCTTTGACCCATTTCACAAACTTGTCTTTGGAAAAAACTGGAAAATAAGTCTCATAAAGCTATTTTTTTTTTATTAAAATTAACAAGTTATAAATATATTTATTATTTGTGTTTGAGGTTTTTTAATACTAAATGCGATTTTTTTAAAATTCCATCTAGTTTTTTCAACAAAAAGGCTTTTAGATAATGTAACATGTTACACTAAAGTGATTTAAAAATGTAAAATGTAAGTATGTTACTAAAGGATTTATTTTGTGGAAGACCGATAAGAGAAAAATGATGTTTTTCATACAAGAAGTGTTCTTCAATAAAAGTATCAATTTTTAATAAAAAAATACAAGTGAACGTGATAGGTGAGATTTTCGCGGACGTTTTGGAAAAAAAATTTATACGACTATTAGAAGCTAAGATTTTTTTTTCAAAAAAATACTGCGGTGTTTGTTAACATTAAGGGATTATTTAAGTATGAACTTATAGGAAGGTGGTCAGAGAGAGAGAGAGAGAGGAGAGTCAGAAAGTGAGCAGAGGAGGGGGGGGGGATCTTTCAGCCAGTGGCGCGGGTAAAAAAAAACGTGATTCGGACGCTTCTAATTCGTTTCGTCCGAAAAATTTGGATTGTCTCGGTGAATATTGGTCATAGCACCTTTATTTTTTTTAGTTTGTAGTTCCTTGACGAGATATGAACAATGGTTGATATATTTTTGTAACCAATTTATTATTAAACATAACAATAAACAAATTGTAGCACTTGTTTACATTTTATGCATAATTGCAATTTTACCGTACTTTTCAAATTGCAAAAAAATTATTACAGTGATAAACAGTGTACTACTAATTAGGAATATGAAAAATCAGATTGATTTTTAATGTACTATTAATATTTATCGAGTTATAACATGAAACAAATTGCGACTGTTATTTGCCGTCAAATTATTAGTTGTATAAGATAAACATATGGTAACTTTTTTGTTATCGGCATTTCTATATCAACAATAGGTTTATGATTTTTAAAGTCTTCAGGCGTCCCAGCCTTTGGCAATTACCCGGGTAAAAGCTATTAGTTTGTCCTGGGGCCTCGGAGGTACTTTATTTTAAATAAGATTAAAAAACACTATCACTTTGAGCAACGCAGCCCTCTAAAAGATCGTCGATGTTGTAATCTTGTCTTGGCTGTTCAGCCGTCCTAAAAGCAATGAAAGTTCTGAAATTTGTCGTCTCTTTTAGAATTTCTTTTATAAAAAACGATTTTTTTTCCTAAAAATCCCGAGATCCGACAAATTCGACGTTTTCTGGAACTTTCTTCTCAACTTGCAACCACTTCTTAAGGCATCTGAATGCCGCTACTCCCCTTGAATATTCTCTTTCCTTAGATCTGATCTGCTACTACCTAATAATACTTAAATTCTGCCACTACTGCTGATTTCTGTATAAAATCTGACGGTTATTATACTTTCCAGGAAGTCACGTCCCAAAATCAGGTGATGTACCAACAAAGTAACGTGATATTCAAGCGCAAATTTTAACGTTGAATTTTGTCGCCGAATATGCAAAAATTATTTTTAAAAAATGCTTTTATAACATAAAAGCAGATAGGAAAAACAATTTACAATTGTTTTTTCCGCTCTTCCGTTTTTTAAAAAAACGTACATTTTCAACACAGTATAAAGTTAATGCAATATATTTGTCTGTTGTTTATAAACAATTGAATAAACAGCCAGTTTAGCAGGTTTTTTTTTGCAATAACTAGCGAACAAATTATTCGATTTGGATGGGCTTTACCTCGTTTTGTAGGTATTTTCAATGCCCATAACTTTGGTTTGAGACTTTTTTACTGAAAAACAATAACTTTTCTTAGAACTCGAAAAAAGGAAAGAAGGCTTTTATTCTATTTTTAGTATCCATTTTTTGAAACTAAAAGTGTTCGCTTTCAGGAGAATGGTCCATATAGAATATATCGATTAGTTTTCGTTCTACACGAAATCTGTCAGACGATTTGCTCAATGGCCGTAAACTTAAAAAAGTAAAAATAGATGGTTTTACTGGTAAGATAACATCTAAAAAAGGTTTTGAAATCCTTTAGGAGGTACCGAATTACGAGTATTTTACGGAAAAGGAGTTTTTTGTTTTCGAGTCTGTGTTATTTTCTAAAATATAAAGAATAATGAAGGAAGGTTTGTTGAATTTCATCGATAATAAAATGAAATTTAATTTTTTGCAATGTTTACCATTTAAGTCGATATCGAATATTAAAAAATTAATACAAATTTATCATTCTTAAACTATTCTTTAGCAAACATCTTTCCACAATTTTTTAGTGAGCTTCTAGGAACTTATCTAATTAGCTTATAAATACAGTAAATTTTCTAAAGCATACGTCTCACCGTTTTGGACATATTTTAATTTTTATGTCAAAAATGACGTTTGCGGTCCAAAAAATTTTTCCTATAAGAAAGTCTTAATTATTTAATTTGGGTTAATTTTTTTGTAGTCGAAGATCGACTTTAGTAGTATTTTTATGATATTTTGAAAATTATTTGTACATAGTGATCAAAAAAAAAAGAATAAATATTATATTTAAAAAATCGTCAAAAATCAATTTTTTCAAAATATATTGAGCATTAAAAATAAGGGTAATTTTGTGTAAGGTTGTCTATTCCAAAAATCTGTAGTTTTCAAAATATTGACAATTCAAAATTTTTCTATTATAAAAATAATATATGGCTTTTAAGTTTTTTTATTAGTTGGCCATGACGGCGAGGCGTGGCGAAATTGAAACAGTCGAACCCTACAGAATTGTTACTATTTCTTAACATTTGACATTCATTAATAATAATCATGCGAGGGCGATTAAATTACACGCACTATATTTAAACTTATTTATTATTTATGGAGAATGTGATAGAGTTATTTCAAAAACATGCTGTACAGGGTGAGTCAACGATTGGATGAAGTAGGTTTCTGTACATTCGCGATCCGATATCCAAAGAAACAGAAAACAACATAACCAAAAGAAATAGAAATAAACCAGTTGTTAATAAAATAAAGTTAAAAAAATTAAGTGGATAAATTTTCAAATTGACACCCTTGAACTTCCAAACATTTTTGGCACCTAAGCAGGAACTCTTCATGGGTGGCTCTTCTTATTGACTGAGGATTGAGTTCTTCAAATACTATTCTGTCGCGCTGCATGCAATCTTCCATAGTGGTTAATGCGGTGTTGTATCTTTTATTTTTAATTGTCCCCCAAATAAAAAAATGAAGTACTGTTAGGTCGGGGAAGCGAGGTGGCCAAAGATGTCGCCCATTCTCAGCCATCCATTGATATAAAACAAGTTTTGCACATGATTTTTAACTAAATGACTATGTGGAGGCGCCCCATCATGTTGATACAATAGATTTCTTTGATCAGCCAGCGGCAAATTATCTAAATAGTTCACTTCCAAATTTCTCAAGATGTCAAAGTAGGGCTCATCTATAAGTTAAAAAACGTATTTTGTATCTAGAAGTCTTCGAAAATGACTAACTTACCATTCAGATTATCCTGGTAGAGTTCTAAGATGACAATGCCGTCATTTCTTATAGCCACAATACAAGTTAAACGACCAAAACTCTTGAAAATTTAATTCTCTAAATTGACTTTTGACGATTTTTTAAACATAATTTTTATTTTTCTTTTTTGACCACTCTGTACTAATAATTTTTAAAGTATCATAAAAAGACTTTTAAAATCGATCTTTGTCTACAAGAAAACTAACTCAAATTAAATAATAAAGACTTCCTTACAGAAAAAATTTTTATCTGGTCAGTAAAAGTCATTTTAGACATAAAATTTAAATACAGGGTGATTCAAAAATCGATCACGAAACTTAAGGGGGTGATTCTACTTGACAAAATAAGGGTAGAGCTTCATATAATTTTTTTTCAAAATGTCATTCGTTTTCGAGTTACAAGCCGTCCAAGTTCAAGTTTTTATTTTTTGTTTTTTGAATTACTCGCTTACAGGAAAACCGATTTGACTAATATTTGAAAGATAGGCTAAGTCTTCTGCGCTTCATCATTTTAGTAACAATTCACATTGATTGTTTGCCGCTAGAGGGCACTTTACCTACATTGAAAATTGTTTTTTTGTCATAATTTTTTAGTGTTGACAGCTACAGTAGTTTTTGGCATAATTTCTGAAAGACTGACGCCAGGCCTTTAAAAAAGGTGCTCTTTATTTACATCGCTAAACCCAACGGTTTAGACGTAAATCACCCTTAAAAATTAAGTGGTAAATTTACTTTTCTCATTTCATTACCATCAGCTACCAGGTAAATAGCTATCAAAGTATACTAGAGCTGTCAGTTTAACATCAAATAAATTCGCTTTTTAAACTATTTAATTTATAATCTTAAAATAACTAATAATGGCTAATCAGTAAATATTCATATTATGGATTATTGCGATATCCATTTTATGAAGGTATTAGTACTAGAAAAATTGGGAATGAAGTGCGGCTCTGTCAGGCTAGTTCATGGAGGATACTAAGAGAAGAACAACTCTACCCGTTTCATTCAAAAAAGGTGCAGGCTCTTTATGACGATGATCGGCCGAGACGGTTGGAAATGTGCAATCAGATCCTAGCTAAGTATGAACACGATAATCGATTAATTGGCGTCATATTATTCACTGACGAAGCTGGTTTCACTCGTGATGGCATAACAAATCTACACAACATCCACACATATGCTTACAAGAACCCAAACAATGTGGTAGAAACGAAACATCAGCGTAGATTTTCACTAAATGTGTGGGCAGGGATAATAGGAGATTACCTTATTGGTCCTCATTTCTTTGATGGCCCATTAACTGGTGACGTATACTTAGATTTTATCCAAAATCGTCTCCCATTGTATCTGGAAGATGTGCCATTGGAAGTAAGGGCCAACATGTGGATCCTCCAAGACGGAGCTCCGCCCCACTTTAGTATACGTGTCCGACAGTATTTGAATGCAACGTATCCTGAGCGATGGATAGGACGAAGTGGACCATTGGCATGGGCAGCGAGGTCACCAGACCTTAATCCTATGGATTTTTTCTTTTGGGGTCATTTGAAACAATTGGTGTACGATATTCCAGTAATCAACGTCGAGGATCTTCGCTTCAGGATAATCGAAAAGTGCCAAATTATTAAAGAAACACCAGAAATTTTTCATCGAGTTAGGCGACATTTTTTGAAGAGTGTTAGGAAATCTATTGAAGAAAATGGGGGACATTTTGAGAATCTTTTTTAGTTAGTTTAGTACTGTTTCATTAATTTTTATCAATTAAATGTATATCGCAATAATCCATAATATGAATATTTACTGATTAGCCATTATTAGTTATTTTAAGATTATAAATTAAATAGTTTAAAAAGCGAATTTATTTGATGTTAAACTGACAGCTCTAGTATACTTTGATAGCTATTTACCTGGTAGCTGGTGGTAATGAAATGAGAAAAGTAAATTTACCACTTAATTTTTAAGGGTGATTTACGTCTAAACCGTTGGGTTTAGCGATGTAAATAAAGAGCACCTTTTTTAAAGGCCTGGCATCAGTCTTTCAGAAATTATGCCAAAAACTACTGTAGCTGTCAACACTAAAAAATTATGACAAAAAAACAATTTTCAATGTAGGTAAAGTGCCCTCTAGCGGCAAACAATCAATGTGAATTGTTACTAAAATGATGAAGCGCAGAAGACTTAGCCTATCTTTCAAATATTAGTCAAATCGGTTTTCCTGTAAGCGAGTAATTCAAAAAACAAAAAATAAAAACTTGAACTTGGACGGCTTGTAACTCGAAAACGAATGACATTTTGAAAAAAAATTATATGAAGCTCTACCCTTATTTTGTCAAGTAGAATCACCCCCTTAAGTTTCGTGATCGATTTTTGAATCACCCTGTATATCCAAAAGGGTGAGACTTAATTATAGTTTTCTCATAAACGACCGATAAATTTTCCGGAAAATCACCCTGTATACATTGGAAAAGAATGAAATATTCGAATTATCTCAGTATTGCGTCTTAAAAATCATTAAATTTAGACTGGAAACTATTAATTAATAACTTACCTGTCGTAACTCTCAAAATATCTGTGCCAAACAAAATAAAAGAAAGTTTCTTAACAGAAAACTTTGCAGCACTTACCGTCTTTTTAATAATTTACAAGCTGCATCAGCTTAAAAACATTCGAAAGTAAAAAAGAAACCATCGTCTTCTTTAAATTATTCAAGCAAAGCTTAACATACCACTAAAAATCCTCGAAAAACTTTTAAAAGACTTCTTCAGTATTTGTGGCAAAAGTATTTTACGTCTTTAGCTTTTTATTTCTTTACTTTACTTTCGAAAAAGTATCAAAAGAACTCTGTGAAGTGTTTCGTTAGTCAATTGATGAAAGAGTGGATCTTTTTTAATGTTGTTGTGGGAAATTACCCAGTTGTTTTCGTATTTCGAAAATGTCTGGAAAATGTTTGAAATAAAATAAAGCGGATTTTTTTCTACGACTTTTTAAAAAACGCCTGTTATCAACGCGATTTTACATACAGTGCCTTCATTTCAAAACGAACCATCCTTAATAACTTTGTTAAATAGAAAAATTTAAAAAAAAGAAAAAACACGTCAATTTAGATATACAGGGGGAAGTTTAATTTTGCATTTGTTAAAAGTCTGTCAACCACCTCCTCACCTCCAGCTAACCTCACTTTGATATGTCAAATGGGAACCCCCACCTTGTGACACATCATTGTAAGCAGCATAAAATTGTCTATCCAACCGTATAAAAAAAATTAAATCGGGTGACGTACAAGCGAACAGTGTGCAAAAATGTCTTGTAATAATGCATAATATATCGGCCTCGAACTTTAGTATGTCAAATGATTACCCTACAGTGTGATACATCATTTTAAAGGACGTACGATCTGCTATCCAACGTAGTCAAAAAAAATTAAGTTAATAGACGTTATAGGCAATTAGGATGCAAAAATGTGTGTTAAATATAAGCAGTTTATTCAGTTTTATTCAGTTGAAGAAAATTATTTTATTAAATGTTCAAAATGTGCGGCGTTATTAGCGAGACAATAAAAAAGCCTATTTTGAAATTCCCCACGAACATTGGCAAGGGTTTCTCTGCTAATTCCTCTACATTCCCGAACAATTCGATCTTTTAAATCGTCAATATTTTCAGGTGGGGTTTTATAAACCTTGCTTTTTAAATACCCCCAAAGAAAAAAGTCTAGAGGGGTTAGGTCTGGAGACCGTGCTGGCCATTCAATTGCACCACGTCTGCCAATCCACGTCCCTGGAAAATGTTCATCAAGCCACTCTCGAATTGCCAAAGCGTAGTGCGGGGGAGCTCCATCTTGCTGGAAATGCAAATTATTTTCATTTAGTACCATAACAGCATTTTCATCCACTTGATTTTCTAAAGATTGCACAATGGCAGGGTATATTGTGTTTTCTAAAAGGTTTAAATAAATTTGCCCAGTTAAATTATCTTCCAAAAAAAATGGCCCGATGATTTCATTGCCATAAATTCCTGCCCACACGTTAATTTTTTCGGGATATTGAGTATGCCCTTCTCGGAAAAGGTGCGGATTTTCATTATCCCAGTATCTGCAGTTATGTCTGTTAACCAGTCCATTTAGAAAAAAAGTTGATTCATCACTAAAGCAGATATTCTTAGGTAAATGGGGGTCCTCGTCAATTCGTTGGCACATTAATTCGCAAAATTGAATTCTCGTGTCAAAATCGTCTTCTCCGAGTTCTTGAAGAATTTGAATTTTGTAGGGAAAAAACTTATTTTGTTTTAAAACTTTATGCACAGAGCCAGCAGAAATGTTGGTTAAATCTGCGACCTTTGAGATGGATAAAGTTGGATCTATTGCAAACTGTCCTAGTACCTCGATTTGGCATGCTTCATCTACAACCCTTTTCTCAATAGATTTTTTATTACAAACGGATCCCGTTTCTTCAAACTTTCGTACCAATTCGAGTACATATTTATGGCCCACGTTTTTGTCTTGATGCCTCTCGTTAAATGCTCTGGCGGTTCTACGAGCGCACCGATCTTCAGCTCCATAGAGAAAAATTATTTCTATTCTTTCGGCTAGCGTATACACCATTTATATTCACGTTTCAACTAGGCGTCACAATGACAATTTTAACAATAATAAACAACTGGTGTTTAAAGATCTTAAAAATTTTATTTATTGCAGTGATTTTTTGTACCTATCAGGTACCGCAAAAAATATCATTGAAATAAATACACTAGATTGATTAGACTGCAATGAATTTTGCGATGAATTTTAAAACAGGCTTAGTTTTTTTCTCGCAAATATTTTAACTGTTTATTATTTTAAAAAAATATTTATTTTAAATTTAAAATAATATTTTACTCTATGAAGTAGCCATTTGACATAATAAAGTTTAATGTGATAAGGTGTCTATTATTACCACACATCTTTTCTTACTATTCGCTTGTACATCAACAGATTTTGTTTTTTTTTATTGGCTAAATAGGAGATAGTATGCCCTTTAAAATGATGTATCACACTATAGGGTAATCATTTGACATACTAAAGTTCGAGGCCGATATATTATGCATTATTACAAGACATTTTTGCACTCTGTTCGCTTGTACGTCAACCGATTTAATTTTTTTTATACGGTTGGATAGACAATTTTATGCTGCTTACAATGATGTGTCACAAGGTGGGGGTTCCCATTTGACATATCAAAGTGAGGTTAGCTGGAGGTGAGGAGGTGATTGACAGACTTTTAACAAATGCAAAATTAAACTTCCCCCTGTATATCTAAATTGACGTGTTTTTTCTTTTTTTTAAATTTTTCTATTTAACAAAGTTATTAAGGATGGTTCGTTTTGAAATGAAGGCACTGTATAATGTACTCATTATTCACGCTATAGTGCACCTGGAAGTAATAAATTCATTATTACGACTGAAGAAGATAGATCGTTGACTAAAATGTGGTTGTCGCACTTGCATTGTCTTTATTTTTATTTATTTTTACAACGTTTCGATTAGTGGTATCTCTAATCGTTATCAAGTATAAACTGAATGTTTTGTCTTAAGACTATAAGCTTCTATACGACTGTGTCCACTGAAGCGCAATGTTTCGCTTCACTGTACACACCTCAATGATTTGATGTTACAAAGTAGTGGTTGCCAAAGATTAGGTATCTCAACACTCGGTTTACTGAAGATTCCATTATTGGAAAATCACTAAATCTTGTTCCTCTTACCAGTGGTTTTTAAAATTTCAAGACCCTATAGTAACCTGTACTTTTACTTGTGCAACATAAAAGTTTTTACGTACATTAAACAACAAATTCCATTTAACCGAATGTTCCGTTAACGGCTTCTAAATTACTCCAAACTGGCCATCAATTTTAACTTTTCAGTTGGGCCATAAACACAATCCGGTCAGCAATTTTTTTAAAAGTCGCTATTAACTGGCTCCATTTTAAATTCTCCCTAAATTTTCAGTCCCTCTATAAAATAATTGTTAATTTATGGATGTCAGGGAATTTGGCTGTGGGAAATGTTACCTAAATGTTTGTATTAGTTTAAGCATTGATGAAATAAACACTTCCACCGCTTATGGACGCCTTGGCAACTATTTTTACTATTTTTGGCGAGAGCGCAAGATGAGAAATTTCCAAGTATTAAATCCAACTCATTCATAAATTTAGTTATAGTAATTAGTAGTAAAAAAGCAAGAAATGAGAGGATGCAGTGTTGCCGTGTTGGATAGTAAATCTAAAATACGGGTACAAGTTTTTAATCCCTCCGTTTATATTCATTTAAATTTACGAAGACCATCATTTTATATTTATATTGACGAGGTTTTATGGATATGAAACAGTTCTATATATTATCCATTTTTTTAGATTCAACGGATGATATACTTGAGTTTTTGGAAATGTAAACTATGAATAGAAAGAGTTTCTAAGTTCGAATGATATATATATATATATATATATATATATATATATATATATATATATATATATATATATATATATATATATAAATAAGCAGAAAAGTTTTTGTCCGTGTAATTTAAAATAAAATAGAATAAAATATTGGCGAAGCGGACGTGAAAATTTGTCAATCTACATGATTCTCGTGTTAAAAAGTGCGGAGCACTCCAAAATATGGAAAAACTCCGGGTCCGACAGATGGCGACAGCGCTGTTTCGTCCTAATATAGGACTCGTCAGGCCACCGCAGTCGGTGCAAACCATCATCTCGCCTTTGCATCGTATAAAGCTGAATTTATAATCAAAACACAGCAAATACGACGACAAAGGCGACATCTCGATGGTCCACTTGATAATACAAGAACCACACAGATTAACAAAGTTTGTAAAAGAACCGTCATATGGTGGCGCGACGGTGAATTAAAACAGAAATATGTAAAATCGAGTACACGAAACGCGCTGCCCAAAGGATAGGGGTCGCATTTTTTCGGTACTGGCAAGCAAGCCTACCGCTTATTTTAGCAGCCAAAGCCACGTGCCGCACCAAACGATCCCACCATGAGAGCATCGTTTAGCGTGTTTCAAAGCCAAACAAGTAAATAAATAAGTAGATAAGTTTTTGTCCGTGTAATTTAAAATAAAATAGAATAAAATATTGGCGAAGCGGACGTGAAAATTTGTCAATCTATATGATTCTCGTGTTAAAAAGTGCCGAGCATTCCAAAATATGGAAAAACTCCGGGTCCGACAGATGGCGACAGCGCTGTTTCGTCCTAATATGGGACTCGTCAGGCCACCGCAGTCGGTACAAACCATCATCTCGACTGCGGTGGCCTGACGAGTCCCATATTAGGACGAAACAGCGCTGTCGCCATCTGTCGGACCCGGAGTTTTTCCATATTTTGGAGTGCTCCGCACTTTTTAACACGAGAATCATGTAGATTGACAAATTTTCACGTCCGCTTCGCCAATATTTTATTCTATTTTATATATATATATATATATATATATATATATATATATATATATATATATATATATATATATATATATATATATATGTTTATGCGGCTTTCACGGATTCCTCCGTGTGAGATGCAATAGCTGTAGATATATCCATTATAGAGTAGATTAATCCTTTGAAATGGTAGATTTCCCTTATACACCACTCATACTTAATGTATTTATTGATTGAATTAAGTAAGTTTAAACATTTTCGAATGAAAACAGTGAAAAGAAATAACGATTTTACCTCTATAAACAAATATAAAGCAAGCCATGACTGAGAAAATTATGTGTATCAATCCCTTTTCGTAAACTTAACAATTTATATGTTATTTTTCTCAAAAAGTCAGCCGTTTAAATTATCCATTGCATATAAATGCAACTTATGACGTAAAAAATACGTATTGGATATTTTTTGGCATACTCCAACATATACCAGAATGAAAGAAATCAAAGGCAGATTTAAACGACCCATGAATACTTTTCCTGCAAGTAAAATTTAAAAATATTTTTTAAAAATAAATATCAAAACTTATCTATATATAAAGCGTCTTAAAAGGACAAAATTTATTTACTACACAAACAACTATTTTATTGTTTATAATCAATCTTTTGCTTTGTACCACTGAACTCAAAAAATAAACGAAATAACTCCTGCTAGATAATCAAATTGAAGCTAAAATGGCAACTGAAACAGCGGACAACCTATTAAAACCAAGTTTGCGAAAGCGAGAACAGACAATACCTTACACAAAACATCCCTGATATTTTGCGATACCTTAGGGCTATTCTCTTGAGTAATTATCACTTTCAGTTTTATCACTTGAAGTAATCATGATGCTTCGATATAATGACAGGTAAATGCATATTTAAAAGAACATAAAATTATCAGTTTCACTTTTTTCACTTTGATCATTTGATAATTACTTTAAAGAATACAACCCTTATAGTAGTGGTCTCGTCATAGATTAAATTAGGCAACCACAATACATCGAAGAGGTGTCTTGTTGCCGAAGGGACGTACATTGTTATCATTCATTCAAAACAAGATTTTGTCATATCATAAATGTAGCACTGTGAGCATTATTTTAACAATAGACCTATATTATACTATTGTTACAGCGGTTTGCTTTTCTCAAAGAACAAATATATTTGACACCGTCTAGTTCATAGTTTTGTTCTTGTTTTTCTATAAAATCATGTTGCATCTTATTAGTGATATTTAAGAATTGGCAACGTTGTGATTTCAGTAAAAGGTCGCTATGAAGTGGCAACCGTGCATTTTATGTCAGTATCAAAGAGAAGTATATCCTCTTTAGTTGGTAAGAAAGAATATGCAACATTGCCACTTTTTGAATGGAAATCCAACAATTTAAATTCTTTTATACTTGTTACAATAACATTTTATTACTGACTAGCGACCCGCCCCGGCTTCGCACGGGTGCAATGCTGATACTAAATACACTACAGAAAAACTGTGACTATTTATTTTATTTTTACAACAATTATTACATCGGCCTCAGACGCGCTATTTATAGGCACGCTGCCGCTGCCCCGGTCGGCCAGTACCGCCGCAAGCGCTACTTCCCGCAATTTTAAATCTGTAATATCTTCGAAAATATTCATTTAAATCTTGTGCTGTAAAGGACCATATAGATCTATATTAAATCAACAATGTATTTAAGCTATTTAATTGGATAAGGATTAATGCTGTATTGGTTAAAATCGCTTCAAAATTTGCCATTATTTGTCGTAAAAAGTAAATGACAAAAAAATGTTATTGTGGGATATCCATGAGAGATATACATATACCATCGCGGAGTTTTCTGTAGACCTTTTCAATGTGTACAAATAATTAGTACATTATTTTGATAAATCTCGTAGGGTTCAGCCTGCGTTTGCAATGTAAGCGGAAAAAAATATGATAATTAACGACATCACATTAGAAACCTCAAAAATAACAGTATTTCTCCACTATTTAATGGATGTTATTATACATATAAACCTTCCTCTTGAATCACTCTATCTATTGAAAAAAACCGCATCAAAATCCGGTGCGTAGTTTTAAAGATTTAAGCATACAAAGGGACATAGGGACAGAGAAAGCGACTTTGTTTTATACTATGTAGTGATATCCACTCATTCGCAATATGGTAATGACGAATGAGTTGTATCCTAGTGCTGTGTTTATTTTATAAGCGACAAAATTCGAGCATTGCAGTAACAGTGTTATGTTTATTTTGTCTATCGTTTAAGGGGTTCTTTTAATATAATTTTCAAGAAATAAGGGCAACAAAAATGTTTCATAATTTTCTCCAAAATGCCCTTATTTTACCTATTTCCTTTTTTTTTTTTGTGGCTTTTTGCGATTGAAAGATTTTGAATATTCCAAGGCTTTTGATTGCATCCAACTTAGGATAATGAGCTCGCCTTCCTATTGTCAGAAATTTATGCACTATTAGATCAAATTTAGCCAAAGAAAATCACCAAGAATAGAATTGAAAATTTATTCGAATCCAGACCCATAATCTGGCCGTGCCGCTTGTTACAAAACGTAGAAACGTGGTTTTCTTATATGATGATAAGCCACACATAGAAAATGATTTGTGGTGCGGCGAAGAAAATTTCACAGAAAATGTTTAATATTTGCCGGTAAGTTATTGCGGATTCGTGAGCAGACGATTAAATAACGAAACGGATAGTTTGGAACTTTTTTAAAAAATTGCACCGTGTGTTGTTGTTTATTACACCACTGAAAAGTTATAATGAATGGCGCATATTTTCCTTGCGTTTTATTAAAACTTTGCCATTGCGAGCTGCATTGTGCAGGAGAAACATTAGGTTTAGTGTTGTTGTTGCATCAACAGATTGGTTAAATTGGCTTTTTTGCCACTGGGAAAAGTTAATCCTATTTGAATTATTTTTTATAAGCATCTGTTGGTAAGGATGACTCGTAGGCAGGGTGTTCAAAATCATAGATCATATAGAAAATCTGAAATCACCATAAAATTATTTTTCATCAGGGAAATCTAGGATTATTAGGTATTTTTTTATAAACCTTGACTTTTTAGACTTTACAAGTCAACGTAAAAATTTTTGCGCCATCGCATATAAAAAAATATAACTATGAATGAAGTATGCACTCGTTATTATCTTATCTAGGACACACTACATTTAGTGACTTCGTGAAAGCTCTTACTAATAGTATAAATAGAGAAAGAGTCTAGCCGATTAGGAGGGTCGAAACTGCCCCGTCGATAATAAAAGACACTCGGTTGTTCTACATCAAAAAATATCCACACAACAAAATTTTTAGCCACTTTTATGGTCACATAACCTCAAAAACATCTTTTTTCGTTTTTTGACGATATCTTCGGTTGTGATCATCGTAGAAACTTTTTTTTTCATTTTATAGGTTTTTTTTATTGCCTATAACAAGATATCTTTTACAAAAATTTTTGGCGCGAAATTCAAATGTTTATGAGTGTTCGAAAATTTTAAATTCAATAAAATAAAAACTAGGAAAATAGCAGGGTCGAAAAAAAATATGTTTTTCAGACGCCAAGCTATGTCCATCGATTTCTTCAGATTTTTAAAAGTAGTCCAACATAGTCAAAATCGCTAAAAACGACATTTATTATCATTTTTTCTATTTTTATCGAGTTTTGAAGCATAAAATTTTAGAGAGTTGATGCTGGTAGCTGTTACTATGTGGTAGTTAATCATCTTCGGGAAATGTTTAAAAAGAACCACTATGTTTTATACCACTAAATTTATTAAGAAAACAGTGACTGCAGTTTCAACTCACAGAGTCATTTTCAAATTGAATTACAAAGGTAGACCAAGTATTCAATACAGAAACATGAGAAAATTTCACAATAAATAAAAACTACCTGAGATATCACATTATTACAAAGGAGAGGTTTATTAAAACAAATTTGAAACAAACCCTGTCAAAAATAACAGCCATTTTTTCAGAATTCGATAAAAAAAAAGAATAATCAATATGAACCCACAAGCACCAAAACTCTATGGCCTTATAAAAAATCACAAACCATGAAATCCCATTCGCCCAGTCGTTTCATACATAAATAGCCCCACGAGAGAACTCAGTATGAAACTAAATTCATTCTTCAAACAAATAAGCAACTTTAAACCAAGTCACAACTTAAATAATTCAGTAGATCTCGTCCAAAAACTAAAAAACATAAAAACCCCAGATAACTCCATACTAGTTTCTTTTGACATAAAAAGCATGTTTTCTAATATTCCAACAGATGAATGTTTTATACTTATCCAAGAAATCTTACAGGAACAAAATATAAATCCAACAGTTACTACTGAAATCTTGTCCTCTTTTGAACTTTGCCTATCACAAACCTATTTCCAGATTAATAACAAATTTTATTTACAAAATTCAGGCCTACCAATGGGTTCTCCTCTTAGCCCTCTCCTAGCAGACATTTTCATGTCAAACATAGAAAACAAAATTCTTAATTCCCCTTTAAGCAAAAACCATGTTCAATTTTGGTACAGATTTGTGGATGATGTTCTAGCACGTTTTAAAGGTACTACTAGACAGCTTCAAAAATTCTTACAATACATTAATAATTGCCATCCAAAAATTCAATTTACTCTGGAAACTGATAATAAGCATAAAATAAATTTTCTTGATCTCACCATATCTCATCTCAATAATCAGTGTAATTTTAAAATTTTTAGAAAACCAACGTTTACAGGTAGTACTATATCTAATGATTCATTTCACCCCTTACAACACAAAATGGCTGCATACAATTCAATGATACATAGAGCATTCTCTTTGCCTCTCTCTGAAGAAGATCTTCAAGAGGAACTAAATATCATTGAAAGGATTGCAGTATCAAACAATTTCTCCCAACAAACCATAAAGAAATTAATAACTAAAAAACAAAAACAACTAGCTTTTAATTCAATATATCTCCAAATAAAAAATGATAAAGATAGTTCATCTTATATATCTTTGTCATACTGTGGTACCCTATAAGAAAACATAGCTAATACTCTTTCCAAACATAACATAAAAGTAGCCTTTAAATCTCAACACAATCTGCCCACTATCCTTTACAATGCTAAAGATAAAATTAATAAATATGATAAATCAGGAGTTTATAACTTAAAATGTTCAGAGTGTGATAGCTTGTATATTGGACAAAGTGGTAGAAGCTTTAAAACTCGCTTTTCAGAACACCACCGATCATATAGACTACAAAAAACAGACTCGAGCTTTGCCAACCATTGCTTAGAACACAGCCACAGTTTCCCTGATTTAGGCAACACTGACATATTACATTATTCAACAAAGGGCCAAAAGTTAAATATTCTTGAATCTTTAGAAATATATAATGGGTTTTTCCCGTTATTTGTTGTCGCCAAATAATAATTAGTTCCCAAAATTTAGTACCTCCCCTTTGTAATAATGTAATTTCTCAGGTAGTTTTTATTTATTGTTAAATTTTCTCATGTTTCTGTATTGAATACTTAGTCTACCTTTGTAATACAGTTTGAAAATGACTCTGTGAGTTGAAACTGCAGTCACTGTTTTCTTAATAAATTTAGTGGTATAAAACATATTAGTTCCTTTTTCACACATTTCCCGAAGGAGCATAAAATTTTCTTATAAATCCTCAGTTGTCTTAAAACTATATATGTATATAACAGTACCATATGCAAAAATAGAACTGGCCGACTAGAAGATTTAAGTTCCATAGAAATCAGATCGGGTTTAAGTCTTAAACCTTCTTAGTGAATCGGGCTGTTATTATTTATTGAAAATCATCAAACATAATTTTGAAACTAGTATTAAATATTGAAATATAATAATATTTTATTCACTGAAAAAGTCATTTTTAACTCTAACTTATAAAACAACAGTGTATTATTCATTTAAAAACATCCTTAACAACCTTTCGATATATCTGCAAATAAGAGATTTGGTAGTCCTATCAAAAAAATTGACACTTGTCATTATTTCCTATAGTTTTTGAGCGAATCTTCTTTTCTTAAACATTTCTCCATCTTTAGGGGAAAAATAACTTCAACTTTGCAATCCCCAACCTCCAAAATACTAAAAACAAGTTGTTCTAACGACTAGAAATTCACAACCATATACAGGGTGGGCCTTAACTGTGTGAGTGGTTTCAATATGCAATAAAAAAAACTATAAATCTTATTATTTTTTTATTTATATATTTAAAAAGTACAAGAAATTGAAATTTAAGTAACACCTAATTTTTGAAAATAATGTTATTTAAGTGACCACCTCCACCTTCTTGACATTCTTGAAGTCGCACTCGCAGGTTTTGAAAAACACGTTGACAAGTTGCTCGGGAAATAGTGTTCATTTCTCGCACAATGTTTTGCTTTAACTCTTGAACTGTTGTTGGATTATTTTCATACACTCTTGATTTTAGGTATCCCCACAAAAAATAATCATTCGGAGACAGATCTGGACTCCTTGGGGGCCACTCAATGTCACCTCTTCGTGAGATGAGTTTTCTAGGAAACATTTCTTTCAGTAGGTCTATGGAGACTGTAGCAATGTGGGAAGTGGCTCCATCCTGCTGAAACCAGGTCCTAGAATTGTAACCTTGAAATTCTCGATGAGCTGGGACCAAGAATTCTTGCAACATCTGACAATAATTCTCAGCTGTCACTGTCACAGCCACTCCTCGTTAATTTTCAAAAAAGTATGGCCCAATTATTCCACTGGCCGATATTGCAGCCCACACAACGACCTTAGGGCTATGAAGAGGTCTTTGATGCATCTTGCGAGGATTAGAGATTGCTTATTAACATGACCGTTGACATGAAAGTTAGCCTCATCACTGAAGATTATGTTAGAAAAATTGTTAAAGCGATTAAGCATAACATTAGCGAAATTAAGTCGAAGATTAACATCATTAGGTTTCAACTCTTGTGTCACCTGAATTTTATAAGCTTTTAAATGTAAATCACGGTGCAAAATCCTGCGCAAAGTGGTCCTCTTGATGTTCAAGACTTGGCTTCTTTTACGAGTCGATTGCCGAGGATTTTCTCTGATTGATTCATGAACACGTTGAATAATCTCCGGCGTCCGTATTGACTTCGGGCGGCCCGCATTATTAATTCTTATTGTACACCCGGTTTCTTCAAACATTTTAACCCATTTGCGAATAGAATTTGCGCATGGTGCTTCTCTGATGTCACGTAAACCGAAGTGAGCGCGGTACATTCGCCTAGCAACAGTCACAGAATTATTGTTGGCATAATATGCGCGAACACAAAACGCACGCTGTGCTCCCGAGAATGCGTCCATGGTGACTAAAAATTCCACGAAATGGCGCGTCTAACGACACCCCCCGTGCCCCCGTACCCCTAACGGTTTTTGAATTATAGACAAAACAAAACGCTCATGCAGTTAAGGCCCACCCTGTACTACTGTTTCTAAACGACTTTTGGGTAGTGTCCCGCTCACCTACTCACATTGTTTCGGGTTTGAAAGCTTTAAGTCATAGAAAAATTTAAACAAATAAATCGAGTGACAATTGTAAAAAAATAATTCAGCTTGTGACGGTGTGTGTCCTACTTTGGAATATCATAAAATCTCCTATAAAATAGACGGAGCTCGGTCCTCTACTTGGCAACCAGATACTTCGTTCGAAATTACTTGGCACGTCTGACGTAACCCCACTTTCCCGATATTTTTTGTATCCCGCCCTTAAACTACCATACCCATGAAATAAATAAAATTTATAGCGGTTATAATATGCGTCCTAATATGAACTCGATGTCCGGGTCTAAAGTAAACTATATATCTTTTTTATGGACCACTATTTCCCATATCAATCTTAGGCGATCTATAAATAGTTAGGGAAACTCTTTGGTTTCCCAAATCGCGTATAGCAGAATTTATTTTTTGACCCTTTCAGGACATAAATATATCTTATCGATAAGCAAGCAAAGTACACAATTTATGTTACGAATGAGGTTTTTAAATTAAGCTATTTTTTCTCGTGACAGATACTATAAATTTATTCAACGGCAAATGTAAAACTTTTCACTAAAAACAAACCTAAAATATTAAAAGAATGAAATATTTACTATATTAAGCCCATCATAGATAAATAATATTCTACTATCCAGTAATAAAATACAATTTTGTTCCAGAATTTCTCGGAAAACCCAAAAGCATTATTCCTTTTTCGCCACTACTATTTTAATTATTACACACCTCTTACGAATGTTATACTAATTATATCCAAATCTTAACTAATCATAAGTAAATTGTATTAAATGAATAACTATGGATCACAAATTTTACTTAAGAACAATTACAGAATTATGATAATTTTTGTTTTTACCTATAGTATTTTCATAATACTCTTTGCGAATGTCTATCACGTTACAGAACTCCATATATTGCTACTTACAATGAGAATCACCAGCTTGGATCCATCTAACAGAATATTAAAAGTAATTTGTTTCAAAGATAATCTTTATATATATATATATATATATATATATATATATATATATATATATATATATATATATATATATATATATATGTATATATACGGTGCACGACAAAACAAATGCACGAACTTCTACTTGCTAATATATGGCTAAATAACATAGTCAAATGCATTTAAATTTAAATTCTTTTTACTTATTTATGATCGTGATGGACTCTTCTGCTAAAAAAAGACACAAGCAAAACTAATTTTTTTTGTATAAGAAAAAAACTAGTTTTGTTTACAACATCACATTTTGTTTATGACAAAACAAATGCATGAAATAACAGGAATTTACATTCTTTATTGTTTATAAAAAATTATCAACAACAAGTATCGTGAAATAACTAATAACTCTCTTTTGAACATTGTAAGAATGTTTATAGAAAACTCCCACGTGTTTATAGCGGTTCATGATGTATGTCGAAAACGATATAATAATGAAAAGTTAATCTCTGCATCATTGCGTAGAGGAAGCGATGTCACGACACCTCAACCACTACTGCGATCCTCGCACCCAACATTCTCATTCAAAGACCATTGTTTTTTATGCGCTGATGAGATAACAGCAGAGTTTTTAGCCAAACAAAAACAGACGCGGTTGTGCAAGGGTAATGTTGCGTATAGTGTGTGGAAATTATCAATGAAAAATAGTATTTCAGAACTTGCTAAAGCTCGTATTGATGATTGAGGTCAAGCAATTGTTGAGCGTCTTGAGCATGTGAATGATTTGGTCGCAGCCGATGCACAGTACCACAATTCCTGCATGAAAAAATTGTATCAAGCACCACTAGCTGAAGATATAAAAAAGGTCCTTATGCAAATGAGATCGATACTGCCATACAGTTCATTTATTCTTATCTTGAGCAGAATTCCGATGAGTGTCAGTTTTCTCTGGACGAATTGATAGCCAAAATTGAAGGTGATTACCGTCAACACATAAAAATAGTAAAAGCACAACTCCTTCAAAAATACGGTGATGATATTTTAATTACCGTCACTGCCAATAAGGCTCCGGTGGTTTGTTTCCGAAGTACAGGGTTTAAGCTATTAACGGAAGCTTGGTACAATCAAAAAAGTAATGAAAATGCAGAAGAATTTCGGCGTATTGTAAAACAGCAGCAGAAATTGTTATAGAGGATATTCGCTCTACGGTCTATGAGACAAAACATTATCCTCCATCAGATAATTTTTTTTAAGACTCTGAGTTAGATATACCTGAAACTTTACGCGTTTTCCTAGATGGAGTGATTTTAAGAAACAAACGAGCGTCTTTTGAAAAATGGAAGAAAAAAAGCGTTGCTCTCGCCCATTCTATAATTGTAGCAGCAAGGCCGAAATCTTTTATATCATCATTACAGATCAGACTAGCTGCATTTTTATTTCATAATTATGGATCTCGGCGATTAATAGATGTATTATCATCTCTTGGATTTTGCTCTTCATACACCGAAGCAATGTTGTTCGAAGTTTCAGCTATTATGCGCGCACCGTTGAATATCGATGATAACGCATTTTGTCAATTTGTTTTTGACAACGCTGATTTCAATACGCAAACATTAGATGGTAATAACACTTTTCATGCCATGGGCGGTATCCATTGTGTAACACCTACAACTGCTATCGCTCCTGATCAAATTATTCCACGATTGAAGCAAATGCTGTCTACAACAGTCGTTGGTAGTTTAGGTACCATTGCATTAAAAACATTTGTGAAAAAAAAAACGATACGGACTTAAAAATAATAAAGACTCAAAACCTTGGTAGCATTCGTGCGGCTTCGGAAGTAGTTATGCCATCCGTTTCAGATTTATTGTGGCTATATCCATCGCAGATGATGCAGATGAAATTTCGGTCTGCGACGTCTCGATCGGTTCCCAAGACGAACTCGCAACGCCTGGTCCATCAGGAACAGCAAAGCGAAGGAGATTGCGCTAAATTTCGAAAGTGTGCATCACATGTGGATTAGGCCTACAGGGGACACCACGAAAAAAAAATGCGCCGCTTACTCTACCTCAAGGTGGTGTGGAAATGAGTTTTTTTCCAAAACGCATATTGAAATGTACTTTGCGGCGCTCGTACGCCAAAAATATTGATTTTACAAAAAAAACTCCAAATACATAAATTGTACGAACTTTTCTCTAGTTTAATTTTGTATATAAATATTTTTGTCGTAAAATGCGTCGGAAAGGAGATATTGTAAAAAAACTGTTATTAGGCGCCATTTCTCCAATATGGCGGCGCAAGCGGCAGAAATACGAGGTGGCAAAGTCGAAATTCGAAAAGAGCTCATCAAAACCTATAAAATTACCAATTTTCAAAAAAAAGTAATGTCGCATTGAAAGCCTAGAAGAAAACAAAATATTAATTAAAAAAATGTTGATGGTCACACAAATGTAACACATTATGTTTCCCTTTATTAAAGCAGGCAAAAATTATTCGGAAAAGAAAAGATAATATCTAAATATACTTTTAAATGGATCATAATATTTCCCTTTTATGAAATTATTAGGTTTAATACGACGCAATAATATTATTACGTATAATAAAGAAGCGAACAAAAGAACGTTACTCAACAGATGTTGAAAATTACAAAAATAACCTCTTATTTTTCAGACCTAAACGAATCTAAGGAAAAGTTTACCGAAACATTTTTTTTTTGTTGTGCTCATTACAATTTTTATTAAGCTTTTGTGAAAGTTTTCTAATATTAAACCATTTTTTTGTCTACACAGTTTTTGTGTAGGAGTAGATATTAGTTAATGTTTTCATTGTTTTGGTTTTACGATGTGAATATACGAAATAGCATCGTTTGTTTAGAATTTAATACCATTAAATAGAATAAATGGACGTTCCCTAATCTGGCTTGTATAAGATAATTCATCTATGAAAACCATTGAATTTTAATTTTTTTTTCTCACTACTCCAGTGCTTCATAGATGTCGTTCGAGTGGCAGTATTTTTCAGTCTGTCATGGATGTTGGCAAGTGGCAGGTAGTAATATTCTACCAACATACCTCGGAATTTATATTTCATATATCAATTATTTCCTGCGAATGTTGGTCTTGGTCCGATACAGTTCCACTGAAGAGATAATAAGGTGGTCGAAACGCGTATGGCGAGAGCACCAGAATACTCCATGGAAAATAGTCTTTAGTCAGTAACAAAAATGTAACATTGTTTTTTTTGCTGGAATATCTTCATTTCGACACTCTATAAAACATATTTCGATGATAACTCTGAAAGATCTGTGCAAAAAAAATGGCGGACCAAAAATAGCCACGATTTTTGGTTTTTTCAGTTTATCTCGAAAAATAAAAGTTGCATCGAAAAATGCTTCAAGCAAAAGTTGTAGAGAATTACAAAATCTATCGATTCATATAAAATAAGTTATAGGTGGCGCCACTAGTTATCGAGATATATTTTTTTCTCGACAAAATTTACGGTTCTTGTCTTTTTTTTTAAAAAAAAGACATTTATTAACAAATTACTGATTTAAAATTTAATGTAAATATAGGTACTAGCATTCTAAGAAAGCATGTTGAACCCGGAATCTGTGAGTTTTTCATTTTCCGAGAAATTCGATGTCAAACTTGAAAGTTCAACCTGAATTTTCCGCTTTCCTAATTAAGATACAATGCTCAATTTGAATGGAAATTGTTTGTATTGTTTTATATTTTGAAGATTTATTAAAACATTTTTTTTTCAATCGAGGGCAGAGAAATTTTGCAAAAACCAATTTTTGCACCAAAAAAATTGCAATAACTTTTTACCGGATGGAGATAAAATTTTTTGAATGCGTGCATTGGATTTAGATGTAAAATTTCCGATCTCAAAAAAAAAAAAATTTTAGAAGAAAAAACGTCTTTTTTTTTTTAATTCATAATGGCGTGGCAAATAAATATTATGGGCTCAAATTTGCAGAAGATGCTTTTTAATACTTGTACTTTACCTGTGAATTTTTTGGATCCAAGAAATACACTTCCATACGATCTGTGAACCTTCCAAAATTGGGCCGAATCTAAGCGAAAATAGCTGTTGTAGGCCGCTGTCGGCGGGTTGCCTTAGTTCAGGCGCATTATTCATTGGTGCTTCAAGGAAACTTATCACCTTAGTCATATTAATTATTAATTTGTTTATAAACAAAATTTTTACAAAAAATTGTAGAGAAAATCATACAAATATTCAATTATCTATTACATATTCTACTGTTTTTTTTCCTTTATATTATTATCTAACAGTTAATTAACAAAATTTTTACAAAAAAATTATAAAGAAAATCATAATGATATTAATTTCTCCTAATACAAGCTTATAATATTAAAGAACATAGTTTTTTTTTAATAAACTATTAATGTATTATTAAATATTTATATTAATTGTTTATGGAATTTTTCGTAAAAAATGTGTTAATTAACTGGTAGATTATAAATAATATAAAGGTAAAAAAACAGTGTATATGTACTATATAATTGAATATTTGTATGATTTCCTCTACAATTTTTTGTAAAAATTTTGTTAATAAACAAATTAATAATTACTATTTTCGAAGGTTCACAGGTCATATGGAGGTGTATTTCGTGGATCTAAATAATTCACAGATAAAGTACAAGTATTAAAAAGCATCTTCTGCAAATTTGAGCCCTTAATATTCACTTGCCACGCCATTAAAAATTTTTGAAAAAAAAAACGTTTCTTTCATCCAAAATTAAAACATTTTTTTGTTGAGATGGGAAATGATACACCTAAATCCAATGCACGCATTAAAAAAATTTTATCTCCATCCGGTAAAAAGTTATCGCAATTTTTTTGGTGCAAAAATCGGTTTTTGCAAAATTTCTCGGCTCACGGTTGAAAAAAAAATTTAATAGATTTTTAAAATATAAAACAATACAAACAATTTCCATTAATATTTAGTATTGTATCTTAATTAGGAAAGCGGAAAATTGAGATTGAAATTTCAACTTTGACATCGAATTTCTCGGAAAATAAAAAACTCACAGATTCCGGGTTTAACATACTTTTTTAGAATGATAATACCTATATTTATGCTAAATTTTAAATCAATAATTAGTTAATAAGTGCCTTTTTTTTTTAAATACAACTAAAACCGTAAATTTTGTCCAAAAAAAAATTTCTCGATAACTAGTGACGCCACCTATAACTTATATGAATCGATAGATTTTTTAATTCTCTACAACTTTTGTTTGAAACATTTTTCGATGCAACTTTTACTTTTCGAGATAAACTCAAAAAAAACTAAGATCGTGACCATTTTTGGTCCGCCATTTTTTTTTGCACAGGTCTTTCAGAGTTATCATCGAGATCTGTTTTATAGGATGCCAAAATAAACACATTCCAACAAAAAAAAAACAATGTTACATTTTTGTTAACAAAACAACTTTTTTTTGATCTAATTTCCATGGAGTACAACGGTATTTGCACGAAATAAACTGTTTGTATATATTTTTCCGTCTCTCTGTCTCAAAAGGAGAATTACATATATAACAACCTGTCAACAACTAAATTAGAACTTTTCAAATTTAACCGATAAAATCTATTTGATGCATGTCAGACTTCATATAATTTTTTTGCATCAAGTTGTTTTCCTTTTATACTCTGAAGCAAAAAAAAAAATCTCTTGAAACAAATAATATATGTTTACACAAATAAGCATTAGTCCTGATATGTTCAGTCCCGATGTGTCCTGGAATATCGAAACCCGTAAAAATCAATTGGCCGAAGAAGCCTTTTATAGGTTCCTTAAATTCTTATTTAACTTCCTTATCGGTAAAAGATATCTATTCCTTTCTAGTCTGCAAATAAATCCCGACTTAAATTTATGTATATTATAAGATACGTGAGATAGATATTTGTAATCAGGATATTGGATCTATTATGGTTTTCATATTAGTTATATAGACTTATTTACCTAATATATTTATATTCTTTGATTAAAATGCAAAGCAAATTGATGAATAAATAAATATATACATATATATATATATATATATATATATATATATATATATATATATATATATATATATATATATATATCAACTCTAGTTAATATCCCTAAGAACAATCTCTGTCCTGAGATTGACTTGGTATGTGTAAAAATTTCTTTCGATTTTTCATCCATGTTTATTGTTTATGTACCACCGCCTACAACATTAACTCTGTTAGAAAATTTATTTGAATCTTTTATTCCTTTTGATAACTTGTTTGGCTCCAATATCTGTATTTTGGGTGACTTTAACATACCTAGTTATGTGGAATTTCTGGATGGAGACATGGAGGATGCCTCGGTTAATTTATTAAATAACTTTTTGAATTGTGTTAATTTATGTCAAAGTAATAAGAGTAGAAACCATAATAACCGAATTTTGGATTTAGTTATACATAATAATGAGCAGTTTAGCATCAAAAGAGCTTTGAATATACTTATTAATGAAGATAGCCACCATCCGGCCCTACTGATAACTTTAAAATATTGTTCGTGTGCAAATTTTAAACGAAGGTCTCTACCTAACCTTATGAATAATTATAATTTTAAAAAAGCTATTTTTCCTGATTTATATAATGCTTTATTGAATATAGATTGGAATTTTTTAGACCAAGAAAACTCTATTGAGAAATTATGTGATATTTTTTACAAAAAATTATATGATACGTTGGATGTTTACGTAGCTAAATATAAAAAGATTCCGAAACGAAATTATCCACCTTGGTTTTCTCGTCATATTGTACATTGCATTAAACAAAAGACCGATTCTAATAAAAAATATAAAACTTCTGGAGGGTTGCTTCATTTGGAAAATTTTAAATCACTAAGAAGTAAAATAAAAAAAGACATATCTGTCTCATACAAAATATATATTCGGGGGGTGGAGGATAATATTAAAAGGGATCCTAAACAGTTTTGGAATTTTATTAAATCGGAAAAGGAACTACAGGGTATTCCAAATAGTATGTCTTTTAATAATAAAGAAATTAATACTTTATCTGATATTTTAAATGCTTTTGCGGAATTCTTTAAGCAATCTTTTTCTTCGGCCAGTCCGGTATTAACAATTTTTCAATTGTTCATGTATCTGATTTCACTGAATGTAAAATAGTTAATGCTATAAAGAAGCTTAAACCTAAATTTACTACTGGTCCGGATTTAATCCCAGCTTCTCTAATACGAGACTGCAGACAGATTCGTTCTAGCCAAACCACTTTAAATACTAAATAATAGGTGTTTGAAATTAAACAGTTTTCCTTCCATATGGAAATCTTCCAAGGTTTATCCTATTTTTAAGAAAGGGGATAGATCTGAAGTTTGTAATCATAGACCGGTGTCTATTATATGCAATTTTTCTAAAATATTTGAATTTTTACTTCATGATTCTATTTTTTCATTAACTAAAAATTTAATTACACCATCTCAATATGGCTTCTTTAAGAGTAGGTCGACAACAACTAATCTCATGATTATGACTCAGGATATAGCTGAGGCTATTGATTATTTGGACTTCACAAAGGCATTTGATCGTTTGGACCACTCCATCTTACTTAAGAAATTGTCATCATTTGGATTTTCAGATTCACTAATAACGTTATTTAAATCATATCTTCATAATCGTATTCAGTATGTTGAAATTCGCGGTTCTTGCTCAGTGAAATATATTTCAAGTTCTGGTGTGCCGCAAGGATCAGTACTGGGACTTTTATTTTTTAATATTTTTACTAATGACATTGTTTCTGTTGTTGACACGGATATTTTATTATATCCCGATGATATTAAGCTATATAAGAGGATAAATTGCTTACAGGATTGTGTAGAGCTTCAATCGAACCTGGAACAGGTTAGCAATTGGTGTTCCGAAAATTATCTGCAGCTCAACGTGGAGAAGTGTAATGTTATGACTTTTACTTCGAAATTTTCTTCATTTCGATATGAATATTCGTTGAATACTGTGCTACTCTCGCGAGCAGATCTTTTTAAAGATCTCGGAGTCACTTACGATCCGAAGCTTTCATTTTCTTTTCATATGAATAATATCGTTTCTGAAGCCTCAAAGGTTTTTGGGTTTATCTTGCGTTGTACTCGCGATTTTAATAACACTGACGTCACCAAATTACTATATTTCTCATATGTGCGGTCTAAACTAGAATACGCATCAGTTGTGTGGTCCCCAGGCTACAATACCCACGTCAATACTTTGGAGAGGGTACAAAGAAAGTTTTTGAAATACCTCAATTTTAAAAGTTTTGGGGCTTATCCTAAGCAAGGTTTTTCACATGAACTATTGCTTCAGAATAAAAGTACGGCGGGAATTTTTCTTACTAACAATCCTTAACAATTTTATTGACTGTCCTAATATTTTAGCTAGGATAAACTTAAGTATCCCTCGTATAAATTGCCGAAATTTCATTGTATTTTATCTCAGAACTCCCAGAACTAACGTGCTCAAATTTTCGCCTCTATATTCCATGTGCGACACTTACAACAAGAGTAATAGCTTTGATATATTCAGGTCATCTCTAGGAACTGTCTGCCGGATTTTGGCACATTGACCTTGGAATTTCTTTCTTTTTTCTCTTTCTCATCCTTAATTGATTTGTATCTTCACCTTTGTATATGAAAATAGATAGAATAACACTGTATTGTACATTTAATGTTAGAATTAATTATTTTAATTAAATTTTTATTTGTATTTAAATTGATGTATATTGTTGTCGTTTGATGCTAATTTAAAATTGTTCGTATACGTTTTATTTGTTTAATCATTGCCTTGTAGTTGGATCTCAAGACCTGTAGGGCATATATATATATATATATATATATATATATATATATATATATATATATATATATATATATATAAGAAATTTTTTAAAAATGCATCCTTTGCTGAAGAACATTTCTAAAGGGAAACATGTGTTACGAGCTATTTTTGGGAACTTTTAACTTTATAAATAATGTGTATTTAAAAAATCTTAACGTACAATACGTTGAGAATTTTATTAAAATTTCACCTATACCGAAAAGCTCACGTCGGACTTTTCGATACTGCAAATCCGTTTTTAAATTGTAATTGGCGTAAAAATAGCACTAAAGAACATAACAAAACTTCATAACAGTCAACTTAAAACGAAGTTAGAGTAGCACGTAAGTGGGTTTACGATTATGTTTATTGTTATGTGCATAGCTTTATTATCATTAGGGCTTTTCTAAACGAAATACGCTATATAGTGTTCAGATTAAAGCTTAATAAAAGTTGCTTTACTTCATATATTCCTATAAATAAGGTTTTATCGCTGCAAGTAAATACCGCCTTGGTGCAGTGGTAAAATGGATCACCAGCTTTCAGAGGAAAAAATAACATTTCAGTTTTGTTATAATGGAATTTATTTGAAGTAAATATCAAGTTCTTACTTACAAACTTTGGGGTCAAGGATTTTCTATTCAGATGTAGCGGTTGGAATGTTCAAAAGCCTTGTAGCCCAGGAAACGGAGTGTTAAAGAAAACTCAAATACTGCCTGCGATCTGATTGCAGAAATGGGTAGGGAAAGGTATTAGAAGTGACGTCATTTCTACTACCTTCCCCTATCCATTTCTGCAATCAGATCGCAAGCAGAATTTGAGTCATTTTTACCTCCCAAAAATCGCTTTATTTTCTGGTCTATTGTTATATCTATCATAATTTAATTAAAAATTAGTATTGGTTATCTTAGTGATATTTCGATGAAAATTTATAAATATTTGCCAAAATAATATTCTGAAGTTAAAAATTCACAACAAAAGAGAAAACGAGTTTATGGGTCTGGATAGATGGAGTGACAAATTAATCACGTTTTAACAATTGGTTCGGTCAGCGTGACTGAGAACGATTAAATGTTTAACACCAGAAAAACTTTTATGTTGTCATCGACGATGTCTTTTTAAAATTAAATTTCCGACTAAGCAATAATAATGAAGTGAAAGAGAGAAAGTGCAATCTGAGAGAGATACGAACATAGGTTTGTGTCGTAATCCGTGTAGGTGTCTCTTTACTGCTACGGGAATTACGAACAAATCGAAATTTCACTTCTCGGCGTCTGCCTGCTTGGCTAGAACCTGATGTATGTCTATAAAAATTTGGGTGTTTCGTCAGTGGGCTTATCGTAGTGTTGTAAATATTCGGATGATTTTGATACTCGAATAATACGGATGCGGATGAATGTAATATTCGGATTGTTTAACAATACGAATTGCAGAATGTTGACGAAACATTACGAATTAGTATGAATCGAACTCCTCGCGGCTCTAGATAGGGAATTGGACAACAGTGGTTTACTAAAAATTTAGACATAGGCGCCGCGTCAAATTTTAGGATTTACATCATGGCTCCCGCACAAAAATCAATCTTTTTTTTTGTTATCAATTCATCAAATAGTAAATTTCCCCTATGTCGGTTGTGTAATCGAAAATTAAAATATTTAAAATACTATTGGTAATTTAAAAAAATATATATTTCTGAAATACGTCCACTTCTGTACCATGAAGAAATGAATAAAAAAATGTTACCGATGAGGCTCAAGTTCATATTTCAGGTCTTGTTAAACTCCAAGCAGTAAAAAATATCCCTGAAGTTTTTTTACCAAGATGAGATTCCATGTATAAGCCAATCCACAGAATTAAAAAATAATCTTGGCTCTTTAATTCTTTTAACTATGAACGGAAGTCAGCAGCAAGAAATTTTGCAAAAACGACGTACCACTTCTACCTAAGTTCAAAATTATTGTTTTGTTTATATGTTTTACTTATTATTTTCAAAGAAAACCATCTTGGATTATTTTTTATTTATGTTCAAATTAAATATTACTAGAATGTATGTTTTCCTTGATTTATTAAAAACAATTTAAGTTATGTTTTTGGAACTAACGTTACATTTATATGTTTTTATGATATATATTTTGTTTTAATTTCTTTAATAAAACTTTTTTTTGTATATATATATATATATATATATATATATATATATATATATATATATATATATATATATATATATATATGAATTTTTATTTTATAACTATAAAATATATTTTTATGCTCTGCGTCATTAAAAGTACTTGCACCTAAAATAATAGAATAATAATCATCTCCAGCACTGGTGAACGAGTATTCGATGCCGTAGCGTCCGTGACATCCGTTTCCATCGGGCATCGTTCGTTATATAAAAAATCATCGGTATCATCACATTCCGTATGCCAGGGAAGTGTCTAAATTAATACGTATTAGTTTACTATTCGAATATTGCTCGGTTATTTCAATACGTATCCCACATCACCCGAAACAGTACGAACTAATACGAATGAAACGAGCACCGTCCGTAGCGTTCGATCTTCGTTTTCTTGTCGCTCCGAAGACCAAGACATACTTATGCGTTACTACAAACGAAACAAGGATAAAATTATTCTTATTATGACACTATGTTTCCATTTATTTCAATAGAACCGAAGCACATCACATTCCGAATTCCGCATTCCGGATGCCAAAGAATTATTCGGTTTAATACGATTAAGTTACTATTCGAATTGTTCGGTTATTTTAATACGTATTCTCACATCACTAGCTTATCGGCGCCTTTCCCAAACACCTGCGTACTTGACTATACTCGGAACTTATATTGGAAGTTAATTCGGGTTGGAACATGCCGGTAAGATGTTCGTTCTACGACATTTGTTAGTAATGATATCTCATGTTTTCATATATTTAATGCAGCAAAATATATTTTAAAACAACATACATAAAAAAATTTTATGCACAAAACCATTAAAACCTGTCAAAAGATTAAAACTGATTTGGTATTTTTTGCAGCTACGAAAAACATTTTTCCAAACGAGCATATCTCATTTAATTTATTTTATTTAGTAGATTTTCTTGGAA
The DNA here is from genome assembly GCA_034092305.1 of Diaprepes abbreviatus. Classification (NCBI taxonomy): domain Eukaryota; kingdom Metazoa; phylum Arthropoda; class Insecta; order Coleoptera; family Curculionidae; genus Diaprepes; species Diaprepes abbreviatus. The sequence goes on from JASJET010000176.1 coordinate 3,218,015, forward strand.
ATCATCGACATATCTAAGGAAATTTCCTTCGGCCAGCTTAAAACGGAAATAAGCATCTGTAAAAATCCGCCTGCCAAATATATTTTGTTATGAAATGTGCAGGATTATCGTAAACGATAGAAATCAATTGGTCGAGAAAACCTTTCATATGGTCAATAAATTCTATATTTTGCTTGCTTATCGGTAATACGTACCTCCTTTTTTGAAAGGGTCAAAAAACAATGTCAATAAATGTTGTATTAAAGTTTCGGGGTTTTCTTCGGTATTTATATTACGTTTCAAGCGGATAAAGGAGAGGAATTCTATGATAATATCTAAACTAATCGATAAGGTTAAGGAAAAAAATTTGGTTCGCCAGGAAAATTGTACGCGGGATGTTAGAAAAAATATATAAAGGGTGGGCAAATTTCGATGCTTTTGTAGGCTAATTTAAAAACCGCAACCTGTACAAATAATCTCATTCTCGAGCTCTTTTTTGGAGAAACATCTGAATGCATATATATATATATATATATATATATATATATATATATATATATATATATATATATATATATATATATACAGTGCCTTCATTTCAAAACGAACCATCTTTAATAACTTTGTTAAATAGAAAAATTTAAAAAAAAGAAAAAACACGTCAATTTAGATATACAGGGGGAAGTTTAATTTTGCATTTGTTAAAAGTCTGTCAATCACCTCCTCACCTCCAGCTAACCTCACTTTGATATGTCAAATGGGAACCCCCACCTTGTGACATATCATTGTAAGCAGCATAAAATTGTCTATCCAACCGTATAAAAAAAATTAAATCGGTTGACGTACAAGCGAACAGTGTGCAAAAATGTCTTGTAATAATGCATAATATATCGGCCTCGAACTTTAGTATGTCAAAGGGCATACTATCTCCTATTTAGCCAATAAAAAAGAACAAAATCTGTTGATGTACAAGCGAATAGTAAGAAAAGATGTGTGGTAATAATAGACACCTTATCACATTAAACTTTATTATGTCAAATGGCTACTTCATAGAGTAAAATATTATTTTAAATTTAAAATAAATATTTTTTTAAAATAATAAACAGTTAAAATATTTGCGAGAAAAAAACTAAGCCTGTTTTAAAATTCATCGCAAAATTCATTGCAGTCTAATCAATCTAGTGTATTTATTTCAATGATATTTTTTGCGGTACCTGATAGGTACAAGAAATCACTGCAATAAATAAAATTTTTAAGATCTTTAAACACCAGTTGTTTATTATTGTTAAAATTGTCATTGTGACGCCTAGTTGAAACGTGAATATAAATGGTGTATACGCTAGCCGAAAGAATAGAAATAATTTTTCTCTATGGAGCTGAAGATCGGTGCGCTCGTAGAACCGCCAGAGCATTTAACGAGAGGCATCAAGACAAAAACGTGGGCCATAAATATGTACTCGAATTGGTACGAAAGTTTGAAGAAACGGGATCCGTTTGTAATAAAAAATCTATTGAGAAAAGGGTTGTAGATGAAGCATGCCAAATCGAGGTACTAGGACAGTTTGCAATAGATCCAACTTTATCCATCTCAAAGGTCGCAGATTTAACCAACATTTCTGCTGGCTCTGTGCATAAAGTTTTAAAACAAAATAAGTTTTTTCCCTACAAAATTCAAATTCTTCAAGAACTCGGAGAAGACGATTTTGATAGGAGAATTCAATTTTGCGAATTAATGTGCCAACGAATTGACGAGGACCCCCATTTACCTAAGAATATCTGCTTTAGTGATGAATCAACTTTTTTTCTAAATGGACTGGTTAACAGACATAACTGCAGATACTGGGATAATGAAAATCCGCACCTTTTCCGAGAAGGGCATACTCAATATCCCGAGAAAATTAACGTGTGGGCAGGAATTTATGGCAATGAAATCATCGAGCCATTTTTTTTTGGAAGATAATTTAACTGGGCAAATTTATTTAAACCTTTTAGAAAACACAATATACCCTGCCATTGTGCAATCTTTAGAAAATCAAGTGGATGAAAATGCTGTTATGGTACTAAATGAAAATAATTTGCATTTCCAGCAAGATGGAGCTCCCCCGCACTACGCTTTGGCAATTCGAGAGTGGCTTGATGAACATTTTCCAGGGACGTGGATAAGCAGACGTGTTGCAATTGAATGGCCAGCACGGTCTCCAGACCTAACCCCTCTAGACTTTTTTCTTTGGGGGTATTTAAAAAGCAAGGTTTATAAAACCCCACCTGAAAATATTGACGATTTAAAAGATCGAATTGTTCGGGAATGTAGAGGAATTAGCAGAGAAACCCTTGCCAATGTTCGTGGGGAATTTCAAAATAGGCTTTTTTATTGTCTCGCTAATAACGGCGCACATTTTGAACATTTAATAAAATAATTTTCTTCAACTGAATAAAACTGAATAAACTGCTTATATTTAACACACATTTTTGCATCCTAATTGCCTATAACGTCTATTAACTTAATTTTTTTTGACATCGTTGGATAGCAGATCGTACGTCCTTTAAAATGATATATCACACTATAGGGTAATCATTTGACATACCAAAGTTCGAGGCCGATATATTATGCATTATTACAAGACATTTTTGCACACTATTCGCTTGTACGTCAACCGATTTAATTTTTTTTATACGGTTGGATAGACAATTTTATGCTGCTTACAATGATGTGTCACAAGGTGGGGGTTCCCATTTGACATATCAAAGTGAGGTTAGCTGGAGATGAGGAAGTGATTGACAGACTTTTAACAAATGCAAAATTAAACTTCCCCCTGTATATCTAAATTGATGTGTTTTTTCTTTTTTTTAAATTTTTCTATTTAACAAAGTTATTAAGGATGGTTCGTTTTGAAATGAAGGCACTGTATATATATATATATATATATATATATATATATATATATATATATATATATCAGGCAAATACGATTCAAGCTAGGATAAACGATGAATTGACCGAAAAAATAGAAGTAAATAATGACATCCGACAAGGTGACTCTCTTAGCCCCCTACTATTTAACATTATCATGGACGAGTTGATAAAGCAGATGCGTAGATTGAAAGGGTATAAAATATGAGACAGGGAATTCAAAATACTGTGCTATGCCGACGATGCAGTGTTAATAGCTGAAAGCGAAGACGATTTACAAAGACTACTGTACCAATTTACCATAACAGCGTAAAAGTTTAACATGAATATATTAGCGTCAAAAACTAAAGTCATGACTACATCTAGAACACTACTCAGATGCAAACTAGAAATAGACCACAAAATTATACAGCAGGAAATGAAGTTAAGTATCTCGAAATAGAAATATTTGGATACGGGGATGTTGAAACGGAGGTGAGAGGACAAACCATGAAAGCAGCAAGAACAGCCGCATGTCTTAACAGTACCATATGGAGCAATAAACATATAGGAATCGAAGTTAAATCCAGAATCTATAAAACAGCAATAAGACCCATACTAACATACACTGCAGAAACCACACCAGAAACCTCGAAAACAAAACAAATACTGGAAACAACAGAGATGAGAGTGGTGCGCAGGATAGCTGGCAGGACACTTATGGCTCGGAATAGGAGCGAAGATATAAGAAGAGTGTGTAAAGTCGATAACATCAATGACTGGGTATTACAAAGAAAAAGGGAATGGAACGAACACATCAACCGCATGACCGACGACAAAATAGTAAAGATCACGAGGGACAAATCACCAATAGGACGTAGAAGCACCGGAAGACCCCGTAAACGATGGAGTGATAACCTCGCAATAGACTGAAACCAGGCAAAGAGACGAAGAATAACAAGCAAATTACTTATATATCAAAAGGAAGAAGAAGAAGAAGAAGAATATATATATATATATATATATATATATATATATATATATATATATATATATATATATATATATATATATATATATATATATATATATATATATATATATAAACGCCAGCAGAGACGAACATATAAATGCTGTAAAGCAAAAAACAATTTCGTCTGCACTGGCCCAACACTGGTTAAACACAGGACATAAGATAAATTTCTCAGGAACCAAAATGCTATCGAGATGTGAAAACCTGTCCACACGAGTTATAAGAGAAGTCATCGAAATTGCAAAGAGACCCAACAACTTAAATAGCTGAGATGATATTCAGCAATTGCCTAATATTTGGAAAAACCTGCTTACGAAACATTAACTAGTAGTAGATAGTAAAGAAACGGATCACAACTCTGCAACACGACTCCCAAACACTGGCAACAGGGCGCTGAAGATATTAGATGCTCTATTAATAAATTTAAAAACCCAACTACTCAACAAAATGTCATAATACATACACGAAACCACCGACAATATTGCCAGTTTGCTCCGAAAAACAAACATTCGGACAATTTTCAGCATATATAAGAAAATTGGACAATGTTTAAAGTCACCAAAGGACCCTATACCGTTACAAGCAGACGGCGTTTTTAAGATACCTTGCTCTTGTAGTAAAGTGTATGTGGGTGAAAAGGACGGTCTAGATCCTCCACTAGGCTTAAGGAACATGAAAGATATAGAAAAAATAAACAAATTGTACAATCTGCAGTAGCTGAACACCAGCACAATTTTAATGTAAAAGAAACTAAGATGTAGCATCAGTGCCTGGTTTCTTTAAACGTAAAATTAAAGAATCAATCGAAATTTATAAATATACAGCGTACATCACACGTGGAAATTGATTGTAACGCCGGATCACGGTTCGTTGAGCACCAATCGAGTATAAATACGGGACTATGTAGTAATTGACGTCCTACTCACACGGGCAAAAATCATATTCTGGGAAAATTAAGCAAGAAATAATCACGGTGGGCATTCATTCAAAAATTAATATCTTACCGACACGTTCCGCCTCAAAGTTACTACAAATACAAGTTCCAACTACAGTATAGCACATCAAAATAGGATGTCTGGGAATGGTGCCAGCGAACCTACTGATGAATCCAACCGCTGACACCGTGTTAGAGTGGTCTATGAGAATAGAAGCTTGTATATCGGAGAATAAACAGGGACATTTGAATAAAGTAGGTTGTAAGGGCTTTTAAAAGTATTTAATAGTCTTAAATTTATCCGAATACTCAGTGATGGTTATTTCAGTGTTCTCATCTCAAAGAGTAAAGATTCGTGAAGATGCCACGTGCAATCGGAGGCGAAATGTAGGATAACAACTCCAATTTGGTCAGAACCATGATATTTAATATAATGAGCATCCTATACACGTTTAATCGTTTTATATATATATATATATATATATATATATATATATATATATATATATATATATATATATATATATATATATATATATATATATATACAGTGCCTTCATTTCAAAACGAACCATCCTTAATAACTTTGTTAAATAGAAAAATTTAAAAAAAAGAAAAAACACGTCAATTTAGATATACAGGGGGAAGTTTAATTTTGCATTTGTTAAAAGTCTGTCAATCACCTCCTCACCTCCAGCTAACCTCACTTTGATATGTCAAATGGGAACCCCCACCTTGTGACACATCATTGTAAGCAGCATAAAATTGTCTATCCAACCGTATAAAAAAAAATTAAATCGGTTGACGTACAAGCGAACAGTGTGCAAAAATGTCTTGTAATAATGCATAATATATCGGCCTCGAACTTTGGTATGTCAAATGATTACCCTATAGTGTGATACATCATTTTAAAGGACGTACGATCTGCTATCCAATGATGTCAAAAAAAAATTAAGTTAATAGACGTTATAGGCAATTAGGATGCAAAAATGTGTGTTAAATATAAGCAGTTTATTCAGTTTTATTCAGTTGAAGAAAATTATTTTATTAAATGTTCAAAATGTGCGCCGTTATTAGCGAGACAATAAAAAAGCCTATTTTGAAATTCCCCACGAACATTGGCAAGGGTTTCTCTGCTAATTCCTCTACATTCCCGAACAATTCGATCTTTTAAATCGTCAATATTTTCAGGTGGGGTTTTATAAACCTTGCTTTTTAAATACCCCCAAAGAAAAAAGTCTAGAGGGGTTAGGTCTGGAGACCGTGCTGGCCATTCAATTGCACCACGTCTGCCAATCCACGTCCCTGGAAAATGTTCATCAAGCCACTCTCGAATTGCCAAAGCGTAGTGCGGGGGAGCTCCATCTTGCTGGAAATGCAAATTATTTTCATTTAGTACCATAACAGCATTTTCATCCACTTGATTTTCTAAAGATTGCACAATGGCAGGGTATATTGTGTTTTCTAAAAGGTTTAAATAAATTTGCCCAGTTAAATTATCTTCCAAAAAAAATGGCCCGATGATTTCATTGCCATAAATTCCTGCCCACACGTTAATTTTTTCGGGATATTGAGTATGCCCTTCTCGGAAAAGGTGCGGATTTTCATTATCCCAGTATCTGCAGTTATGTCTGTTAACCAGTCCATTTAGAAAAAAAGTTGATTCATCACTAAAGCAGATATTCTTAGGTAAATGGGGGTCCTCGTCAATTCGTTGGCACATTAATTCGCAAAATTGAATTCTCCTATCAAAATCGTCTTCTCCGAGTTCTTGAAGAATTTGAATTTTGTAGGGAAAAAACTTATTTTGTTTTAAAACTTTATGCACAGAGCCAGCAGAAATGTTGGTTAAATTTGCGACCTTTGAGATGGATAAAGTTGGATCTATTGCAAACTGTCCTAGTACCTCGATTTGGCATGCTTCATCTACAACCCTTTTCTCAATAGATTTTTTATTACAAACGGATCCCGTTTCTTCAAACTTTCGTACCAATTCGAGTACATATTTATGGCCCACGTTTTTGTCTTGATGCCTCTCGTTAAATGCTCTGGCGGTTCTACGAGCGCACCGATCTTCAGCTCCATAGAGAAAAATTATTTCTATTCTTTCGGCTAGCGTATACACCATTTATATTCACGTTTCAACTAGGCGTCACAATGACAATTTTAACAATAATAAACAACTGGTGTTTAAAGATCTTAAAAATTTTATTTATTGCAGTGATTTTTTGTACCTATCAGGTACCGCAAAAAATATCATTGAAATAAATACACTAGATTGATTAGACTGCAATGAATTTTGCGATGAATTTTAAAACAGGCTTAGTTTTTTTCTCGCAAATATTTTAACTGTTTATTATTTTAAAAAAATATTTATTTTAAATTTAAAATAATATTTTACTCTATGAAGTAGCCATTTGACATAATAAAGTTTAAGGTGATAAGGTGTCTATTATTACCACACATCTTTTCTTACTATTCGCTTGTACATCAACAGATTTTGTTTTTTTTATTGGCTAAATAGGAGATAGTATGCCCTTTAAAATGATGTATCACACTATAGGGTAATCATTTGACATACCAAAGTTCGAGGCCGATATATTATGCATTATTACAAGACATTTTTGCACACTGTTCGCTTGTACGTCAACCGATTTAATTTTTTTTATACGGTTGGATAGACAATTTTATGCTGCTTACAATGATGTGTCACAAGGTGGGGGTTCCCATTTGACATATCAAAGTGAGGTTAGCTGGAGGTGAGGAGGTGATTGACAGACTTTTAACAAATGCAAAATTAAACTTCCCCCTGTATATCTAAATTGACGTGTTTTTTCTTTTTTTTAAATTTTTCTATTTAACAAAGTTATTAAGGATGGTTCGTTTTGAAATGAAGGCACTGTATATATATATATATATATATATATATATATATATATATATATATATATATATATATATATATATATTTAGAAATTAGCTACAAAGAGAATTTTTAATTACAGTTTCTATTGGAACAATACGAAATCCTTTCCATTACGTATTACACTAATGCATTTGTCAAGACGAAAAAAATCCTTTTTTTTCCTGGTCAAATTTAACCCGCAATTTGTAAACACTTCCATTACCGGAAATTTCATTTAAATAGAATTCCTTTTCCCGGGAAAAAATCGTATTGACCCGGCTCACACCCTTGCACAATAAACAGAGGTCTTTAGGAAACTTACAGTCAATAGGAAAGCAAATTTCTTTCAAACTGCCACCTTTTCTATACAGTTATAAATCTGCTCTCCATCTATACGCCATTAATTCTGCTATCGGGACGTTTCCTTTTTATATTTTTCTAGCCGCGAACCCCGATAGTGATTCTTCCATTACTCGGATCCGTTTAAAAAACTCGTAAATTGTGCATCCTAAGTGCTCACAGGCCCAAGGATGGATATTCGAAAAATGCTGTGCTTAAGGAATTCTCGGGAAACGGTCGGATAATAATGCCGTATGCGCCGAGGGTACCTAAGAGTATTTTTCTTAATGTATATAGAATAATGATAATAATATAGACAATTCGGAATTAGTGGCTGAAGAACTCGTGCTACTTTTCTTAATATAGGGTAAAAGTACGATTTGCGGCCACTTAAACACATAGGTAATAATTCGTCTGTAGAAAAATACTGAGGTCCAGCATTCTTGCCATCGTTGTGGTGATCTTTTTCCTACTGGGTTATTAATTTTTGCGCTTTTAACGAGTCTACCGTCCTCCATTCTCCCTATATGTTTGTTCCAGAATCTTCGCCTTTGTCTAACCCATCTTCCTATGTCCTGTATCCCGCATTGTTCTCTGATATCTTCATTCTGTATTCTGTCGTGTAGAGTTTTGCCTTGTATACTTCTTAATATTTTCATTTCGATTGTTCTCATCATTTGTAGAGTTCTGTCTGTATCTGGTCTTGTTTCTGCCACGTATGTTATGATCCTTTAAGCGTACTCTGTCAAAAGCCTTAGTCATATCGACGAATCACATGTACGCAGGTTTATTGAATTCTAGGGATTTTTCAGTTATCTGTTTGACAATGAATATTGCGTCAATAGTGGATCTGTTCTTTCTGAAACCTTGTTGTTCTTCTCGTATACTTACGATTTTGGTGATTTCTTCCAGTATAGTTTTTGTGATTGCTTTGGGAATGCTATCGAGCAGTGTTATTCCTCGATAGTTTTCTGGGTGCGTTTTCCGTCCTTTTTTAAAAATGGGTATTGTTACACTATTCTTCCATTCATTCGGTATTTTTTGTTCTTCTATAATATGCTTGAATAGGATTAATATTTCTTTCCATAGCTTTTCCCTCCGTATTTAAGCATCTCATTAGTGAATATTAATTGTAATTTACTAAAACAATTTTTTACAGATTTTTAACTTTATCGATTATTAAGTTGTATATTGAGTTTTAGAGCCGTTTGTTTCTTTTTTATGAATATTGATCATTTTATTCTCGAGTTTTATTGCTAGAGTAATTCATTAATTATTCTTTTCATATTAGTAATAGTTAATTTTGAGAGTAGCCTTGCTATTTACTATAAAATTTATTATATTTTAATGCATATTTGCTCTTTAGGTGCATCACGATAGCTGCAATTTATCGAAGAATCAATTTAACTAACATATTTTAAAGTATATTTGAATTGCATTCAAACTCCTGGCCTCACTCTGGGTTTAAAATTGTTGAAAATAGAATAATATAGCATCGTGATATATCTGGTGGGTCAAATACTTTCAGTTTGCCTTCAGTGTGATTTTTTGTTATTTTACAATATGTAAGCATTTGAAACTGGCCAAATTAGATTAAAATTCAAAAGATTTTAAACCATATAATTTTATTTATAGCATACGCCAGCTTTATGATAACAATAGAGCTAGACATTTGAATAAAGTATTTTATTATTATTTTTTAGTGAGTTTTATTTTTTGTACTTGCGTATCTATAGGAGTAAAGTTGAACGCTACTTCCTAACGGCATCGTGTAAGGTTTCTGCATTCAACAAATGCAGTGGTGCTCTGAAAAATCCACCCCTACATTCTGGCATAGGGGTTAGCTTGGCACTAACTTTCAACTAAGCTCTGATAATGTTATTCTGGTAACACACTATTATTGATTTTCTTCTCACTTAACTATGAGTTTTTTGCATACAAACACCAACGTAGCACAGTTCACCCTTATATTATTTATCATAATTAATAACTTAGGTCATATACCACTCATATATAATTATTATTGGTATAGTACAAATATCATTATGCTAATCAACACATAACCAAAGTCTAAGATTATTATTAAGTGCATTCCATTTTCTTTCTAACTTTATACGATAAATCAGGATCAGGATCTAGTATGGTTACTTTTTAAATTTATTTTCATATTATACAGGGTGCCTCAAAAGCTCTGAAAGTATCAAAGTTTTTTTTTTTTTTTAAACGGAATCCCCTGTATATTATTGCATTTTTGGATTCTCCGATCAAAATAAATGCCTATTTTAATAAAGTTTATAGTACCTAAACCTCAAGGGTTTTTAAATAATTTGAAGTTTAACAAAATCTAACCTAATTTTCATGTTTCAAATACTTAAGGAGTATTTCAGTTATGTACTCAAAATTTAGAACGAAGTGTAAAAATAAATCATATTTTATATCCCAATTATAATACACTTGCTGAATATTACAGGGTGTCAAAAAATTAAAACTAATCAAATAAGAAATTTAAGTGGCTATAACTTGATTAATTTAAATAGAACGTTATATTTTTTAATTTAGCAGAAAATGTACTTTTTAAATACCTCTCGAATGGTATAATAATAATAATGTTCTATAGCTAAGTCTTCGCGTTTTCTCAGAATACGCCAAATAATCGCACCATTTTGTGTTAATTGGATAGATGTTCTAATGTATCAGTAGTGGATATATGAGAGAAGGAAAGAGGAGGAGGAGGAGTAAAAAGAGTAAATCATCAACACTTTTCATCCTCCTCCTCTTTTCTTCTCTCATTATACTTTTCAAATCTCTCATTATACTTTTCAAAAAAGCTCGTATCATCAACACTTTTCATCCTCCTCCTCTTTTCTTCTCTCATTCGAATTATCTCGTATACATTCAAGTTACTTCGTATACATTCGAGTTACGTCGCATACATGTTAACATGACCTTGTATCCCTTCTTTAAATTTTGATTATAAAAGCAACACTTTACCAGCTTAAAACATACTAAAATGAAATATATCTTCTGCTTCTAACGAAAGTGAATTAAATTTATTAATTCAAAAATTTTATAAAAAATGTAAAAGTTCTGCCTTTGAGTTCGAACATTATGCAGTTGATAGTGGTCTATCTTGGTTTCAATATTATTTGGATATATCCAAAAACCATATAGAGGCTGTGAAATTGTGCGAACGTTATTTTCAAAACAAAGATATTGTACAGTTTATACGTGAATTAGTGAAGTTAAGTTGGTTTCATGATGAAGTTCGTCATTTAAACCAATATATTAGAGATCCCGTTGTATTAAAAGAACTAATCAAATCGCGTGGTGAAGATGATGCCTAAAATTGAAAATTTTGTGAGGGACCTTTATGAAGAGTTCATTATGAACGAAGCATGTTCCAGATATTTATCTTTTTTAGTTGAAGAAGAAAGTGAGGGTCAAGATTTATTGTTATATATAAAATATGTTGATCATGCAAATTGTTGTAAAAAAGCAGCAGAATTGTGTAGTGAATTTTTGAAGACCAAAAATGTGTTAAAATTCTTTGATGAACTTAAAAAAATTGGACTCAATAAAGAAATAAATTTATGTATTGATTTATTGGTTAATTAAAGTTAGTGTGAAATAGAATATTTAAATGTTTATAGTTGTTTTATTATTGTGTAACGGCTGTTATGTTTAAATATTTGATTATGTAAAAATAGGAAAATATAATTTTCTGTTAGTAATGTGGGGATGTGGATAAATAAAAAAAATATTATTACATTCATTGTTAATTTATTCATTCATAAAAAAAATTTTATACATAAAAAATACATTAGAAAGGGCACACATTGAAGGTGATTGAGAATGATAAAAACATTTAGGAGATGATTTAATTAAAACAGGTTGTTCGTCCAATTCAATTATTGGCTTAGTACAATATTTTCTAATAAAATTAGCTTTCTCTTCTCCTTTAATATAAATGAATTCTCCTTTTTCTCTATTGCATTTAGAAACATCAGATAATTTATTTAATCTGTCAGTTTAGTCTACAAAGCCTGTTGCTATACTAGCGGTATTATTTTTTTGCAACTGTGTAAATATTCCGTCCCGTATAGGGTAAATAACCTTGTATGTTACAGAGGTATTATTTAATAATCGAGGAATAATAATTTAATTACATTGACAATCACACCTATGCATACTAAACGAGGCAATTATTCGAATAATAGAATCTCGATAATTTTGAAGTCGTTTTACACAACGTACGCGATACAATTAGTATTTAATAGTTAACTACTTTAATAATGTTTCGCCGAAACAGCCAATCAGATATTGTATGAAAATTTATTATACATGGGCGTAAAATGTGGGAGAAGTGGAATCTATAAAATTTTTAGCAGTTACAGTATCAATTCTTGATAAAGCTACCGTGCAGCAAAACATGTTGAATATCTTTTTATTCAAGTTTCAATTAAAGTGGAATTTTTAAGTAAAAATCGAGTTTTACTTCGTTATCTTTAATCTTTCTTTTTGTCAGATACACTTATTAAAAGTTACCGTTTATGTAACAAATTTCTTTTTCCGAAATTATTTCTAAATCGTTGTCGCGTAAAAAGCCCAATTGAACTAGACAAAGTCTTTTAAAATAACACAAAAACTCTAGCCCGACTTCCCTATTTAGATAAATTCTGGCGACAAATTGTAGAAATAAATTTAAGGCAATTACTTTAAAGATAAAGAAAACGGTATTTTCTGTTTAGATTCTCTTTTGCAGGATTTACAAGTTTTAAATTGTTTTGCTTCGGGCGTTTGTTCAAATTGCCACAATTATTTTAATATGTTTAAGTTAAAATATAAACACCCTCTTCACTAAAAAGATTTAAATTCGGACGTCTTGTTAGACAGTTTAACTAAGATAGTAATTCCGAGATTCGTGAGAGAGGTTTAAAAGCTAGAATTGCTGTTAATGCAAAGAAAATTAAAATTTCTGGTTTTAAAAAACTGAAGCTACTCTTATAAAGTGTCAAGTTTAAAACAAATATTTTGGATCTGATTTGTTTGCGATTAATATTTAGCATTAGTGGAATTACACTCCATATTTTTCTATATCTTTTCTTTTAGTTTGGCTCGTAGCATCGATTTTTGGGGGTACCAAGAGTTTCGAAACATGTTAGTTTGCTGTTATTAATAATTTACTTGTTTAAATGTCTGTAAACAATTGCCTTGGATATTTATAGGGGCTCTTTTCATCCAGACCGATTGCACTTTTTATTAGAGACGTCATGAATTTTAAATTTTAAAAAAATTTTAATTAGAAAAAAAGTTATGCACAAATTAGTGCAAATACATTGCAAAATAAAATTCCATCCTAACTAAATCAACTATAACTCGGTTTCTTGAAGTCCAATAAAGGCCTATAAAGGCTTAAATCGGAGAAATGAGTAGGGAAAGGTAGTAGAAATGACGTCTCATCTCGTGTTTAGGTTGGAACATTGTTTTTTTTTTAACAAATAGGTCGAAAAATGATTTTTCCCCGGTTTTTTGGATTTTATGGAAAATATAAGGGATTTAGAGAAAAATGTTCCAGAGACAAATTGTACATCTTGAAAATATCTTCAAAATGGGTTTTTGTTTGTCCAAATCAGTCTGTAAACAAAAAAGTTATTGCAAATTAAATAATAAAAATGGCTTATTTTTCAATTGTTAATAACTTTCTTAATATTTATTGAATTGTTTTTAACTTTTACCAGAATGTGAGTTTTAAAGTGCTTAAAAAGTGTGCGGAAGTTGGGCGTAGTCGGTTCAATAGTTTTTGTAAAATTGCAATTGTTTATTAGAAAAACGAAAAAAGTTACTACTTTTGATTGGCTGTATCGTCGTCTAGGAAATTGCTACAGAGTTCTGTTAGCGCTCATTCTCTTGATAAAGACTTAAGCTATCATGTAGTAAAAGAATGTGGATATTTTTCATATTTTGTTTATGCAAAATCGTCATGAAGTTATGGAGAGTTTTTCGCTTATAAATAAAATAATTAACCACCGCATTTTTTGTCCGATTTGTTAATGAAGCATATCATTGGAAAGCTGGTAAAAACATACGAATTTTGAAAAAAAAAAGTCTCTACGACCAGTAGATAGGAGCCAAGTTAGCAGTTTTTTTTTCAAAAAATCACAGAGCAATTATTTATTTAGAGCTGAATTTTTTACAGTTCATTAATAAGAGCCTAAAGTGTATGAAATCATTCAATTGAGGTTAATTTATACACAATCAACCCTTCAGAAGATCGCTAAACTGAGGAGGGGGTAACCGAATCTCACCGGGTACAAAGTGAGAGTGTGTCTTCAAATCGGCGGGCGCTTGAAAAATTAGCAATATCTCCGCTTCTAAATAACGTAGAGCTTTCATTCTTTGATTTTTTTGGGGTAGCTCATCGAAAAATAGTATTGGGCACATGTTCAACCTTCTCGGACCCCCCCCCCCCCCGAAAATTGCATTTTTTACATTTAATTTTTTTTTACTCGTTTTACATGTTTTTTCATTGAAAAAGATTACATACTTTATTATATATAAATATTTACTTTTATGAACAATTATAATCAGCCCCCTCCTACCCCCCCAAAAATTATATTTTTCAAGATTTCGCATTTTTTGCTTTTATTACATATGTATGAACTAGAAATAATAATATCTTGCTAAAATTAGAATTATCTTATTATTGTATTGAAATAACATTCCTTGAATAATGTTATTGTTATAAAATAAGGTTGTATTAAAAGTTATTTTAAATCATAATTATCCACTTTTTTTACTACATGATAGCTTAAGTCTTTACGAAGAGAATGAGCACTGACAGAACTCTGTAGCAGTTTCCTAGACGACGGTACAGCCAATCAAAAATAGTCACTTTTTTCGTTTTTCTAATAAACAATTGCAATTTTACAAAAACTATTGGACCAATAGCACCCAACTTCCGCACACTTTTTAAGCACTTTAAAACTCACATTCTGGTAAAAGTTGAAAACAATTCAATAAATATTAAGAAAGTTATTAACAATTGAAAAATAAGCCATTTTTAATGTTTAATTTGCAATAACTTTTTTAGTTACAGACCGATTTGTACAAACAAAAACTCAATTTGAAGATATTTTCAAGACGTAAAATTCATCTATGAAACATTTTTCCCTAAACCTCTTAGATTTTCCGTAAAATCCAAAAAACCGGGAAAAAATAATTTTTCGACCTATTTGTTAAAAAAAAACAGTGTTCCAACCAAAATTTGTTGAGACATCTACTACCTTCCCCTATCCATTTCTGCAATCAGATCTCAGGCAGTATTGGAGTCATTTTTACCTCCCAAAAATCGCTTCGTTTCCTAGCCTACTTGCTTTTGTAGTTCAGTGTATGTGGGTGAAACAGGATGGTCTATATCTAATAGACTTAAGGAACATGAAAGATGTATAAAAAAGAAACAAATTGTACAATCTGCAGTAGCCGCACACCAGCATTGCCCAGGTCATACTTTTAATGTAAAAGAAACTAAAGTGCTGGCATCAGTGTATGGTTTCTTTAAATGTAAAATTAGAGATGATTGAGAAAACAGAGATGCAAGTTACAGTCTACATCACACGTGGAAATCGATTGTAACGCTGGATCACGGTTTGTTGAACACCAGTCGAGTATAAACACTAGTCTGTTGCTCCTCGATGTTCATTCGATGTTCTAATCTCGTGAAATAAAGACGTCTGAAGATGCCTCGTGCAATCGTAGGCGAAACGGTGGATAATAATACCAATTTGACACAGTTTAAATCCAAGAACCATGATTTTCAACAGATTTACTGATCTTGATATAGTATTCGAAGCATCTAACTAGGTCCATAGTGTTCAAAATCCGACTGCGGTGTGAAAGAGGCTTAATGTGCACCGTATTAAAAAATTAACTACGCCCCTGCTAGACATCTGCTTCATTATTATAATTAATCAATAAATAATCGTGTTCCGACTTGCCTGTATTTCATATTCATTCCCAGTTTTTATACATTTAGAATCAATAAAGAAAAGGGACGGAAATTAAATTATATTCGTTCCATTTCACAATATTGAAAAGCATCAATATCTTCGAAATTAAAGCGGCACAATTATAAAATAAAAAAGCCGAAATCTAATTATTCCCCTTAAATCAGACAAGATTCGAGATTAAGCCAAAGAGGAAAAAACGCCATTAAAAAACTAATCGAGAAAATCTGCTCCTTTAAAAGGGAAATTTTAGATCCTTAACATAAATTAAAAGGAGCTCGAGGAAGATTTTCTTTGGACTAATTTTAAAGATACCTAAAAAGAATATTTATTATATACGGCTTAATGCCATCTTAGTTTTAAAAATTAAGTTTTAAGTTAAATCGAGAAAATTAAAACTGTCTCTAATTCTTTTCGCTAAAAATACTTTTAGGTTTATATTCAACCCACTCGCATGTCATTGGTAATTAAACTCTATTTAAGACGGAAAGATTGAACAAAACTTAATCTTTTATTCAAGAAATATAAAATCCAGTACAAGCAGCGCCATTTCTTTGCATTTTAAGCAATTTAAACAAAGAAGTCTCTTACGAAATCTATACAGGGTGTGGAAAATACATGGACAGTGTTTTATGATGGAAAATTGACATCAAAATAGGTTAATTTAAGGTAACTTAGCTTCCTGCTTCGTTTAGGTGGTAAAAAACGTAAAAGTTTTAAGAAAATATTGATTTTTCTTGCCGGAGAGTAGGGGTGGGAAATTAAGGGCGCCACTGCATCGGGGCCAGGCTCAATGCAGAAACCTTCCACGACATTGTTTGGAACTAGCTTTCAACTTTACTCTTTGAAATTCACCATCTACAAAACAAAATAAATACCAGACGCAAGTAGCATGTGGATAAAATAAGACTTGTAGTAGATAGTTATAATAAAAATCTTTAATTAATATTCAAATAGTTAAAATAAAAATGTTCAATTAAATGATCTAACTGTAGCGTCAGCAGGCACGGATCCAAGTAGAAGGGCGGTGGGGGCGATCGCCCCCCCCCCCCCTCCAAAGTTTTGAATTCAGGAAAATAGACCCAATTTTAGTGTCTGTTTGAAGGTCATAGACAATGATGTTTCTTGCGAAGTAGTAGATATCAGTTGGACTTCCATTGTCTTTATTTTTGTTGAATATCGCGACGTTTCGGCTAGTAATTATCTCTAGCCGTTCTCAAGTGAAACTAAATAAATTCCTTAGCTACATGACTATTTATACTAAAAGTAAATGCAGTAGAGTATGACTGAGATGGGTGCAGTCATGTCTGCTATGGCAAAATCCCATTTTTATGATGCATTTAGTTTTAGTTTACAATTACTAAGAAGTGGTTTCCACACTTCTCTTATATCTAAAGATGGTTTAGTAAAACAACTCGGGTTCTGATGTATAACAACGGCTTCTTTGAATTTCCGTTTTCTCCAATGTTGTTCTCGGTGTAGTATTTTAGCTTCAGACCATTTTATGTGATGTCCATGAGTCCAGGCATGATTGGCGGCACCAGATTTTTCTGTTTCTCCTCGAGATGTGCATTTTTGGTGTTCTTTGATCCTTACGTCAAGAGGTCTCTTTATTTCGCCAATGTAGGAATAGACACATTCACATGGTATCTGATATACACAGTTCTTCATGTCTCTTTGGGTTGTTGGTTTGACCCTAGTGAGCCGACTTCTCAGAGAGTCATTTGAATTGAAAACAACGTTGATCTTATATCGTTTTCCTATTCTTCTAACTTTTTCTGAAATGCCTTTAACATAGGGGATGTTCAATACTGGTTTTCGTTCTTCATTCGTTGTCGATATTGTCCTATTTCTGCGTTGTTCAAGAAA
This sequence comes from Diaprepes abbreviatus, assembly GCA_034092305.1. Lineage (NCBI taxonomy): Eukaryota > Metazoa > Arthropoda > Insecta > Coleoptera > Curculionidae > Diaprepes > Diaprepes abbreviatus. The sequence continues at coordinate 3,235,967 of JASJET010000176.1, forward strand.
TTTATCTACTAGATATACTGGGTATCCGTTGGCTGTCAGATCACTTTTAATATAATCTATCTCTTTCATCAAGTTCTCGTTGGAGTTGCAGAGAGTTAAGGCTCTATCTACGAGATTTCTTATAATTCCTTGTTTGGTGTTATTGGAGTGATTAGATGAATAATTAAGGTATTGTCTTGTGTGCGTGGCTTTTCTGTAAACCGAAGTTCGAATTTGTCTGCTATATACTACTGTAATATCTTCGCTCAAATTTGTTGGTTCCTCTATCTCCCCGATCATAAGATCAAATTTTCACATTTTCTTTTATTGTTTTATTATATGGATTTTTCCCAATTTTCTGCAGTAACTTTATTTAAAAAATCTTTCAAAAGTTCAGTTAAATTACTAATTTAGTAAGTTGTGTTATTTCTAGCAACTCTACCCTTTACTTAAGAGAGATATTTCCTTCTCCAATGGACATTCTTCGGACGATCTATAAAAACAAATTTCTTATCTCCATATTTCCAGAGCTCAGTTCTTTTAATTTCAAGTAAATCCCGATCTTCATTGAGTTTAGTCAGAATTTTGTCGACGGTTGTGATCTGCTTCTCATAATAAAATGTATGTACAACTCCTTTTATTGCAGTTTACTTCTGTTCTTCCAACGAGGTTTTTCGTCTGCCTGTGATCGATTATGGCTTGGGAGTACTAATAATTCCAGTCGTTTTTTTTGCCTTCAGTATTCGGTACATAGTAGATTTTCCAACTGGCATGTTGGAACATATCTCAACAGAGCTTTTCACATTATTATCGAGATATTAATATCTGAAGCCATCATAAACATTCATGGTAATAAGTTTTTCATTGAGGAAAAAATGTCCTAGTTAAACGATTTTGGAATAAATATAGATGTGGAAGCCATATCTTTTGGGTATCTCACTAATCTCAAATAATATATAAAAATAAACACAAACAAAATAAATCACTAAGGACACACTGTAAGGTGTACTTTGCTCACTGACAGAAATTAAATTGAACTATCAGAAATTTTATTGTTGCCGTAAATTTATAAATGCCTATAATATATAAATATAATTAGATTTACGGAAGTCCTCAGTTTCCTGCGGCACTGGAGCAGATACGTTGGAAGTTTCGGTAACAATTTTATTACTCTCTCTAGTTCCTGAATAGAGTATAGGAATGTGTATGCTTGCGATCGCCCCTCCACTTCCCAAGATCTTATACTAGGAATGTGTATGGTACCCGCATGCTCCCCCCCCCCCCTGTTGGCAACTTGTGTTTTCGATTGCCCCCACCTCTCCAAGAGCTTCAAATTCAGAAAAATTGACCCGACCCTGCCGTTTAGACTAGAAATGGGAATGTTGCTGGTGTCTCCCCACCCGTCGATAACTTGCTTTCGCTTGCCATACTGTACTTTGGTGATATCACACCCCCCCCCCTCCCAAAGAGAGAGGTTAGATCCGCCCCTGAGCGTAAGCTAGGTTTTACAAAATATAAAAGAACATCAAACTAGTTTAAATATACAAAGAAAAAGGAAATAAATACAACCGAATTATCGAAAAATAATTTAGAAATAACACTAAATAAATAAAATTAATTTTCATACTTTTCTCTCTTAAATTTCAATCTCGATTACTGTATATAATACAATTTAATTGCCTCAAAGATTCTTGCATAGCATTCAACGTCATTATTCCTTACTTCGAATATCGTAAATCACTTTAAACTAAGTGCCAAAATCTCTAAACTTGGATATAATATTAATCTAAACCTTTTACAAATGAGAGTGATAAGTTGTAGCCCGAAACCTTTGCGAAATCCGCTCCATTTGTCAAACTGTTTTGCGTGATAAGGTCAGTCGGAGTTTTAGGGGGTGCTCTCTTCTTATCTGTTTAAGTAATTCGTTTAATAAAAGTGTATTGGTAAGCTTGGTTATGCATATATAGTGTGTCCCAGATTGGTGATGATTATTTTGGGGTATCTTCAACGTTGGAAGATGAATGAAGAAAAATGGTTATAGGCGTGAACTAACTTTATTCAACAAGATAACACTAATATTTGCATTGTCTTTATTTTTATTTATTTTTACGACGCTTCTATTAGGTTGTATCTCTAATATATATATATATATATATATATATATATATATATATATATATATACAGGTGTGGAAAGTCGAGAACAGAACCTCTTTAAAAAACGGAACGTAACAAAAAGCGACGGACAACCCGTTTAGCCATGTTGAAGAAGTGAAATAAAGCATACTGTTGTATCGTAGCTTGCTTCCTGGCTTTTAGCAAAAATGGCGTCGAACAAGGACTTTTCGCTGGTTTCGGGTCGTCAAAACACAGTGGGTCGAAAGCACGGATTTGATATTAAAAATAAAAATCGCAGACTGAAACTTTAAAATCATGAAAATTAATTCGAAAAACATCTAATGTGGTTCAATGCTTTAAAAATAAAATAAAAAGAATAATTGTATTTCCATGAATAAAATATTGCCCTTGACTTCACGGTACATTTTAAATATAATACTATAATAATATATACATGGATATCAATAATCGTTAAAAAGGCGAAAGTACTTTTTCCTCTATGCTTAAGACTTCTTAATAAATACCAATGCAAATAATTTGTAAGCAATATAGTATTTATTGATTCACATAAATGAATAAATAATACGACTGTAATAAAAATAATAAAAAGAACTTTTTAATCACTGCCTTCTTTGTTAACAGCTCTTTTCTCATTCTCCAATACGTATGAATTGTTATCCGAATCCTTACTATGTCAAAAACAGTGTAAGGATCCATCGACGCCAAAAGTTTTGGAACACATCCTCCATATTTTTTCCCGAGAACATTTTCGGGCAAAGTCTAGGCGATAGTTTCTTATCAACTTGTCCGTTGATTTTTGTGCATTTTTCGATAGTTTACCTATCGGTAATATCGCAAATGATGTCTGGTCAATGAAGTAAGTCATTTGTGGATTCCTGTTGGAATGTTGTACCAAGAATATCCTTTGAAGAATAATCTTGCTGTTTGAAGTTTGTATTGTATTCCCAAAACTTCTCTATTGCAGTTTAATGTTCGCTTCCAATAGTTTGCAAAATGATGGGAACCGAAGGATCAGTTTTCGCTTTACTCTTGTTATAATGGCTGTAGCCTGAAATACTCTGTACTTATTGAGACACAGTATCAATGTTGTTAAACTGAGAGGTAACAACGTTGGACCGATTTCGCTCCAGCCAAAGCATTCACCTAGCCATCCATCATCGTCATAGATAAGTTGTACTGTACTGAAGCTCGGGTGGCAAAGAAAACTATTATATGGTGCAAGTTGTCTGGTTCGAGTTCATAATTTTCTATTTTCGTTAAAGGCTTTTGTTCGGTTTTCTTAATAAATTCAAATTTCAGAGGCCCGCAATTCATAGTAGACGAGGGCTTGGAATTGTACAACACAATCTGTTCTTGTCGAGTTTGCGTGTTAATACCTGCTAATTGAAGTGGAATAAGAGAGGTTAGGAATAAGTTTGTATCAGAAATAGTCAGGATCAGTGAATTTCATTTTGTACTGGCTCTGACCTGATGTTCCATCGAAGCCCCATTTGCAAATGAAACTCATATCTACAATTCTAATTTATCGATTTGTTCAAGGGCGTCTAATTTTAAGCAATATAATTCAATCTACTGTATGATATAGTAAACCTCGGCTTTTGATTTAGTAAAAGTTAGATACTCGTCATGTGGATAACATGCTTTTTTTTGTATTTTACACACCAGAGTACGGCGAAAATATATTACTGCCTTTCTGTTTCGCCCAATGTGTAATCGTTGATATTTGTTTCTCGACAATCCAATGTCAAATAGAAGAGCGGCGCACAAATATAACTGAGCGCGACGCAACCACAACACTGTTGCCTTTAACCTGAGACGAAACTTTAGAAAGAAAAGACTGGCCGTTAATATTACCGAGGTTTAAGAGAAACGTTACTATAGCCAAACTTCTATTTTAAATTTCTTAACTAGAAATTATTTTGGCCGTTTCTCAAATTCTAACCCACTAAGCCCGTCTAACTTGTTTCAGATAGTTCGGACAGAAGATCGTAGGGAACGCCTACCGCAATATTACCCCCCCCCCTAACTTCCATGCGACACGAAAACGAGCAGTACCTTGAAAGGAATGAGAGGGTGTATTTACTTTTCGTCTAAACTTATAACGTAATCGACGGAATTTGGAATATTTAATGACTATTTGATACATTGATTGTTTTAAATACATCAAATAGTCGAAATACAAAAAAATTAGTTTTTGTTGGGCGTTGAGCGTAAAGAGAATTGATATTTCTGTTACAAAATAAACATTTATTCTAATAAAAATACTAGTGAAACGCTACGGTAATTTCTAAGTAAATAAGCTAATACACCACTTTAAAATTAAAAATCATTCTCAAAAATAAACTTTTATTCTGATAAAAAATAAAAATAACACGTTCAGTAATTGTAAATACATAAACAAATAATTAAATTCAATTTAAATCAACAAAAACACCTAAAAGTCTACAATAGGTGTTCAAACAGGCCTCCACTTTGAGCGGGACAAGAACCCTGTCTATTGTAAAATATGGTTCGCGTATTTGCCAAAACTTTAGGGGTTATATCCCTATTAGCTTTAAAATATTCCGAACTGTTCGAGCGTTCATATCAAGTTCTTAGGCAATTACGGTACTATTGCAAGGAAAATTAATTTCTGCTAAACTACAAACGTCAGTCTCCCTGATTTGCTCGTTCTTCAGTAATTTGAGGAACCGGTTGCTCCTCATTATTATCAGTGCATTTTTTACAAATTTTTAGACAACCAGTTGTCTCAAATTTTTTAATAATTTCCGAAATTCTAAATTTTCAAGGAACAGGATGATTTTCGCACATAAATACAAATTTGCCGATTATTTACCAGAATAGTGTACCACTTAATAATGTGCTCTTTTTGTTCCGTGAAATAAACTACCATTATAACAAAAAAATTTGGCGCGAAACACGGTACTTGCACTTCGACGGCCGAATGAAAGCAAATAACTTGGAATTCTCTTGTTGTGCGAGGGCGTGGCTTATGCTGGCGCCCGCTTTCACCGCGCCAGCATTGTATTACCCCTCATCCGAGGGCCAAACTTGTAATTTACACGTATGTTGATGCTTACGATGCATTATCTTCTGTCTCATTCTGATTTGATGAATAATATAGTATTTTCTTTATCATACTTAAGAAACGTCGAGTTTCTGTTCTTGATTTTCCAGACCTGTATATATATATATATATATATATATATATATATATATATATATATATATATATATATATATTGGCGACGACTGGAGAGAGTAAAGAACTGACGGAAGCCCGTCGTCTTGAGCGTAGAACCTGTCCTTTACTTCAAAGTAAGCACTACGCAGGCAACACTCCAAAAGATCCATCACCCCGTCCAGTGGTAACGTGGTTCGATCTGATAAAGTAGTATCATTTGACGCCTAGGATAAACAACACCATATAAAATGGTCTGAGGCTGCGGCAAAATATATGGAACCCAACATGCAAAAAAGAAAATTTATAGAAGCAGCATACATTAAAAACAATAATGGAATCTTCAGTAAACCGAGTGTTGAGATACCTAATCTTTGGCAACCACTACTTTGTAACATCAAATCACTGAGGTGTGTACAGTGAAGCGAAACTTTGAGCTTCAGTGAACACAGTCTCTATATAAGCTCGTAGTCAATCTTCAACATTGTCTACAACCTTCAAACAAACTAATACAAGGCTCTTTCTATTGGATTGTTCGTGCACTTCGTTTCTCTATCTAATATGGATTGAAATGGGTACTTCCGCCATTTTAAGCCCTAGGGGGTTGAGACTTCGTGGTTGACTTGTCATCCCTAGAAACCCTCACGTGGTGTTGCCAAATTGTGCACAATTTCCCTAACTTATGGGAAACGTAAGTTTGGCAACGTCGCGCTACGGTATATTACAAATTACTTTTTGCCCTATTGAACAGGATATTATTAAGTCTGTACTAAACAAAATTGAAAAAAAAAATCTAAATAACAGACCACTTTTAATTACTGTTATTAATTCTCAATTCATTATTTGGAAAAATTTTGTTCTCTGAAATATGATTTTTTGGTTTTTAATTTATTTCGCAACGGCATTATATAAAAGTTATAACGTGCAACATTATGCTTTTTTGTTTTTGCATGGGCGCCCTATATTTACAGATTTGTGGCATTCACGCCATTGCAATTTTTTAATTTTCTCTTCAAACATCCACTGTAATTAGTTCGAGCGAATTACCAATAGTTGCTTTACGTGCCATGAACAGAATTAACTGGCTCTAATATAGTAAATTTTCCTAGGTTCGCTTTTACGTGATAATTTTTATCAATTTAAAGCTAAAATATTTAATTTCATATATAATTATATGACGGTAAAATAATTACAATGTGTTCGTCTCCAACAAAATTTTGTAATTTTAGACTAGTAAGTGTCAATAAATTTAAGCTATTTTCACATTCCCGCATACTGACGCTAAAGTAATCAGAAGAAATATTTAGCTTTCTTTTTTTATAACTATGAATAGTTGTGACTTGCGTTGCGAAAGTGTAAATGATACTTTACTGTAGATATACCCTCAAGTACTCCAAATAGGCAAGCAATCGATTGATAAACAGAATTCAGAAGACTGAAAAGTGACCACGTCATCGGGAAAATGTCAAAATTGTCGTTGAAGATTTGTAAAAATCAATAATTTACCTTTTGATATATGTTTTACCAGACCGAACTCCTTTTAAAGCTGACTTTTATTTAAGAAGTGGGCTTAATATCATTGCAAGGACACATTAAATGGTAGATTTTTCGTAAAGATAAATTTTAGTACAGTCGTAATAAAAAACAATGTTTAAAATCATAAATTTGTATAGATTTTCATCAAAATGTGAAAAATTTTCAAGTCTAATGTCATATGTACAATGTTAAAGTATTGCTTTACCAAAATTAATGAGTGGCAGGTTGCCAGATTTCTTTTTTTTCTTAATTATTCACATTTATCAACGTAATCTATTCATGTTAATTATACTGATGAAGAAAACTAGGTTAGCTCTTCGAGCAGTATTCTGCCTACGATACTTTATGCTTGAAAGGTTATTTCAGGTCAGGTTTGTTTTAGTTCGTCGAGGTCTGTTCTGGTTAGTGTCAATTTGCTCTCATTTGCTCCAGTTTGTTTAATTCTAGTCAGTTCAAGTTAGTTTAGGCATACTCTAGTTAGTTCAGGTTATTTCTAATTAATTTTAATCGAGTTAATTCAGGTTAATTCAGTTTTTCTTAATTTTTTGTATGTAATTGACTTTATTTTTAGATACGATTTATTTATGCAAACATATTTGTAATCCTTTCTATTATTAAATGCATAATTAACAACATTTAAAAAAAAAGAATACCCATTTTTTGCAATAACAATTAAATAGAAGCAAAGCAATGACATATATTTCTAAATTATCAGAGCAGTTACAAAAGATTTTGAAAAATGACAATATAACCCTTAGCTACAAAGAACATAACCTCCTACAACTATATATTTATATATATATATATATATATATATATATATATATATATATATATATATATATATATATATAGATATATTGCCTTTGAAACACGCTAAACGATGCTCTCATGGTGGGATCGTTTGGTGCGGCACGTGGCTTTGGCTGCTAAAATAAGCGGTAGGCTTGCTTGCCAGTACCGAAAAATGCGACCCCTATCCTTTGGGCAGCGCGTTTCGTGTACTCGATTTTACATATTTCTGTTTTAATTCACCGTCGCGCCACCATATGACGGCTCTTTTACAAACTTTGTTAATCTGTGTGGTTCTTGTATTATCAAGTGGACAATCGAGATGTCGCCTTTGTCGTCTTGTTTTCTGTTTTTTAATTTTAAATTCAGCTTTATACGATGCAAAGGCGAGATGATGGTTTGTACCGAATGCGGTGGCCTGACGAGTCCCATATTAGGACGAAACAGCGCTGTCGCCATCTGTTGGACCCGGAGTTTTTTCATATTTTGAAGTGCTCCGCACTTTTTAACACGAGAATCATGTAGATTGACAAATTTTCACGTCCGCTTGGCCAATATTTGATTCTATTTTATTTTAAATTACACGGACAAAAACTTATCTACTTATTTATATATATATATATATATATATATATATATATATATATATATATATATATATATATATATATTTAATCAGATTTCATTAAAATTGTTTGATTGAATTTATATAGTCTTTAACAGTGACTGTTATCTGGCAGGATACTGAAAACCAATCTTTTATTTCCAGAGGAATTATATATTTTGTAAAACTAAAGAAATGTATATATTTTTTTACGTGGAAGTAATAAAAACGCATTATTTTTATATCTTACTGAAAGTTTAGTTTTTAATCATTTGTATTATACGTCAACTTTTCGCTTATTACTATTCAAAAAAAAATCTCTTCAAGGAAAACATATCCTTCATACCTTACGAAAAAAACTTACCAAATCATCAGTAGTAATTACCCAATTACTTCCTTTTTCTTTTATCTGGAGTATAAACTTAACAACATTTATACTCGGGAGTATATTTAGTGTAAAACAACAAACAAAAACGGAAACTAAATTAGTTTCCATTAAGCAAGAGAGAGAAAAACCTTCTCAGGCCATTAGGAATCTTACAGCGCTTGATGTAGCTACTTTAATTAGTTTCATTCATACCGGGACTATTTAATAAAATGTTTATTGTATTAGAAGATAAAAAAATTGGGATCAGGTATGGTAAAGCCTAACAACATTTTGCTTCAGACCAGATCAGTAACGTTTCTTTCTTTTCTCTTTATTTACCTTTAACACAGATGGTAAATATTTATTTCTAAAACTTGTTATGATAACTATATTATGTTTTGATCCCCCAAAAGGCTGATAAAAGTGATATCTCATACAATGTGATTTATTTCTGCAATATATATATGGCTGTAGGAAATAAGATGGATCTCATAGAGAATAGAAATTTTGTACAATTTATGTATGTATGATTTTCCGATTGATTTTTTTAAAACGTGAATAGATAAGGCAGGTATATATATATATATATATATATATATATATATATATATATATATATATATATATATATATATATATATATATATATGAAGTAAAATGCGAACAGTAAATGTCAACTTCGTTCCATCATAACCTTTCCGTGTTGGAGGTTGCACAGTTTGGATAAATTGCTTCAAAGCACAATTTATCCTATTCTACCATCATCGAGATGATGGCCTACCTGTACCACAATACCTAGAAGAAAGTCAAAACTTGCACTTCTGCCGTATCACTGCTGTGTCACTTTAATCAATTTATATCAATCGATAGGTTTTTCAATTATCTACTACATTTTTTCATACAACCCTTATTTTTCAAAATAAACTGGAAAAACTGAAAAAAATGACCATTTTTTGGGCTCCATTTTGTAAGCCAAGGACCGTATGAATAATTATCCATATTTTAGACGCAAAAGTGAACTTAAATGATCAACTTCATTACCTAAACCAGAATAACTTTCGGCAGTATTTCGGTTCGAAATCTTTGAATAATTGCTTCCACGGGATTTTTAAACTTTAATATTTTCTTCATAAATCTGCTTCTTCTTGACGTCCATGGCCGACTCGGACAAAAGCAACTGTAAGTCATATTATAAAGAAAAGCTCCCTGGATGGAAAAATATTAATACGAATCTGTCGGACCCCCGTCATTAAAGACCACGGCGGAAAATGTAACATTAAGACCTCGTGATTTATCAACGTTCTTTTTTGGAAACGCCTTTGTCTTTCCATCATGGAAATTGGGGCAGATTTTTAGTGACAGTTCCAGAGTGGAAAAAATGTCTTTATATTCGTCGGGAGATCAATAATAAAAAGAGGCACAATATTTAAATTCTTCAAGTTTTCGTTCTAGTTTATACATTCTTTTTTGTTGTAAATCGACTAATTTGTATATTAACTGACATTTCACGATTATAAGCAAAAAATACACTCAGGTACTAAATTATAGAATATTTCTAAATAATTTATTTTTGAAAATATTTAGTTATATATATATATATATATATATATATATATATATATATATATATATATATATATAAAGGGGGAAGTAGTCGCGACTGACAAGTCAAGAAACAATATTCCAAACTAGGGTTATTGGGGATGCAGTCTTTTTTAAATTTGTAGGCCTTGGGTAGAAAAAAGTCCTTTTTTGATTGTGTCAAGGTTTCGAGAATTTATTTATCTCTTCTTCAGGACATCTCTACAACTATTAATTAAACAGTTAGAGTATTAACCTAACGTTTGAAAAACAGGGGAAAAACCCAACATTAGCACTTTTTAACTATATTTTGAAAGAATTGTGAAAATTCGTTGAAATTCTAGAAAATGTGAAAACAGCCAAACATCCTATTTGACCGTTCCACAATTTTATAGTGACACCTGTCATGTGTCAATCGGGAAGTGTCGTGGGGAATGATGTAAGTAGTGGGGGACAATACGGATCCGTAAACAGTGGCGTAGTTAAGCATGAAATTTAGCAAAAATAGAACATAAAGTTAAGAAATTACTTGTTTTATATCTTTTACATAATATAAGAGAATGAAAACAGAATGGCGTATATATATATATATATATATATATATATATATATATATATATATATATATATATATATATATATATATATATATATATATATATATATATGTATATATATATATGATTCAATATTAATCCGCGCGATTATAGAGGTTGCATATAATTCCTCGTTTTGTCACAACAGAATGATAAGAACTATGAGTAAGATATTGTCCAGTATGTGTTGGCTTTCTGTATACTGAAGTTTTAATAGTTTCGTTTCAACGGTTCACCATGACATCTAGTAAGGGCACTTGATCATTTACCTCTTTTTCCATGGTAAACTTGATTGTAGGTCGAATGTTATTTAGATGTTTCAAGAAATTATTAAGTTCTTGATCGTCGCCCTTCCATATGATGAAGGTATCATCGATATATATCAACCAGACTTTCGGTTTTACTGTTGCCATTTCTATGGCATGAGTTTTGAACCATTCTTCTGTGCTTGGTGGTTGTAGATCTACAACCACCAAGACTTTATTAGTCATGAAAGAATTAATAGTTGAAATTTTATGGGGTTTTAAACAACAATTCCATTACAATTCAAAGTATATAATAAACTATGTGGTTGAAAATTTTTACAAGACGAAGAAAATTCTTTTTTGGCAGATATTTGATAATTCGCAAAATACGGTTTTAAATAGACTATTTTGGGACTTTAAATGTACCAATCGCAGGCTCTTATACACCTCAAGGTCTCAAATTCAGGATGAGTTTCTTTTTTAATAGCACAATAACATACTTCGAGAAATATCTATATTGAAAAAAATTGTAAAATGAAGCGAAAACTGCGTAAAACCACATTCATCGAAAAATACGTATCAAATTTAAACCTCAATAAAAAAATTAGGAAAATATCTCGAAGTTCAATTTTTATATCGGCTGCCATTTCTCGTTGATTGACAGTTTTTATATTCCCTTAAGGCTCAAAATGAACGAATGAATGGTATGTATCGCGTGTTTCAATCCGTCTAAATAGATGAATTTTATATGTTAAATTTTATTATATAAATAATTCAAGTCACATTTTATCGGTTCGGTTTTTAGGTTAGAAAATTTGAAACTCTACATTAGCGGAACATTAATTATTGTTTGCTGAAAGTATTTCTATTTTTTACGTGTTTCATGATTTTTGGATTAAAAACACGAAATGGGATATATTTACATTGTGGCTAAGGATAATTGACAAAAGATGTTATTTCTATCCTTTATTTAAAATAGAATACTACCTTTATTAATAATAATAATAATATTAATACAAGAGCTCTACCCGCCGAGGATGCTGTGCGGAAACCTCAGAACTTACTCAAGCAGGACGATCAAGAGAACGCATGAAATGGACTGTGCCCATGAATGAGTCAATAATGTGCATTTTTTACAGGATAACTCATCTTGGACTAATTCTGCAAGGAATATTTATACATACAAGTGTCATAACACAGAATAGCTGACCAATATAGAGTTATTCTCTGAAACAGCCTTATCCCTGTAACACGGCTTAATACCATCAAAACGGAAGTTGAACGTGAGATCAGGGGAACTGACAATAACAACGGTCCAATTGCTGGATCTGAGCCAGAGCCGAAACCCGATGTCCAAGAATAGCAAGAACAATTGAATGACTATATCTAAGAGGACAACGCTGAATTCCTTTATCAGAAACTATTAACAGAAATGAGTGCTGCGATGTTGGAGTATAACGGAACCAATCCGTTATGCAGACCGGCACTGATAAAAATTAATCATCTAAAAAACTAGGTATCATGTTGGACATCATGAACAATCGGGTCTTGCCAGTTTATGTTTCAGAGGCCTATACTATGGAGTCCTTACATACGACAATCTATTGTGGTGCGACTGCGATAGCTAAAGCTTTAGAAATTAAAATTATGACTGAGCTCCGATCAGCAAGAACGGAACCCAACACTTCACCTCGGGAGAGACGTCTAAATAACCAAATCGAAGATCTTTCAAAAGTTATAAGACAGCTGACAGAATATATTAGGGGCATGAGAACAAGTAAACTTTAAAGACGAGTTGAAGAAATAATTAATCGAGCCCTGTACCACTCGCAACACGACCCAGCGAATGGTACAGCTCAACAATGCCTCGACGCACTGAAACAGAAGTTCTCTGCTATTGAAGGACAACTAAAGAGATACAAGACCAGCAATAACCGAAAACAATGCGTTATTCCCAACGATCAGAAAAGACTTTCTACCATAAGTTAAACTATCCGCCTAACATGACAGATAATTGATATCCCAACAGAGAGCAGGCAGAAGAGTTTTGGGGGAACCAACTTTCCACACCCGCCAATTGTAACACCGCAGCCGGCTAGATCAATGACGAGCACCAAATCTGCCAAGACTACAGATAGATGCAGTTTGAGTCGTTTACCACCGAGAAAATCTTAGGAAAAATCAAGGCATTCCAGAATTGGAAAGCTCCAGGTCTCGACCGGGTCCAGAACTACTGGCTCAAGAAGTGCAACATCATCAGCGGTAATAAGCAATCTATTTCATTGCAAAATTCCAATTACAGCCTGTGATATATTGAAAAATCCATTTTTGAGGGTGAAATTTGGGGGCAATTTCACCTCCTTAAAGTGTTTTTCCGAAGATAAAAAAATCCTTTGTCATTTATTTCATCGTAGCCTACAACATGTCAAAAAACATAACTGCTTGGATTTATTTTAATTTTCCAACTGAACAGCTCTCAATTATATATATATATATATATATATATATATATATATATATATATATATATATGTATATATATATATATATATATATATATATATATATATATATATATATATATATATATATATATATATATATATATATGTTTATGCGGCTTTCACGGATTCCTCCGTGTGAGATGCAATAGCAGTGGATATATCCACATTATGCTGTTGTGGTGCTGAAATCACATTCAGCAAACATACAACTAGATGCAACTCCGTGTGTGAATGAAGGAAAATGCGTACAGTGAATGCAAACTTCGCTCCATTATATCCTTTTCTTGTTAGAGGTTGCACAGTTTGAATAAATTGCTAAAAAACACAATTCATCCTATTCCACCACCACCGAAATGGTGGCCTACCTGTACCACCACCCCGAGAAGAGAGTTAAAAAACTTACCCCCTCTGTTACAGTGATACGGCAGAAGTATATGTTTCGTCTCTCACTAGACTCATCAGGGTACCGACATGCACCTGGCTGTGCAAAGGACAGATCGGAAGAAAGCATGCATCATTGAACGCGGCTTCGCCGACCTCCCGCCGGATGGCGTATATATGTTTATGCGGCTTTCACGGATTCCTCCGTGTGAGATGCAATAGCAGTGGATATATCCACATTATGCTGTTGTAGTGCTGAAATCACATTCAGCAAACATACAACTATGTGCAACTCCGTGTGTGAATGAAGTATATATATATATATATATATATATATATATATATATATATATATATATATATATATATATATATATATATATATATGTCTTTGTAATGGTAACCTTACTATGCCGAATCTCGAAGAAGACCGACAAACAAGTAAAGCTGTGTTTTGTAATGGATATTTTTCTTTTGGAATGATATTAGTATATAAATTAATAAAAACTAAAGACAAAGGGAGGCCCTAAGATACCCCTGTTCTTATTGCTTTAAGTTCTGACATATATTCGTCCGCTGATACCACGAAAAAATCATTTTTCACAATTTCATCCACCGGTATATAACGGTAATACTCTACAAACTACTTATTTCTAATTAATAAAATAAAATTACTTGATAAAAAGAAATGAATTAAAATCATTTGAAATCACCAAAATATAAAATCATGAAAGTACATAGCAAATCTCAAATCCCACCGGCAACAATAATAATTTATTTTGTTGATTTTAAAAAATATGAAACAATACTTTTATTTTCACTCTATGAAAGTAATTAGCTAGTGGTATTTGTTCCCCATTTGCAAGCATTGGCATATTTGAATTATTTCATTTGGTTTTCGAAAAAAAAATATTTTTTTCAAAGTAAATCGAAGTGGAATTACGTATTAGTGAAAACTATGTTTTAATAATTTTGTTTTGCATCGACACTTTCCAGCGTAGTAAAGCGAAAATAATTTTGAATTAAAATTGCTTTTTATCGTGCGTATAAAGCACGTTCTTGTATTTAATAATTTGTTTATAAACTGAAAAAATAGAGTGGTTTTTATTTAAATTCCTCTGGTTTTCCTAATTGTTCGATTTGAAAAAAAAACAAGGCCGCAAGTAAAGTTGGTCCAATCATACCAAAACCTCATCAAACTATCAATATATTAAAGACAGTTTTAAGACATTTTTAAGACATTTTCATCTTAATTTGTATATATATATATATATATATATATATATATATATATATATATATATATATATATATATATATAAAATGACAATATAATTTTTAAAATATGTCATACAGCGCAAAAAATCTGAAAAAAATTAGTTTGCATTACGAGTGAAAAATAGTTTTCCTCATTTGTTTATTTGTACCATTTAAAACTGGTGACGGGTAATGACATTTTTGACATACACAGTAAGCTTGAAAAACCTTACTTTTAATAATGTTTTAAATAACTATGTTTCTTTTCAAATTTACACAAGTAAGTCTCCCCAAAGCTCCCTCTGATAAAAGTCTGGCTTTGTCTCAAAATAAGAAACTTAAATTTATTTTATTTCTAGTTGCGATTTATGTCAAATGAGTAAATTGATTTTCTGCGATATCGAACGTGACGTAACAAGATAATTGGGCATTACTTTTATTTAAAAAACAAATGATGAGTGTCAATGTTATGTAAATACAAATAAAAATATGGAATCATTGCTATTTATGGAAACTCACGTGCGTCGTATATGTAATTAGAAACGTGACGTATAAAAACTGAATCACATTATTCAAAAATATATAGGGTGTCACATTTAAAAATAACGGCAAGTTTGATGTATTTCTCCGAAATAGTTTAACCTATAACTCCTGACTACGTCACTGAACCCTACATTAAAAACCCCAATAATTTAATTTTTTTAACTTTACGATAAGTTGCAAAATAACCGAAATACGAGGGGTACCCCAAAATGCTCTGTATCTCCAAAACGAATAGATCTATGAAAGTGCTGTTAGTGGCATCGTTCATTTCTTAAAAAAAGCAACACAGTGCCACGAAAACCTTATCCTTCTATTTTTATTAATGGCGGAGATAACTCGTAAAAACATCGAAAATTGGACATCCTGTAGAAAAAAAATTATTTTAACCGAGATTCTGGGTTTATATTTAAGTTTAACATATTTCTATTAAAATCGCCAAAATATATAATGTTATATTCGGAATCAGTTTCGTAAATAACGACTCCGCGGTGCGGAGGGGCACAGTCAATTCAGGGGCGTCCTCAAGTTTCTGAAACGCTAACAGTATTGTAACAACTGTTTACCACGTGATACTGAAAGGGGTTAAAACTCTCCAACAATGATGTCTCATTCGCATCAGCAACATAGACAACAACAAAATAGATAAAGAGGATATAATATAGCAAAGAAATGACATATACAGTTTATTCACTGTCCACTACAAAAATACAATAATTTATCAACTTGCAGGAAAAAAAAAATAATAAAAAATCAGTACGTTACAACAGATGTGCCAATAAAACTAATAATAAAAAATTATGTGGTATAGAAATCGAAACGACATGCTGTAAAAAACAATGTTTCTAGAAAAATAATATTTTTAAAAAAAAACTTCAACCGACTTCTAAAAATGCGCTAAAAAGTGAAAAATAACTATAAATTTTTATATGAAATTGAAATTTTTGAAGTCGGCGCCAAACTAATACCTGACAAAATCTGATTCGCATAAACAGATTAAAAATACTTTATTTGTAATTGCTTTCTTAACATAATTTGTATATATCGGCAGTTATTTATTTCATATATAAATAATTTGGCGCCGACTTCAAAAATATCAGTTTCATATAAAAATTTATAGTTATTTTTCACTTTTTAGCGCACTTTTAGAAGTCGGTTCAATTTTTTTATAAAAATATTATTTTTCAATTTTTAGTTTTCAATTCATCATGATATCCATAAATTATTTGAACTAAGCACTAATCGAGATTACCTCGCAATGATTCCAAGGTGACAAAAAAGTATCCATTTTATCCAAAGTTGTAAAACACCCTCAAATGAACCACTAAAATCTTAGATTGGTAAGACAGGCCCCAGAACCTTCCAATATCGATATTTAAAGAACTTGAGACGGAAATTTCTTAGCCCGATATATTTTATACTGCATATTGAGTGTGTAACGCCCCAAGAACCCCGCGATATAAATTTTAGGCAAAATCGGAATATATAAAATTTTCAGTCCCTAATATTGTATCTTATCAACCTAATAGTTGTAAAAAATTAATTTCATATTCGTCATACACGACCCCAAAAACCATCTAATACCAAATCTAAAAAAATGCGAATAAGGTAAAATTTTCAACCCACCATATTGGATCCGCCATATTAATTTCAAAAAAAAAAATTTAACGTCTTAATCCAATCTAAATCTAAACCCTTCAGAGCCCCCTAGTACCAATTTTGAATAAAATCAGGAAACTTAAAATTTTTAGACCGTCATATTGCATCTGACATATTAGATTTTCTTAAAATAATTTTATATCCGCTATTTACATCCTCAAAGACGATTCAGTCCCACCTTTGAACAAAATAAAAAATGTAAAATTTTTAGTCTTCTATATTGGATTCGCCATATTAAATCCTGAAAAAATAGTTTTAAATTCATAACTTACACCCTCAAGAACCCCCTAACCAGTTTTGAAGAAAATCGAAAAATGTAAAATTTTTAGGATGCCATATTGAATCCGCCAGAGTGAGTTTATCAAAAAATAATTTAAATTCGAAATTAACACTAACAAAAATCCCCAATACTGATTTTAAAGAAAATCGAGAGGTGTAGAATCTTTAATTCGCCATCTTGGATCCGTCATATTTAATTTTTTTTTGAAATAATTTCAGATTCGTAATGTGTGACCCCAAAAACTCTCCCATATCAATTTTGGAAAAAAATTGGACTAAATTAATTTTTTATCCGCCATATTAGATACGCCATGTTGAATTTTTAAAAATAATTTGAGATTTGTTATGTGTCACCTCGAAAACTCCCCCATACTAATTTTGGAGAAAATCGGCCAAAATTGATTTTTTCGTCCGTCATATTGGATCGGCAATATTGAATTTTAAAAAAATTATTTCAGATTCGTTGTGTGCGATCCCGAAAACTTCCCCGTGTCAATTTTGGAGAAAATCGGACAAATTCAATTTCTTTGATAGCCATATTGGATCCGCCATATTGAATTTTTTAAATATAATTTCAGACTCGTTGTGTACGACCCCGAAAATTCCCCCATAACAATTTTCGATAAAATCGGACAAAATTAATTTTTTTGCCCGCCATATTGTCAACGCCATCTTGGATTTTACTGCACCAATTTTGTCCAAAAAAATATTTGACCACTGCAGGCAACTTCCTGAACATAACGTAAAAAAATTTCATTCAAATCGATGCCGCCGTTCCGGAGTAATCGGTGTACATATATATATATATATATATATATATATATATATATATATATATATATATATATATATATATATATATATATATATATATATATATATATATATATATATATATATATATATATATATATATATATATATATATGTGTGTGTGTGTGTGTGACGAATTGAGAACCTCCTTCTTTTAGAAGTCGGTTAAAAACGCGGTTGAGATAAATATAGAAGAATTTTCTGATATTAGCACCATCTATCTGGCAGTCTAGAAACTTTGCAAATTACTCGGTATTTAGAAAATTGTTTTAACGCTTGTCTACAAATTTTAGGGCTAAACACATTTGTGGGGATTCAAAATCATGAGAGCGAGAACATATTAAGGTTATTTCTTTAATTTTATACAGGAAGACGGGTGAAAAAATTTCCATTGTTTCACTAGAGATGGCGCTTCCAGCGTAAAAAGAGAATGATATCCAAAATCATTGCGAAGCTATTTGTAACGACATAAATAATATTTTTTTAAGTATGAATAATGGTTTATCATCGATTTTCAATAATATTTCTCAATCCCATAAAGCGTTCTCAAATTCGTGCGTGGGAATATTAAAGGTTAAACGAATAAAAATATTTTTAACATGTTATGAATATATATTTGTAAAAACGACCAATTTTTCGCATGGAAATGGAAAAAATCCAACATAACCAGACATCCGTATATCATTTATATTTATGAACTATTTTTTAAAATGCGGCAAAAAGTATGAATAAATTTTAGTGCAGGTATGCGTGAATCTCTGTATTTACCATTTTGTATTTAGTTTTATGCAAAGGTTTTGATGAAGTATGCAACTTTAGAATTATTACAGAAATTGTTTTATGCATTTTTGCCGTCCAAATATTTTACAGGAGACTCGTTTTTTTTAATGGGTTTTAGTTGATATTAAATTGAATTTTTGACGCACATATATTTATTATATATATTCCAGATTTTTACTATTTTAATTAAGAAAGCACTGGGTTGTTTTTTAGCCATTTTTTTTAATGGGTTTTAGTTGATATTAAATTGAATTTTTGACGCACATATATTATATATATTCCAGATTTTTACTATTTTAATTAAGAAAGCACTGGGTTGTTTTTTAGCCGTTTTTTTTAAATGGGTTTTAGTTGATATTAAATTGAATTTTTGACGCACATATATTATATATATATTCCAGATTTTTACTATTTTAATTAAGAAAGCACTGGGTTGTTTTTTAACCGTTTTTTTTAATGGGTTTTAGTTGATATTAAATTGAATTTTTGACGCACATATATTATATATATTCCAGATTTTTACTATTTTAATTAAGAAAGCACTGGGTTGTTTTTTAACCGTTTTTTTTAATGGGTTTTAGTTATTATTAAATTGAATTTTTGACGCACATATATTAAATATATTCCAGATTTTTACTATTTTAATTAAGAAAGCACTGGGTTGTTTTTAGCCAATTTTTTTAATGGGTTTTAGTTGATATTAAATTGAATTTTTGACGCACATATATTATATATATTCCAGATTTTTACTATTTTAATTAAGAAAGCACTGGGTTGTTTTTTAGCCGTTTTTTTAATGGGTTTTAGTTGATATTAAATTGAATTTTTGACGCACATATATTATATATACTCCAGATTTTTACTATTTTAATTAAGAAAGCACTGGGTTGTTTTTTAGCCGTTTTTTTAATGGGTTTTAGTTGATATTAAATTGAATTTTTGACGCACATATATTATATATATTCCAGATTTTTACTATTTTAATTAAGAAAGCACTGGATTGTTTTTTAGCCGTTTTTTTTAATGGGTTTTAGTTGATATTAAATTGAACTTTTGACGCACATATATATACTCCAGATTTTTACTATTTTAATTAAGAAAGCACTGGGTTGTTTTTTAGCCGTTTTTTTAATGGGTTTTAGTTGATATTAAATTGAATTTTTGACGCACATATATTATATATATTCCAGATTTTTACTATTTTAATTAAGAAAGCACTGGGTTGTTTTTTAGCCGTTTTTTTTAATGGGTTTTAGTTGATATTAAATTGAATTTTTGACGCACATATATTATATATATTCCAGATTTTTACTATTTTAATTAAGAAAGCACTGGGTTGTTTTTTAGCCGTTTTTTTTTTAATGGGTTTTAGTTGATATTAAATTGAATTTTTGACGCACATATATTATATATATTCCAGATTTTTACTATTTTAATTAAGAAAGCACTGGGTTGTTTTTTAGCCGTTTTTTTTTAATGGGTTTTAGTTGATATTAAATTGAATTTTTGACGCACATATATTATATATATATATATATATATATATATATATATATATATATATATATATATATATATATATATATATATATTCCAGATTGTTACTATTTTAATTAAAAAAGCACTGGGTTGTTTTTCAGCCGTTTTTTTTTTAATGGGTTTTAGTTGATATTAAATTGAATTTTTGACGCACATATATTATATATATTCCAGATTTTTACTATTTTAATTAAGAAAGCACTGGGTTGTTTTTTAGCCGTTTTTTTTTTAATGGGTTTTAGTTGATATTAAATTGAATTTTTGACGCACATATATTATATATATTCCAGATTTTTACTATTTTAATTAAGAAAGCACTGGGTTGTTTTTTAGCCGTTTTTTTTTAATGGGTTTTAGTTGATATTAAATTGAATTTTTGACGCACATATATTATATATATTCCAGATTTTTACTATTTTAATTAAGAAAGCACTGGGTTGTTTTTTTAGCCCAGTACTTTTCTGTAGTTGGTTTAATGAACAAACATATATTTTTGCAAATAGTGGGATAAGTTTAGATGCGACATACTCTTTTTAAAATGTCAAAGAAGGTTCTAATGCCTCTTTCAGTACAGCCTTACCTTATTACCTCACCCAGAGAAATTTAAGGCACTTTATATTGCACCCTATCGATTTTAAGTAGGTGCGTATTACTAGAAAAACTTACTTTCTTACGATCTGTGAACCTACAGCGGCCTACAGCAGCTATTTTCGATTCGATTCGGTCCAATTTTCGAAGGTTCACAGATCGTATGGAAGTGGATTTCTTGGATCCACAGGTAAGGTACAAGTATTAAAAAGCATCTTCTGTAAATTTGAGTCCTTAATATTCATGCCACGCTATTATTTATTTTTGAAAAATAAACGTTTTTTTCATCCAAAATTAATTTTTTGCACGAATTAAAAAAATTTATCTCCATCCGGTAAAAAGTTATCGCAATTTTTTTGGTGCAAAAATTGGTTTTGGCAAAATTTCTCGGCCCACGATTGAAAATTTTTTTTTTAATAGATCTTCAAAATATAAAACAATTCAAATAATTTCCATTAAAATTGAGGATTGTATCTTAATGAGGAAAGCGGAAAATTGAGGTTGAAATTTCAACTTTGACATCGAATTTCTCGGAAAATAAAAAACCTACAGATTTCGGGTTTGACACACCTTTTTAGAATGATAATACCTATATTTATGTTAAATTTTAAATCGGTAATTTGTTAATAAATGTCTTTTTTTAAAAAAAAAAACCAAAAACCGTAAATTTTGTGGAAGAAAAAATTATATCTCGATAACTAGTGGCGCCACCTATAATTTATATTATATGAATCGATAAGTTTTTTAATTCTCTACAACTTTTGTTTGAAACATTTTTCGATGCAACTTTTACTTTTCGAGATAAACTCAAAAAACCGAAAATCGTGACAATTTTTGGTCCGCCATTTTTTTTTGCACAGGTCTTTCAGAGTTACTATGGAGATATGATTTATAGGATGCCGAAATTAAAACATTCCAGCAAAAAAAAAATAATGTTACATTTTTGTTAACAAAACAACCCTTTTTTGATCTAATTTCCATGAAGTACTGTAAAAAAAGTAATCATAATCGAAGACAAAACCAACAAAAGCCCTGTAAGTAAAAAAGCAATGCCAACTATTAATGAGCAAATTTATTTTATTGTTTATATAAATAAATAACAAACCTTTTCGGCCCTTTTTACCAGACATAATTATTACATTATGATCCTTCGAAGTAACAGTTTCTCTTACACTGCACACGTCTCCTACACTACGAATTACAGACCAATTATTGCACTAAAAACATGAACATTTCCATCTTCGGTGCCTGCGATGGAATGACTCATCAATGAGTCAGTTGACACCTTTTCCAGACGCTTGTTGTTCGTGCTTAACGTCTTTGTGAACTAATATTTATTCTCATTTCTCGTCGGAACACGTCGGTCAGATATACCGATCGCGTTCGTTTCTACAGGGTGAGTCAACGATTGGATGAAGTAGGTTTGTGCCTTTTCGGTGCAAATTAACAAAGAAACTATATTTATTGTTTGATACAGTTTATTTTTACGCAGATTTTAAAAATATTTAGGACTCTACAGGGTGAGCCCAAAAACTAGGCCAGCATAAAGTTGTATTTTTTTAAATAGAACATCCTATATACGAATCGTATTTTCGATTTAGCTTATAATTTTAAATCTTTTTTATTAAGGGTTTACTATAACAAAACTTTATAGTTTCTGAGATAATTAAGTTTAAAGAAAAAAAGTCACATTTTCAAGCATCAATTCAATCCTAAATAACGTTTTCAATTTTGTGACAAATATATTCAAATTTGGAATTTAGCAAGGCCAAGGACAAGTTAACATAATTTTTACCTAATATTTGCAATAAAAGCTACAGGGTGTTGAACAAATCGGCTCAAATTTGAACAAGTTTAAATGAATAAATATCTTTTTTTTTAAATGGTACACCCTGTATATTTTCATGTTATTTAATAGAGTAATAAAAATCCTAAAAGTTTTGTTCAATATATCCTATACCTATTTATAATAGTTTTTGAGATATTTCAGTTTTTCTTATTTTCCATACTTTTTTACAGAAATAGTCTTCATTATCATAGTAGCCATGTAAAATAATAAAAAGAAACTACAGAAACAAACAGAATGTGGTTAAATATGATGAAATACATTATTCGTTATATTACAACGGCAATAGTTTAATTAAACATAATGTGAAAAAATTACCACAACAATAACGACAAGGCAAATACATATTTACTTTTATACTAAATTGAAACAAAAAAATTACCTATTAAATACTGAGATTATTTCTTTTTAATAAGTGTTCGAATAAACGACCCTCTTGTGCAATGCACATATTTAGTCTTTTTGTCAGATTTTCTTGGACCCTGGACAAAATTAGTGGCGTTATTGTTTTACAGGTATCCCTAATCCTGTTTCGCATATCTTCCACTGTTGTTGGTGGTTTAACATACACCTTATTTTTAATATAACCCCATAGGAAGAAATCTAATGGGGTGATGTCGCAAGACCTTGGTGGCCACTCAATGAAACCCCCACGTCCAATCCATTTTTGCGGATATCGTTGGTCCAAAAACGCACGAACTTTCTTCTTGTAGAAAGTTCAGGTAACTATGGCCATTTAGTGGTTCATTAAAAATGATGTTGCACCTCTCTAATCCAAAATGGGTTTTCTGTGGCATAATAATGCATGTTGCGTCTATTTACGGCACCGTTACTTCTAAAAGTAGCTTCATCACTAAACATTACCTTGCATAATAAATTTGGATTTAATTGAATCTCCGCATTTATTGTACGACAAAAGTTTACAAGACTTTCAAAATCCTGTCCATGCAATTCTTGGTGTAATTCCATGTGATATGGATGATACCTATATTTCTTGGTAGTACGATTAGCGGTGGATTGTGATGTTTCACATAATGCTGCTAACTGACGGCTACCAATATAAGGATTTTCCTGAACATTTAACAATACTTGTAGTTCTTTTTCTTCATTAGTTACTGGTTTGTTGACCACTTTACGTTTTGGATAATCAACAGTACCAGAAGAATCAAATCTTTGCATTAAGTTTTGAAAAGTATGGGTATTAGGCTGGCGTCGATCAGGATACTTCATTTTGTAAATTCTTTGAGCAAGAAGGCAATTTTTTTGAGCCTCTCCTATTGTATAAATCATACCTATTAACTCATTCTTTGGAAAATTCATTTTACAATATAAGATGAATGCAAAAAAAAAACAAATTACACTACATAAAAACCAAAAGAAGCGATTGCGGTTATAAATTTGACACACAGAAGAATGTTCTTTTACATTGTTTTTGCCATGGCTACTATGATAATGAAGACGATTTCTGTAAAAAAGTATGGAAAATAAGAAAAACTGAAATATCTCAAAAACTATTATAAATAGGTATAGGATATATTGAACAAAACTTTTAGGGTTTTTATTACTCTATTAAATAACATGAAAATATACAGGGTGTACCATTTAAAAAAAAAAGATATTTATTCATTTAAACTTGTTCAAATTTGAGCCGATGTGTTCAACACCCTGTAGCTTTTATTGCAAATATTAGATAAAAATTATGTTAACTTGTCCTTGGCCTTGCTAAATTCCAAATTTGAATATATTTGTCACAAAATTGAAAACGTTATTTAGGATTGAATTGATGCTTGAAAATGTGACTTTTTTTTTAAACTTAATTATCTCAGAAACTATAAAGTTTTGTTATAGTAAACCCTTAATAAAAAAGATTTAAAATTATAAGCTAAATCGAAAATATGATTCGTATATAGGGCGTTCTATTTAAAAAAATACAACTTTATGCTGTCCTAGTTTTTTGGCTCACCCTGTAGAGTCCTAAATATTTTTAAAATCTGCGTAAAAATAAACTGTATCAAACAATAAATATAGTCTCTTTGTAAATTTCACCGAAAAGGTACAAACTTACTTCATCCAATCGTTGACTCACCCTGTACATTATTGACAGAAAATGAGGTATTATTAAGGCTTATAGAAGTTATTTCCAGGTATTGTTTCTTCGTGAAAAAAGCAAATGATAACTGTAGTAAAAAGTGTAAATCCTTCTTGATAATATCTCGCATACAAACGGTACAACTTGTTTTAAATTGTACTGAAAACATTTAATTTACTGTAAGTTAATTTGTTATTTGAAAGATCACTAGTTAAACTGGAAACGTGAACAAATCCATTTCTTCTCACAATCAGGTTTCTATTCTTGAGAACAAATACTCACTTGTTTAAATTTATTTATTTTACACATCACCGTTGCATCAACTTATTTACATGTTTTTCGCCTGCAGAAAACTTCACTAACACCACTTGGAAACAACGGGTAATCGGGGAATTACTGTGAGTAATAATGATACATAATTCAACGCGTCGAAAGCTAAAAAAGACTACTTTCGCGAAATAAAGGGTAAATAACTATACAATAACACCTCAAAAGTTAAATAGTGACTGACTCCTCTTTTGGCGCATATAGGTTTTACTTGGAATAAAGAAGGGGGGAGAGCTGACCTGATTGGCCGAAATTG
Organism: Diaprepes abbreviatus; assembly: GCA_034092305.1. Taxonomy (NCBI): domain Eukaryota; kingdom Metazoa; phylum Arthropoda; class Insecta; order Coleoptera; family Curculionidae; genus Diaprepes; species Diaprepes abbreviatus. The sequence continues at coordinate 3,261,844 of JASJET010000176.1, forward strand.
AATAACTCCGCCTACTAGAAATGGTAAACGATATTGGGATGTAACAAGGGGTGGAGCTATTTCCAATAAATTCAATTTTTTGTTACTAAAAGTTATGGATGCCAGATATTTGCAGTAAAGTCTGCATTTCTTTGTTCCAATGCAGAAAATTTCAAAACCGAAAAATCTCCCTCATTTTTATCGTATTGTTATTCTCCCAACAATAGTTTTTCAATAAGAAAATAGCAGCTTTTCGCATCAATAGCTTGACAGTATCTACTCCTCTTTTGGCGCATCTAAGGTTTATTTGTGATAAAGGAATGGTGAGCGTCGACCTGATTGGCTGAAATTAAATCACTCCGCCTACTAGAAGTGGATAAACAGTATTGGGAGGTAATAAAGGGTGGAACTATTCCTAAGATATTCGATTTTTTGCTATTAAAAGTAATGGCTGCGAACGATCCGCATTTCCTTGTTATTAATTTTTTCCTTCCCAGTCAACTGTCTTGTTTTGATGCATTTCCGATATATTTTCAGCTTTTAAAGTTTGTATTAAAAATAAAGATAGACATAATTTCTTGTTGACAGTTTCTTCAAAAATGATATTGTTGTATGAACGACCGCCTATCGGTGTAACATCTTACCTATAAATCCCGTCAAGGAATGACTTCAAATACAACATCCAAAAATAATTAAGTACATAAACAAGGGTGCCTGGGAGAGGCGTCGGTGGAAGCCACTGACGAGTCCGTTATCTCGGTATCAGGACGAAACACGCCATAAAAAATCTTTAATGGACGAAAATTAGTTTGTACAGGACGAGTCAACGATTGGATGAAGTAAGTTTGTGCCTTTTCGGTGAAGTTTTCAAAGAAACTATATTTATTGTTTGATACAGTTTATTTTTACGCAGATTTTAAAAATATTTAGAACTCTACAGGGTGAGCCAAAAAACTAGGACAGCATAAAGTTGTATTTTTTTAAACAGAATACCCTATATACGAATCGTATTTTCGATTTAGCTTATAATTTTAAATCTTTTTTATTAAGGGTTTACTATAACAAAACTTTATAGTTTCTGAGATAATTAAGTTTAAAGAAAAAAAGTCACATTTTCAAGCATCAATTCAATCCTAAATAACGTTTTCAATTTTGTGACAAATATATTCAAATTTGGAAATTAGCAAGGCCAAGGACAAGTTAACATAATTTTTACCTAATATTTACAATAAAAGCTACAGGGTGTTGAACACATCGGCTCAAATTTGAACAAGTTTAAATGAATAAATATCTTTTTTTTTTTAAATGGTACACCCTGTATATTTTCATGTTATTTAATAGAGAAATAAAAACCCTAAAAGTTTTGTTCAATATATCCTATACCTATTTATAATAGTTTTTGAGATATTTCAGTTTTTATAATTTTCCATTCTTTTTTACAGAAATAGTCTTCATTATCATAGTAGCCATGGCAAAAACAATGTAAAAGAACATTTTTCTGTGTGTCAAATTTATAACCGCAATCGCTTCTTTTGGTTTTTATGTAGGTAGTTTGTTTTTTTTTTGCATTCATCTTATATTGTAAAATGAATTTTCCAAAGAATGAGTAAATAGATATGATTTACACAATAGGAGAGGCTCAAAAAAATTGCCTTCTTGCTCAAAGAATTTACAAAATGAAGTATCCTGATCGACGCCAGCCTAATACCCATACTTTTCAAAACTTAATGCAAAGATTTGATTCTTCTGGTACTGTTGATTATCCAAAACGTAAAGTGGTCAACAAACCAGTAACTAATGAAGAAAAAGAACTACAAGTATTGTTAAATGTTCAGGAAAATCCTTATATTGGTAGCCGTCAGTAAGCAGCATTATGTGAAACATCACAATCCACCGCTAATCGTACTACCAAGAAATATAGGTATCATCCATATCACATGGAATTACACCAAGAATTGCATGGACAGGATTTTGAAAGTCGTGTAAACTTTTGTCGTACAATAAATGCGGAGATTCAATTAATTTAAATTTATTATGCAAGGTAATGTTTAGTGATGAAGCTACTTTTAGAAGTAACGGTGCCGTCAGTGGATATTCACTATGCATTTTTTAAGCCACGCAGCTCTCAGAGATTTTAAGAGAAGCTTTAAAAGTGTCTTAGGTATCTGTAAAAAATTCATAGTTTAACAATTTTAACGCTAACAATTTATTTTAAAGGGGTACATCCACTGTCGTTAAAAATTTTTTTATTGTTAATTTAAAAATTCACTATGGATTTTCGAAGCCACCCAGCCCTCAGGGATTTTAAGAGAAGCTTTAAAAGAGTCTTAGGTATCTGTAAAAAATTCATAGTACAACAATTTTTTTTTGTTAATTTAAAAATTCACTATGGATTTTCAAAGCCACCCAGCAATTAGGGATTTTAAGAGAAGCTTTAAAAGTGTCTTTGGTATCTGCAAAAAATTCATAGTTCAACAATTATAACGCTAACAACTTATTTTAAAGGGGAATATCCACTAACGTTAAAAAAATTTTTATTGTTAATTTAAAAATTCACTATGCATTTTTGAAGCCACCCAACACTCAGGGATTTTGAGAAAAGCTTTAAAAGTGTCTTAGGTTTCTGCAGAAAGTTCATAGTATAACAATTATAACGCTAACAATTTATTTTAAAGGGGTAAATCCACTGACGTAAAAAAAATTTTTTTTTGTTAGTCTAAAAATTCACTATGGATTTTCAAAACCACCCAGCACTCAGGGATTTTAAGAGAAGCTTTAAAAGTGTCTTAGGTATCTGCGAAAAATTCATAGTTCAACAATTATAACGCTAACAATTTATTTTAAAGGGGTACATCCACTGACGTTAAAAATTTTTTTTTGTTAATTTAAAAATTCACTATGCATTTTTTAAGCCACGCAGCTCTCAGAGATTTTAAGAGAAGCTTTAAAAGTGTCTTAGGTATCTGTGAAAAATTCATAGTTCGACAATTATAACGCTAACAACTTATTTTAAAGGGGAATATCCACTAACGTTAAAAAAATTTTTATTGTTAATTTAAAAATTCACTATGCATTTTTGAAGCCACCCAACACTCAGGGATTTTAAAAGAAGCTTTAAAAGTATTTTGGGTATCTTTAAAAAATTCATAGTTCAACAATTATAAGGCTAACAATTTATTTTAAAGGGGTATATCAATTGACGTTAAAAAAAAATTTATTGTTAATTTAAAAATTCACTATGCATTTTTTAAGCCACCCAGCTCTCAGGGATTTTAAGAGAACCTTTAAAAGTGTCTTACGTATCTGTAAAAAATTTATAGTTCAACAATTATAACGCTAACAATTTATTTTAAAGGGGTACATCCACTGACGTTAAAAAAATTTTTTTTGTTAATTTAAAAATTCACTATGCATTTTCCAAGCCACCCAGCACCCATGGATTTTACGAGAAGCTTTAAAAGTGTCTTAGGTATCTGAAAAAAATTCATAGTTCAACAATTATAACGCTATCAATTTATTTTAAAGAGGTACATCCACTGACGTTAAAAAAAATTTTTATTGTTAATTTAAAAATTCACTATGCATTTTTGAAGCCACCCAGCACTCAGAGATTTTAAGGGAAGCTTTGAAAGCGTCTTAGTTATCTGTGAAAATTTCATGGTACAACAATTATAACGCTAACAATTTATTTGAAAGGGGTACATCCACTGACGTTAAAAAATTTTTTTTGTTAATTTAAAAATTCACTATGGATTTTCGAAGCCACCCAGCCCTCAGGGATTTTAAGAGAAGCTTTAAAAGAGTCTTAGGTATCTGTAAAAAATTCATAGTACAACAATTTTTTTTGGTTAATTTAAAAATTCACTATGGATTTTCAAAGCCACCCAGCAATTAGGGATTTTAAGAGAAGCTTTAAAAGTGTCTTAGGTATCTGTAAAAAATTCATAGTTCAACAATTATAACGCTAACAACTTATTTTAAAGGGGAATATCCACTAACGTTAAAAAAATTTTTATTGTTAATTTAAAAATTCACTATGCATTTTTGAAGCCACCCAACACTCAGGGATTTTGAGAAAAGCTTTAAAAGTGTCTTAGGTTTCTCAGAAAGTTCATAGTATAACAATTATAACGCTAACAATTTATTTTAAAGGGGTAAATCCACTGACGTTAAAAAAATTTTTTTTTGTTAGTCTAAAAATTCACTATGGATTTTCAAAACCACCCAGCACTCAGGGATTTTAAGAGAAGCTTTAAAAGTGTCTTAGGTATCTGCGAAAAATTCATAGTTCAACAATTATAACGCTAACAATTTATTTCAAAGGGGTACATTCGCTGACGTTAAAAAAATTTTTATTGTTAATTTAAAAATTCACTATGGATTTTTGAAGCCACTCAGCACTCAGGGATTTTACGAGAAGCTTTAAAAGAGTCTTAGGTATCTGCGAAAAATTCATAGTTCAACAATTATAACGCTAACAATTTATTTTAAAGGGGAATATCCACTGAGGTGAAAAAAAAATTTTGCTGTTAATTTAAAAATTCACTAAGCATTTTCGAAGCCACCTAGCACTCAGGGATTTTAAAAGAAGCTTTAAAAGTATTTTGGGTATCTTTAAAAAATTCATAGTTCAACAATTATAAGGCTAACAATTTATTTTAAAGGGGTATATCAATTGACGTTAAAAAAAAATTTATTGTTAATTTAAAAATTCACTATGCATTTTTTAAGCCACCCAGCTCTCAGGGATTTTAAGAGAACCTTTAAAAGTGTCTTACGTATCTGTAAAAAATTTATAGTTCAACAATTATAACGCTAACAATTTATTTTAAAGGGGTACATCCACTGACGTTAAAAAATTTTTTTTGTTAATTTAAGAATTCACTATGCATTTTCCAAGCCACCCAGCACCCATGGATTTTACGAGAAGCTTTAAAAGTGTCTTAGGTATCTGAAAAAAAATCATAGTTCAACAATTATAACGCTATCAATTTATTTTAAAGAGGAACATCCACTGACGTTAAAAAATTTTTTTATTGTAAATTTAAAAATTCACTATGCATTTTTGAAGCCACCCAGCACTCAGGGATTTTAAGGGAAGCTTTGAAAGTGTCTTAGTTATCTGTGAAAATATCACGGTACAACAATTATAACGCTAACAATTTATTTGAAAGGGGTACATCCACTGACGTTAAAAAATTTTTTTTTGTTAATTTTAAAATTCACTATGGATTTTCAAAGCCACCCAGCAATTAGGGATTTTAAAACAAGCTTTAAAAGTGTCTTAGGTATGTGTAAAAAATTCATAGTTCAACAATTATAACGTTAACAACTTATTTTAAAGGGGAATATCCACTAACCTTAAAAAATTTTTTTTTGTTAATTTAAAAATTCACTATGCATTTTTGAAGCCACCCAACACTCAGGGATTTTGAGAGAAGCTTTAAAAGTGTCTTAGGTTTCTGCAGAAAGTTCATACTATAACAATTATAACGCAAACAATTTATTTTAAATGGGTAAATCCACTGACGTTAAAAAAAAAAATTATTTTTAATTTAAAAATTCTCTATGCATTTTTGAAGCTACCCAGCACTCAGGGATTGTAAGAGAAGCTTTAAAAGTGTCTTAGGTATCTGCGAAAAATTCATAGTACAACAATTATAACGCTAACAATTTATTTTATAGGGGTACATCAAATGACGTTAAAAAAATTTTTATTGTTAATTTAAAAATTCACTATGGATTTTTGAAGCCACCCAGCACTCAGGGATTTTACGAGAAGCTTTAAAAGAGTCTTAGGTATCTGCGAAAAATTCATAGTTCAACAATTATAACGCTAACAATTTATTTTAAAGGGGAATATCCACTGAGGTGAAAAAAAAATTTTGCTGTTAATTTAAAAATTCACTAAGCATTTTCGAAGCCACCTAGCACTCAGGGATTTTAAAAGAAGCTTTAAAAGTATTTAGGGTATCTTTAAAAAATTCATAGTTCAACAATTATAAGGCTAACAATTTATTTTAAAGGGGTATATCAATTAACGTTAAAAAAAATTTATTGTTAATTTAAAAATTCACTATGCATTTTTTAAGCCACCCAGCTCTCAGAGATTTTAAGAGAACCTTTAAAAGTGTCTTACGTATCTGTAAAAAATTTATAGTTCAACAATTATAACGCTAACAATTTATTTTAAAGGCGTATACCCACTGACGTTAAAAAATTTATTTATTGTTAATTTAAAAATTCACTATGCATTTTTGAAGCCACCCAGCACTCAGGGATTTTAAGAAAAGATTTAGAAGTGTCTTAGTTATCTGCGAAAAATTCATGGTACAACAATTATAACGCTAACAATTTATTTTAAAGGGGTAAATCCACTGACGTTAAAAAAATTTTTTTTTGTTAGTCTAAGAATTCACTATGGATTTTCAAAACCACCCAGCACTCAGGGATTTTAAGAGAAGCTTTAAAAGTGTCTTAGGTATCTGCGAAAAATTCATAGTTCAACAATTATAACGCTAACAATTTATTTCAAAGGGGTACATTCGCTGACGTTAAAAAAATTTTTATTGTTAATTTAAAAATTCACTATGGATTTTTGAAGCCACCCAGCACTCAGGGATTTTACGACAAGCTTTAAAAGAGTCTTAGGTATCTGCGAAAAATTCATAGTTCAACAATTATAACGCTAACAATTTATTTTAAAGGGGTATATCAATTGACGTTAAAAAAAAATTTATTGTTAATTTAAAAATTCACTATGCATTTTTTAAGCCACCCAGCTCTCAGGGATTTTAAGAGAACCTTTAAAAGTGTCTTACGTATCTGTAAAAAATTTATAGTTCAACAATTATAACGCTAACAATTTATTTTAAAGGGGTACATCCACTGACGTTAAAAAAATTTTTTTTGTTAATTTAAAAATTCACTATGCATTTTCCAAGCCACCCAGCACCCATGGATTTTACGAGAAGCTTTAAAAGTGTCTTAGGTATCTGAAAAAAATTCATAGTTCAACAATTATAACGCTATCAATTTATTTAAAAGAGGTACATCCACTGACGTTAAAAAAATTTTTTATTGTTAATTTAAAAATTCACTATGCATTTTTGAAGCCACTCAGCACTCAGAGATTTTAAGGGAAGCTTTGAAAGTGTCTTAGTTATCTGTGAAAATTTCATGGTACAACAATTATAACGCTAACAATTTATTTGAAAGGGGTACATCCACTGACGTTAAAAAATTTTTTTTTGTTAATTTAAAAATTCACTATGGATTTTCAAAGCCACCCAGCAATTATGGATTTTAAGAGAAGCTTTAAAAGTGTCTTAGGTATCTGTAAAAAATTCATAGTTCAACAATTATAACGCTAACAACTTATTTTAAAGGGGAATATCCACTAACGTTAAAAAATTTTTTATTGTTAATTTAAAAATTCACTATGCATTTTTGAAGCCACCCAACACTCAGGGATTTTGAGAAAAGCTTTAAAAGTGTCTTAGGTTTCTCAGAAAGTTCATAGTATAACAATTATAACGCTAACAATTTATTTTAAAGGGGTAAATCCACTGACGTTAAAAAAATTTTTTTTTGTTAGTCTAAAAATTCACTATGGATTTTCAAAACCACCCAGCACTCAGGGATTTTAAGAGAAGCTTTAAAAGTGTCTTAGGTATCTGCGAAAAATTCATAGTTCAACAATTATAACGCTAACAACTTATTTTAAAGGGGAATATCCACTAACGTTAAAAAATTTTTTATTGTTAATTTAAAAATTCACTATGCATTTTTGAAGCCACCCAACACTCAGGGATTTTGAGAAAAGCTTTAAAAGTGTCTTAGGTTTCTGCAGAAAGTTCATAGTATAACAATTATAACGCTAACAATTTATTTTAAAGGGGTTAATCCACTGACGTTAAAAAAAAAATTATTTTTAATTTAAAAATTCTCTATGCATTTTCGAAGCTACCCAGCACTCAGGGATTGTAAGAGAAGCTTTAAAAGTGTCTTAGGTATCTGCGAAAAATTCATAGTACAACAATTATAACGCTAACAATTTATTTTATAGGGGTACATCAAATGACGTTAAAAAATTTTTTATTGTTAATTTAAAAATTCACTATGAATTTTTGAAGCCACCCAGCACTCAGGGATTCTAAAAGAAGCTTTAAAAGTGTCTTAGGTATCTGCGAAAAATTCATAGTACAACAATTATAACGCTAACAATTTATTTTATAGGGGTACATCAAATGACGTTAAAAAATTTTTTATTGTTAATTTAAAAATTCACTATGAATTTTTGAAGCCACCCAGCACTCAGGGATTCTAAAAGAAGCTTTAAAAGTGTCTTAGATATCTGCGAAAAATTCATAGTACAACAATTATAACGCTAACAATTTATTTTAAAGGGGTACATCTACTGACGTAAAAAAATTTTTTTATTGTTAATCTAAAAATTCACCATGCATTTTTGAAGCCACCCAGCACTCAGCGATTTTAAGAAAAGCTTTAGAAATGTCTTAGGTATCTGTAAAAAATTCATAGTTCAACAATTATAACGCTAACAATTTATTTTAAGGGAGTACATCCACTGACGTTAAAAAATTTTTAAATGTTAATTTAAAAATTTACTATGGAATTTTGAAGCCACCCAGCACTCAGGGATTTTAAGAGAAGATTTAGAAGTGTCTTAGTTATCTGTGAAAAATTCATAGTACAACAATTATAAAGCTAACAATTTATTTTAAAAGGGTACATCCACTGACGTTAAAAAAAATTTTTTGTCAATTTAAAAATTCACTCTGCATTTTCAAAGCCACCCAGCACTCAAGGATTTTAAGAGAAGCTTTAAAAGGGTCTTAGGTATCTATGAAAAATTCATAGTACAACAATTTTAACGCTAACAATTTATTTTATAGGGGTACATCAACTGACGTTAAAAAAATTTTTTATTGTTAATTTAAAAATTCACTATGGATTTTTGAAGCCACCCAGCACTCAGTTATTTTAAGAGAAGCTTTGAAAGTATCTTAGGTATCTGTGAAAAATTCATAGTGTAACAATTATGACGCTAACAATTTATATTAAAGGGGTACATCCACTGACGTTAAAAAAATTTTTTTTTGTTAATTTAAAAATTCACTATGCATTTTTGAAGCCACCCAGCAACCAGGGATTTTAAGAGAAGCTTTAAAAGTGTCTTAGGTATCTGCAAAAATTTCATAGTTCAACAATTATAACGCTAACAATTTATTTTATAGAGGTACATCCACTGACGTTATAAAAAACTTATTGTTAATTCAAAAATTCACCATGCATTTTTCAAGCCACTCAGCACTCAAGGATTTTAAAAGAAGCTTTAAAAATGTCTTAGGTATCTGCAAAAAATTCATAGTTCAACAATGATAACGCTAACAATTTATTTTAAAGGCGTATATCCACTGACGTTAAAAAATTTATTTATTGTTAATTTAAAAATTCACTATGGATTTTTGAAGCCACCCAGCACTCAGGGATTTTAAGAGAAGCTTTAAAAGTGTTTTAGGTATCTGTGAAAAATTCATGGTACAACAATTATAACGCTAACAATTTATTTTAAAAGGGTAATTCCACTGATGTTAAAAAATTTTTTTTGTTAATTTAAAAATTCCCTATGCATTTTTCAAGCCACCCAGCTCTCAGGGATTTTAAGAGAAGCTTTAAAAGCGTCTTAGATATCTGTAAAAAATTCATAGTTCAACAATTATAATGCTAACAATTTATTTTAAAGGGGTACATCCCCTGACGTTAAAAATTTTTTTTTTGTTAATTAAAAATTCGCTACGCATTTTTTAAGCCACCCAGCTCTCAGGGATTTTGAGAAAAGCTTTAAAAATGTCTTAGATATCTGTGAAAAATTCATGGTAGAACAACTATAACGCTAAAAATTTATTTTAAAGGGGTACATCCACTGACGTTAAAAAAAAAATTTTGGTAATTTAAAAATTCACTATGGATTTTGAAAGCCACCCAGCTCTCAGGGATTTTAAGAGAAGCTTTAAAAGTGTCTTAAATATCTGCGAAAAATTCATAGTACAACAATTATGACGCTAAAAATTTATTTTAAAGGGGTACATCCACTGACGTTAAAAATTTCCTTTTTGTTAATTTAAAAATTCACTTTGCATTCTTGAAGCCAACCAGTTCTCAGGGATTTGAAGAGAAGTTTTAAAATGCCTTAGGTTTCTGTAAAAAACTCATAGTTCAACAATTATAAAGCTAACAATTTATTTTAAAGGGGAATATCCACTAACGTTAAAAAAAATTTTTAATTATTAATTTAAAAATTCACTATGCATTTTTGAAGCCACCCAGCACTCAGGGATTTTGAGAAAACTTTAAAAGTGTCTTAGGTTTATGTAAAAAACTCATAGTTCAACAATTATAACGCTAACAATTTATTTTAAAGGGGAATATCCACTAACGTTAAAAAATTATTTATTGTTAATTTAAAAATTCACCATGCATTTTTGAAGCAACCCAGCACTCAGGGATTTTGAGAAAAGCTTTAAAAGTGTCTTTGGTATCTGCGGAAAATTCATAGTACAACAATTATAACGCTAACAATTTATTCTAAAGGGGTAAATCCACTGATGTTAAAAAAAAATTTTATTCTTAATTTAAAAATTCACTATGCATTTTTGAAGCCACCCAGCACTCAGGGATTTTAAGAGAAGCTTTAAAAGTGTCTTAGGTATCTGTGAAAAATTCATAGTACAACAATTATAACGCTAACAATTTATTTTAAAGGGGAATATCAACTGACGTTAAAAAAAAATTTTATTGTTAATCTAAAAATTCACTGTGCATTTTTGAAGCCACCCAGCAATCAGCGATTTTAAAAAAAGCTTTAAAAATGTCTTAGGTATCTGTAGAAAAGTCATAGTTCAACAATTATAACGCTAACAATTTATTTTAAGGGAGTACATCCACTGACGTTAAAAAAAATTTTTAATTTTAATTTAAAATTCACTATGGAATTTTGAAGCCACCCAGCACTCAGGAATTTTAAGAGAAGATTTAAAAGTGTCCTACGTATCTGTGAAAAATTCGTAGTACAACAATTATAACGCTAACAATTTATTTTAAAGGGGTACATCCACTGACGTTCAAAATTTTCTTTCTATTAATTTAAAAATTCACTTTGCATTCTTGAAGCCACCCAGCACCCAGGGATTTTAAGAGAAGCTTTAAAAGTGTCTTAGATATCTGTAGAAAATTCATAGTACAACAATTATAACGCTAACAATTTATTTTAAAGGGGTACATCCACTGACGTTAAAAAAATTTTTTTTTGTTAATTTAAAAACTCACTATGCATTTTTGAAGCCACCCAGCACTCAGAGATTTTAAGAGCAGATTTAGAAGTGTCTTAGGTATCTGCAAAAAATTCATAGTTCAACAATTATAACGCTAACAATTTATTTTAAAGAGGTACTTCCACTGACGTTAAAAAAAACTTATTGTTAATTTAAAAATTCACCATGCATTTTTCAAGCCACTCAGCACTCAGGGATTTTAAAAGAAGCTTTAAAAGTGTCTTAGGTATCTGCGAAAAATTCATAGTACAACAATTATAACGCTAACAATTTATTTTAAAGGGGTACATCCACTGACGTAAAAAAATTTTTTTATTGTTAATCTAAAAATTCACCATGCATTTTTGAAGCCACCCAGCACTCAGGGATTTTAAAAAAGCTTTAAAAGTGTCTTAGGTATCTGCAAAAAATTCATACTTCAACAATTATAACGCTAACAATCTATTTTAAAGGGGAATATCAACTGACGTTAAAAAAATTTTTTATTGTTAATCTAAAAATTCACTATGCATTTTTGAAGCCACCCAGCAATCAGCGATTTTAAAAGAAACTTTAAAAATGTCTTAGGTATCTGTAGAAAAGTCATAGTTCAACAATTATAACGCTAACAATTTATTTTAAGGGAGTACATCCACTGACGTTAAAAAAATTTTTTTAATTTTAATTTAAAATTCACTATGGAATTTTGAAGCCACCCAGCACTCAGGAATTTTAAGAGAAGATTTAAAAGTGTCCTACGTATCTGTGAAAAATTCGTAGTACAACAATTATAACGCTAACAATTTATTTTAAAGGGGTACATCCACTGACGTTCAAAATTTTCTTTCTATTAATTTAAAAATTCACTTTGCATTCTTGAAGCCACCCAGCACCCAGGGATTTTAAGAGAAGCTTTAAAAGTGTCTTAGATATCTGTAGAAAATTCATAGTACAACAATTATAACGCTAACAATTTATTTTAAAGGGGTACATCCACTGACGTTAAAAAAATTTTTTTTTGTTAATTTAAAAACTCACTATGCATTTTTGAAGCCACCCAGCACTCAGAGATTTTAAGAGCAGATTTAGAAGTGTCTTAGGTATCTGCAAAAAATTCATAGTTCAACAATTATAACGCTAACAATTTATTTTAAAGAGGTACTTCCACTGACGTTAAAAAAAACTTATTGTTAATTTAAAAATTCACCATGCATTTTTCAAGCCACTCAGCACTCAGGGATTTTAAAAGAAGCTTTAAAAGTGTCTTAGGTATCTGCGAAAAATTCATAGTACAACAATTATAACGCTAACAATTTATTTTAAAGGGGTACATCCACTGACGTAAAAAAATTTTTTTATTGTTAATCTAAAAATTCACCATGCATTTTTGAAGCCACCCAGCACTCAGGGATTTTAAAAAAGCTTTAAAAGTGTCTTAGGTATCTGCAAAAAATTCATACTTCAACAATTATAACGCTAACAATCTATTTTAAAGGGGAATATCAACTGACGTTAAAAAAATTTTTTATTGTTAATCTAAAAATTCACTATGCATTTTTGAAGCCACCCAGCAATCAGCGATTTTAAAAGAAACTTTAAAAATGTCTTAGGTATCTGTAGAAAAGTCATAGTTCAACAATTATAACGCTAACAATTTATTTTAAGGGAGTACATCCACTGACGTTAAAAAAATTTTTTTAATTTTAATTTAAAATTCACTATGGAATTTTGAAGCCACCCAGCACTCAGGAATTTTAAGAGAAGATTTAAAAGTGTCCTACGTATCTGTGAAAAATTCGTAGTACAACAATTATAACGCTAACAATTTATTTTAAAGGGGTACATACACTGACGTTAAAAATTTTCTTTCTGTTAATTTAAAAATTCACTTTGCACTCTTGAAGCCACCCAGCACTCAGGGATTTTAAGAAAAGCTTTAAAAGTGTCTTAGATATCTGTAAAAAATTCATAGTACAACAATTATAACGCTAACAATTTATTTTAAAGGGGTACATTCACTGACGTTAAAAAAATTTTTTTTTGTTAATTTAAAAACTCACTATGCATTTTTGAAGCCACCCAGCACTCAGAGATTTTAAGAGCAGATTTAGAAGTGTCTTAGGTATCTGCAAAAAATTCATAGTTCAACAATTATAACGCTAACAATTTATTTTAAAGAGGTACTTCCACTGACGTTAAAAAAAACTGATTGTTAATTTAAAAATTCACCATGCATTTTTCAAGTCACTCAGCACTCAGGGATTTTAAGAGAAGCTTTGAAAGTGTCTTAGGTGTCTGCAAAAAATTCATAGTTTAACAATTATAACGCTAACAATTTATTTAAAAGGGCTACATCCACTGACGCTAATAAATTTTTTTATTGTTAATTTAAAAGTTTACTATGCATTTTTGAAGCCACCCAGCACTCAGGGATTTTAAGAGAAGCTTTTAAAGTGTCTTAAATATCTGGAAAAATTGATATTACAACAATTTTAACGCTAACAATTTATTTTAAAGAAGTAAAACCACTGACGTTAAAATAATTTTTTATTGTTAATTTAAAAATTCACTATAGATTTTTGAAGCCACCCAGCACTCAGGGATTTTAAGAGAAGCTTTAAAAGTGTCTTAGATATCTGTGAAAAATTCATGGTACAACAATGATAACGCTAACAATTTATTTTATAGGGGTACATCCACTGACGTTAAAAAAAATTTTTATTGTTAATTTAAAAATTCACTATGGATTTTTGAAGCGATCCAGCATTCAGGGATTTTAAAAGAAGCTTTAAAAGTATCTTAGGTATCTGCGAAAAATTCATGGTACAACAATTATAACGCTAACAATTTATTTTAAAGGGGAATATCCACTGAAGTAAAAAAATTTTTTTATTGTTAATCTAAAAATTCACCATGAAGTTTTGAAGCCATCCAGCACTCAGGGATTTTAAGAGAAGATTTAGAAGAGTCTTAGGTATCTGTGAAAAATTCATGGTAAAACAATTATGACGCTAACAATTTATGTTAAAGGGGTACATCCACTGACGTTAAAAAAATTTTTTTTGTTAATTTAAAAATTCACTCTGCATTTTCGAAGCCACCCATCACTCAGGGATTTTGAGAAAAGCTTTAGAAATGTCTTAGATATCTGCAGAAAATTCATAGTACAACAGTTATAACGCTAACAATTTATTTTAAAGGGGTAAATCCACAGATGTTAAAAAAAAATTTTTATTTTTAATTTAAAAATTCACTATGCATTTTTGAAGCCATCCAGAACTCAGGGATTTTAACAAAAGCTTTAAAAGTGTCTTAAGTATCTGCAAAAAAATTCATAGTTCAACAATTATAATGCTAACATTTTATTTTAAAGGGGTACATCCACTGACGTGAAAAAAAAAATTTATTGTTAATTTGAAAATTCACTATGCATTTTCGAAGCAACCCAGCACTCAGGGATTTTAAGAGAAGATTTAGAAGTGTCTTAGGTATCTGTAAAAAATTCATAGTTCAACAACTATAAAGCTAAAAATTTATTTTAAAGGAGTATATCCACTGACGTTAAAAAATTTTTTATTGTTAATTTAAAAATTCACTATGCATTTTCGAAGCCACCAAGCACTCAGGGATTTTAAGAGAAGCTTTAAAAGTGTCTTGGGTATCTGCAAAAAATTCATAGTTCAACAATTATAACGATAACAATTTATTTTATAGTGCTACATCCATTGACGTTAAAAAAAATTTATTGTTAATTTAAAAATACACTATGCATTTTCGAAGCTACCCAGCACTCAGGGATTTTATGAGATATCTGTAGAAAATCCATAGTTCAACAGTTATAACGCTAACAATTTTTTTTTAATGGGGTATGTCCACTGACGTTAAAAAATTTTTTTATTGTTAATTTGAAAATTCACTATGCATTTTCGAAGGCACCCAGCACTCAGGGATTTTAAGAGAGGCTTTAAAAGTGTTTTAGGTATCTGTGAAAAATTCATAGTACAACAATTATAACGTTAACAATTTATTTTAAAGAGGTACAGCCACTGACGTAAAAAAAGATTTATTGTTAATTTAAAAATTCACTATGCATTTTTGAAGCCACCCAGCACTCAGGGATTTTAGAAGAAGCTTTAAAGGTGTCTTAAATATCTGTGAAAAATTCATGGTACAACAATTATAACGCTGTCATTTTATTTTAAAGGGGTACATCCACTGACGTGAAAAAAAAATTTATTGTTAATTTGAAAACTCACTATGCATTTTTGAACCCACCCAGTACCCAGGAATTTTAAGAGAAGCTTTAAAGGTGTCTTAGGTATCTGCAGACAATTCATAGTTCAACAATTATATCGTTAACAATTTATTTTAAAAGAGTTCATCCATTGAATTTAAAACTTTTTTTTTGTTAATTTAAAAATTCACTATGGATTTTTGACGCCACCCAGCACTCAGAGATTTTAAGAGAAGCTTTAAAATTGTCTTAGGTATCTGCAAAAAAATTCATAGTTCAACAATTATAACGCTAACAATTTATTTTAAAGGGGTATATCCACTGACGTAAAAATATTTTTTTATTGTTAATTTAAAAATTCACTAAGGATTTTTGAAGCCACCCAGCACTCAGGGATTTTAAGAGAAGCTTCAAAAGTATCTTAGGTATCTGCAAATAGTTCATAGTTTAACAATTATAACGCTAACGATTTATTTTAAAGAGGTACATCCACTGAAGTTAAAAAAAATTTATAGTTAATTTAAAAATTCACTATGCATTTTTGAAGCCACCCAGCACTCAGGGATTTTAAAAGAAGCTTTAAAGGTGTCTTAGGTATGTGCAAAAAATTCATAGTTCAACAATTATAACGCGAACAATTTATTTTAAAGGGGTACATCCACTGACGTTAAAGAAATTTTTTATTGTTAATTTAAAAATTCACTATGGATTTTCAAAGCCACCCAGCACTCAGGGATTTTAAGAGAAGCTTTAAAAGTATCTTAGGTATCTGCTAAAAATTCATAGTTCAACAATTATAACGCTAACAATTTATTTTAATGGGGTATAACCACAGACGTTAAAAAAATTTTTTATTGTTAATTTAAAAACTCTCTATGGATTTTCGAAGCCACCCAGCACTCAGGGATTTTAAGAGAAGATTTAAAAGTGTCTTAGGTATCTGTGAAAAATTCATGGTACAACAATTTTAACGCTAACAATTTATTTTAAAAGGGTACATCCACTGACGTTAAAAAAATTTTTTTTTGTTAATTTAAAAAATCACTATGGATTTTCAAAGCCACCCAGCACTCAGGGATTTTAAGAGAAGCTTTAGAATTGTCTTAGTTACCTGTAAAAAATTCATAGTTCAACAATTATATCGCTAACAATTTATTTTAAAGGGGTATATCCACTGACGTTAAAAAAAATTTTTATTGTTAATTTAAAAACTCTCTATGGATTTTCGAAGCCACCCAGCACTCAGGTATTTTAAGAGAAGCTTTAAAAGTGTCTTAGGTATCTGTGAAAAATTCATGGTACAACAATTATAACGCCAACAATTTATTTTAAAGGGGTACATCCACTGACGTTAAAAATTTTTTTTTGTTAATTTAGAAAATCACTATGGATTTTCAAAGCCACCTAGCTCTCAGGGATTTTAAGAGAAGCTTTAAAAGTGTCTTAGGTATCTGCAAAAAATTCACAGTTCAACAATTATAACGCTATCAATTTATTTTAAAGGGATATATACACTGACGTTAAAAAAAATTTTTATTATTAATTTAAAAATTCACTATGCATTTTTGAAGCCACCCAGCACTCAGGGATTTAAAGAAAAGCTTTAAAAGTGTCTTAGGTATCTGTAAAAAATTCATAGTTCAACAATTATAACGCTTACAATTTATTTTAAAGGGGTATATCCACTGACGTTAAAAATTTTTTTTATTGTTAATTTAAAAATTCACTATGGATTCTTGAAGCCACCAGCACTCAGGGATTTTATGAGAAGCTTTAAAAGTGTCTTATGTATCTGTGAAAAATTCATAATTCAACAATTGTAACGCTAACAATTTATTTTAAAGGGGACCATCCACTGACGTTAAAAAAATTTTTTTTGTTAATTTAAAAATTCACTATGGATTTTCAAAGCCACCCAGCACTCAGGGATTTTAAGAAAAGCTTTAAAGGTGTCTTAGGTATTTGCAAAAAATTCATAGTTCAACAATTATAACGCTAACAATTTATTTTAAAGAGGAACATCCTCTTACGTTAAAAAAAAATTTATTGTTAATTCGAAAATTCACTATGCATTTTTGAAGCCACCCAGCACTCAGGGATTTTAAGAGAAGCTTTAGAGGTGTCTTAGGTATCTACAAAAAATTCATAGTTCAACAATTATAACGCTAACAATTTATTTTAAGGGGGTATATCCACTGACGTTAAAAAAATTTTTTATTGTTAATTTAAAAATTTACTATTTATTTTCAAAGCCCCCAGCACTCAGGAATTTTAAGAGAAGCTTTAAAAGTGTCTTAGGTTTCTCAGAAAGTTCATAGTATAACAATTATAACGCTAACAATTTATTTTAAAGGGGTAAATCCACTGACGTTAAAAAAATTTTTTTTTGTTAGTCTAAAAATTCACTATGGATTTTCAAAACCACCCAGCACTCAGGGATTTTAAGAGAAGCTTTAAAAGTGTCTTAGGTATCTGCGAAAAATTCATAGTTCAACAATTATAACGCTAACAACTTATTTTAAAGGGGAATATCCACTAACGTTAAAAAATTTTTTATTGTTAATTTAAAAATTCACTATGCATTTTTGAAGCCACCCAACACTCAGGGATTTTGAGAAAAGCTTTAAAAGTGTCTTAGGTTTCTGCAGAAAGTTCATAGTATAACAATTATAACGCTAACAATTTATTTTAAAGGGGTTAATCCACTGACGTTAAAAAAAAAATTATTTTTAATTTAAAAATTCTCTATGCATTTTCGAAGCTACCCAGCACTCAGGGATTGTAAGAGAAGCTTTAAAAGTGTCTTAGGTATCTGCGAGAAATTCATAGTACAACAATTATAACGCTAACAATTTATTTTATAGGGGTACATCAAATGACGTTAAAAAATTTTTTATTGTTAATTTAAAAATTCACTATGAATTTTTGAAGCCACCCAGCACTCAGGGATTCTAAAAGAAGCTTTAAAAGTGTCTTAGGTATCTGCGAAAAATTCATAGTACAACAATTATAACGCTAACAATTTATTTTAAAGGGGTACATCTACTGACGTAAAAAAATTTTTTTATTGTTAATCTAAAAATTCACCATGCATTTTTGAAGCCACCCAGCACTCAGCGATTTTAAGAAAAGCTTTAGAAATGTCTTAGGTATCTGTAAAAAATTCATAGTTCAACAATTATAACGCTAACAATTTATTTTAAGGGAGTACATCCACTGACGTTAAAAAATTTTTAAATGTTAATTTAAAAATTTACTATGGAATTTTGAAGCCACCCAGCACTCAGGGATTTTAAGAGAAGATTTAGAAGTGTCTTAGTTATCTGTGAAAAATTCATAGTACAACAATTATAAAGCTAACAATTTATTTTAAAAGGGTACATCCACTGACGTTAAAAAAAATTTTTTGTCAATTTAAAAATTCACTCTGCATTTTCAAAGCCACCCAGCACTCAAGGATTTTAAGAGAAGCTTTAAAAGGGTCTTAGGTATCTATGAAAAATTCATAGTACAACAATTTTAACGCTAACAATTTATTTTATAGGGGTACATCAACTGACGTTAAAAAAATTTTTTATTGTTAATTTAAAAATTCACTATGGATTTTTGAAGCCACCCAGCACTCAGTTATTTTAAGAGAAGCTTTGAAAGTATCTTAGGTATCTGTGAAAAATTCATAGTGTAACAATTATGACGCTAACAATTTATATTAAAGGGGTACATCCACTGACGTTAAAAAAATTTTTTTTTGTTAATTTAAAAATTCACTATGCATTTTTGAAGCCACCCAGCAACCAGGGATTTTAAGAGAAGCTTTAAAAGTGTCTTAGGTATCTGCAAAAATTTCATAGTTCAACAATTATAACGCTAACAATTTATTTTATAGAGGTACATCCACTGACGTTATAAAAAACTTATTGTTAATTCAAAAATTCACCATGCATTTTTCAAGCCACTCAGCACTCAAGGATTTTAAAAGAAGCTTTAAAAATGTCTTAGGTATCTGCAAAAAATTCATAGTTCAACAATGATAACGCTAACAATTTATTTTAAAGGCGTATATCCACTGACGTTAAAAAATTTATTTATTGTTAATTTAAAAATTCACTATGGATTTTTGAAGCCACCCAGCACTCAGGGATTTTAAGAGAAGCTTTAAAAGTGTTTTAGGTATCTGTGAAAAATTCATGGTACAACAATTATAACGCTAACAATTTATTTTAAAAGGGTAATTCCACTGATGTTAAAAAATTTTTTTTGTTAATTTAAAAATTCCCTATGCATTTTTCAAGCCACCCAGCTCTCAGGGATTTTAAGAGAAGCTTTAAAAGCGTCTTAGATATCTGTAAAAAATTCATAGTTCAACAATTATAATGCTAACAATTTATTTTAAAGGGGTACATCCCCTGACGTTAAAAATTTTTTTTTTGTTAATTAAAAATTCGCTACGCATTTTTTAAGCCACCCAGCTCTCAGGGATTTTGAGAAAAGCTTTAAAAATATCTTAGATATCTGTGAAAAATTCATGGTAGAACAACTATAACGCTAAAAATTTATTTTAAAGGGGTACATCCACTGACGTTAAAAAAAAAATTTTGGTAATTTAAAAATTCACTATGGATTTTGAAAGCCACCCAGCTCTCAGGGATTTTAAGAGAAGCTTTAAAAGTGTCTTAAATATCTGCGAAAAATTCATAGTACAACAATTATGACGCTAAAAATTTATTTTAAAGGGGTACATCCACTGACGTTAAAAATTTCCTTTTTGTTAATTTAAAAATTCACTTTGCATTCTTGAAGCCAACCAGTTCTCAGGGATTTGAAGAGAAGTTTTAAAATGCCTTAGGTTTCTGTAAAAAACTCATAGTTCAACAATTATAAAGCTAACAATTTATTTTAAAGGGGAATATCCACTAACGTTAAAAAAAATTTTTAATTATTAATTTAAAAATTCACTATGCATTTTTGAAGCCACCCAGCACTCAGGGATTTTGAGAAAACTTTAAAAGTGTCTTAGGTTTATGTAAAAAACTCATAGTTCAACAATTATAACGCTAACAATTTATTTTAAAGGGGAATATCCACTAACGTTAAAAAATTATTTATTGTTAATTTAAAAATTCACCATGCATTTTTGAAGCAACCCAGCACTCAGGGATTTTGAGAAAAGCTTTAAAAGTGTCTTTGGTATCTGCGGAAAATTCATAGTACAACAATTATAACGCTAACAATTTATTCTAAAGGGGTAAATCCACTGATGTTAAAAAAAAATTTTATTCTTAATTTAAAAATTCACTATGCATTTTTGAAGCCACCCAGCACTCAGGGATTTTAAGAGAAGCTTTAAAAGTGTCTTAGGTATCTGTGAAAAATTCATAGTACAACAATTATAACGCTAACAATTTATTTTAAAGGGGAATATCAACTGACGTTAAAAAAAAATTTTATTGTTAATCTAAAAATTCACTGTGCATTTTTGAAGCCACCCAGCAATCAGCGATTTTAAAAAAAGCTTTAAAAATGTCTTAGGTATCTGTAGAAAAGTCATAGTTCAACAATTATAACGCTAACAATTTATTTTAAGGGAGTACATCCACTGACGTTAAAAAAAATTTTTAATTTTAATTTAAAATTCACTATGGAATTTTGAAGCCACCCAGCACTCAGGAATTTTAAGAGAAGATTTAAAAGTGTCCTACGTATCTGTGAAAAATTCGTAGTACAACAATTATAACGCTAACAATTTATTTTAAAGGGGTACATCCACTGACGTTCAAAATTTTCTTTCTATTAATTTAAAAATTCACTTTGCATTCTTGAAGCCACCCAGCACCCAGGGATTTTAAGAGAAGCTTTAAAAGTGTCTTAGATATCTGTAGAAAATTCATAGTACAACAATTATAACGCTAACAATTTATTTTAAAGGGGTACATCCACTGACGTTAAAAAAATTTTTTTTTGTTAATTTAAAAACTCACTATGCATTTTTGAAGCCACCCAGCACTCAGAGATTTTAAGAGCAGATTTAGAAGTGTCTTAGGTATCTGCAAAAAATTCATAGTTCAACAATTATAACGCTAACAATTTATTTTAAAGAGGTACTTCCACTGACGTTAAAAAAAACTTATTGTTAATTTAAAAATTCACCATGCATTTTTCAAGCCACTCAGCACTCAGGGATTTTAAAAGAAGCTTTAAAAGTGTCTTAGGTATCTGCGAAAAATTCATAGTACAACAATTATAACGCTAACAATTTATTTTAAAGGGGTACATCCACTGACGTAAAAAAATTTTTTTATTGTTAATCTAAAAATTCACCATGCATTTTTGAAGCCACCCAGCACTCAGGGATTTTAAAAAAGCTTTAAAAGTGTCTTAGGTATCTGCAAAAAATTCATAGTTCAACAATTATAACGCTAACAATCTATTTTAAAGGGGAATATCAACTGACGTTAAAAAATTTTTTTATTGTTAATCTAAAAATTCACTATGCATTTTTGAAGCCACCCAGCAATCAGCGATTTTAAAAGAAACTTTAAAAATGTCTTAGGTATCTGTAGAAAAGTCATAGTTCAACAATTATAACGCTAACAATTTATTTTAAGGGAGTACATCCACTGACGTTAAAAAAATTTTTTTAATTTTAATTTAAAATTCACTATGGAATTTTGAAGCCACCCAGCACTCAGGAATTTTAAGAGAAGATTTAAAAGTGTCCTACGTATCTGTGAAAAATTCGTAGTACAACAATTATAACGCTAACAATTTATTTTAAAGGGGTACATACACTGACGTTAAAAATTTTCTTTCTGTTAATTTAAAAATTCACTTTGCACTCTTGAAGCCATCCAGCACTCAGGGATTTTAAGAAAAGCTTTAAAAGTGTCTTAGATATCTGTAAATTTCATAGTACAACAATTATAACGCTAACAATTTATTTTAAAGGGGTACATTCACTGACGTTAAAAAATTTTTTTTTTGTTAATTTAAAAACTCACTATGCATTTTTGAAGCCACCCAGCACTCAGAGATTTTAAGAGCAGATTTAGAAGTGTCTTAGGTATCTGCAAAAAATTCATAGTTCAACAATTATAACGCTAACAATTTATTTTAAAGAGGTACTTCCACTGACGTTAAAAAAGACTTATTGTTAATTTAAAAATTCACCATGCATTTTTCAAGTCACTCAGCACTCAGGGATTTTAAGAGAAGCTTTGAAAGTGTCTTAGGTGTCTGCAAAAAATTCATAGTTTAACAATTATAACGCTAACAATTTATTTAAAAGGGCTACATCCACTGACGCTAATAAATTTTTTTATTGTTAATTTAAAAGTTTACTATGCATTTTTGAAGCCACCCAGCACTCAGGGATTTTAAGAGAAGCTTTTAAAGTGTCTTAAATATCTGGAAAAATTGATATTACAACAATTTTAACGCTAACAATTTATTTTAAAGAAGTAAAACCACTGACGTTAAAATAATTTTTTATTGTTAATTTAAAAATTCACTATAGATTTTTGAAGCCACCCAGCACTCAGGGATTTTAAGAGAAGCTTTAAAAGTGTCTTAGATATCTGTGAAAAATTCATGGTACAACAATGATAACGCTAACAATTTATTTTATAGGGGTACATCCACTGACGTTAAAAAAAATTTTTATTGTTAATTTAAAAATTCACTATGGATTTTTGAAGCGATCCAGCATTCAGGGATTTTAAAAGAAGCTTTAAAAGTATCTTAGGTATCTGCGAAAAATTCATGGTACAACAATTATAACGCTAACAATTTATTTTAAAGGGGAATATCCACTGAAGTAAAAAAATTTTTTTATTGTTAATCTAAAAATTCACCATGAAGTTTTGAAGCCACCCAGCACTAAGGGATTTTAAGGAAAGCTTTAAAAGTGTCTTAGGTATCTGCAAAAAATTCATAGTTCAACAACTATAACGCTAACAATTTATTTTAAAAGAGTACATCAACTAACGTAAAAAATTTATTTAATGTTAATTTAAAAATTCACTATGGAATTTTGAAGCCATCCAGCACTCAGGGATTTTAAGAGAAGATTTAGAAGAGTCTTAGGTATCTGTGAAAAATTCATGGTAAAACAATTATGACGCTAACAATTTATGTTAAAGGGGTACATCCACTGACGTTAAAAAAATTTTTTTTGTTAATTTAAAAATTCACTCTGCATTTTCGAAGCCACCCATCACTCAGGGATTTTGAGAAAAGCTTTAGAAATGTCTTAGATATCTGCAGAAAATTCATAGTACAACAGTTATAACGCTAACAATTTATTTTAAAGGGGTAAATCCACAGATGTTAAAAAAAAATTTTTATTTTTAATTTAAAAATTCACTATGCATTTTTGAAGCCATCCAGAACTCAGGGATTTTAACAAAAGCTTTAAAAGTGTCTTAAGTATCTGCAAAAAAATTCATAGTTCAACAATTATAATGCTAACATTTTATTTTAAAGGGGTACATCCACTGACGTGAAAAAAAAAATTTATTGTTAATTTGAAAATTCACTATGCATTTTCGAAGCAACCCAGCACTCAGGGATTTTAAGAGAAGATTTAGAAGTGTCTTAGGTATCTGTAAAAAATTCATAGTTCAACAACTATAAAGCTAAAAATTTATTTTAAAGGAGTATATCCACTGACGTTAAAAAATTTTTTATTGTTAATTTAAAAATTCACTATGCATTTTCGAAGCCACCAAGCACTCAGGGATTTTAAGAGAAGCTTTAAAAGTGTCTTGGGTATCTGCAAAAAATTCATAGTTCAACAATTATAACGATAACAATTTATTTTATAGTGCTACATCCATTGACGTTAAAAAAAATTTATTGTTAATTTAAAAATACACTATGCATTTTCGAAGCTACCCAGCACTCAGGGATTTTATGAGATATCTGTAGAAAATCCATAGTTCAACAGTTATAACGCTAACAATTTTTTTTTAATGGGGTATGTCCACTGACGTTAAAAAATTTTTTTATTGTTAATTTGAAAATTCACTATGCATTTTCGAAGGCACCCAGCACTCAGGGATTTTAAGAGAGGCTTTAAAAGTGTTTTAGGTATCTGTGAAAAATTCATAGTACAACAATTATAACGTTAACAATTTATTTTAAAGAGGTACAGCCACTGACGTAAAAAAAGATTTATTGTTAATTTAAAAATTCACTATGCATTTTTGAAGCCACCCAGCACTCAGGGATTTTAGAAGAAGCTTTAAAGGTGTCTTAAATATCTGTGAAAAATTCATGGTACAACAATTATAACGCTGTCATTTTATTTTAAAGGGGTACATCCACTGACGTGAAAAAAAAATTTATTGTTAATTTGAAAACTCACTATGCATTTTTGAACCCACCCAGTACCCAGGAATTTTAAGAGAAGCTTTAAAGGTGTCTTAGGTATCTGCAGACAATTCATAGTTCAACAATTATATCGTTAACAATTTATTTTAAAAGAGTTCATCCATTGAATTTAAAACTTTTTTTTTGTTAATTTAAAAATTCACTACGGATTTTTGACGCCACCCAGCACTTAGAGATTTTAAGAGAAGCTTTAAAATTGTCTTAGGTATCTGCAAAAAAATTCATAGTTCAACAATTATAACGCTAACAATTTATTTTAAAGGGGTATATCCACTGACGTAAAAATATTTTTTTATTGTTAATTTAAAAATTCACTAAGGATTTTTGAAGCCACCCAGCACTCAGGGATTTTAAGAGAAGCTTCAAAAGTATCTTAGGTATCTGCAAATAGTTCATAGTTTAACAATTATAACGCTAACGATTTATTTTAAAGAGGTACATCCACTGAAGTTAAAAAAAATTTATAGTTAATTTAAAAATTCACTATGCATTTTTGAAGCCACCCAGCACTCAGGGATTTTAAAAGAAGCTTTAAAGGTGTCTTAGGTATGTGCAAAAAATTCATAGTTCAACAATTATAACGCGAACAATTTATTTTAAAGGGGTACATCCACTGACGTTAAAGAAATTTTTTATTGTTAATTTAAAAATTCACTATGGATTTTCAAAGCCACCCAGCACTCAGGGATTTTAAGAGAAGCTTTAAAAGTATCTTAGGTATCTGCTAAAAATTCATAGTTCAACAATTATAACGCTAACAATTTATTTTAATGGGGTATAACCACAGACGTTAAAAAAATTTTTTATTGTTAATTTAAAAACTCTCTATGGATTTTCGAAGCCACCCAGCACTCAGGGATTTTAAGAGAAGATTTAAAAGTGTCTTAGGTATCTGTGAAAAATTCATGGTACAACAATTTTAACGCTAACAATTTATTTTAAAAGGGTACATCCACTGACGTTAAAAAAATTTTTTTTTGTTAATTTAAAAAATCACTATGGATTTTCAAAGCCACCCAGCACTCAGGGATTTTAAGAGAAGCTTTAGAATTGTCTTAGTTACCTGTAAAAAATTCATAGTTCAACAATTATATCGCTAACAATTTATTTTAAAGGGGTATATCCACTGACGTTAAAAAAAATTTTTATTGTTAATTTAAAAACTCTCTATGGATTTTCGAAGCCACCCAGCACTCAGGTATTTTAAGAGAAGCTTTAAAAGTGTCTTAGGTATCTGTGAAAAATTCATGGTACAACAATTATAACGCCAACAATTTATTTTAAAGGGGTACATCCACTGACGTTAAAAATTTTTTTTTGTTAATTTAGAAAATCACTATGGATTTTCAAAGCCACCTAGCTCTCAGGGATTTTAAGAGAAGCTTTAAAAGTGTCTTAGGTATCTGCAAAAAATTCACAGTTCAACAATTATAACGCTATCAATTTATTTTAAAGGGATATATACACTGACGTTAAAAAAAATTTTTATTGTTAATTTAAAAATTCACTATGCATTTTTGAAGCCACCCAGCACTCAGGGATTTAAAGAAAAGCTTTAAAAGTGTCTTAGGTATCTGTAAAAAATTCATAGTTCAACAATTATAACGCTTACAATTTATTTTAAAGGGGTATATCCACTGACGTTAAAAATTTTTTTTATTGTTAATTTAAAAATTCACTATGGATTCTTGAAGCCACCAGCACTCAGGGATTTTATGAGAAGCTTTAAAAGTGTCTTATGTATCTGTGAAAAATTCATAATTCAACAATTGTAACGCTAACAATTTATTTTAAAGGGGACCATCCACTGACGTTAAAAAAATTTTTTTTGTTAATTTAAAAATTCACTATGGATTTTCAAAGCCACCCAGCACTCAGGGATTTTAAGAAAAGCTTTAAAGGTGTCTTAGGTATTTGCAAAAAATTCATAGTTCAACAATTATAACGCTAACAATTTATTTTAAAGAGGTACATCCTCTTACGTTAAAAAAAAATTTATTGTTAATTCGAAAATTCACTATGCATTTTTGAAGCCACCCAGCACTCAGGGATTTTAAGAGAAGCTTTAGAGGTGTCTTAGGTATCTACAAAAAATTCATAGTTCAACAATTATAACGCTAACAATTTATTTTAAGGGGGTATATCCACTGACGTTAAAAAAATTTTTTATTGTTAATTTAAAAATTTACTATTTATTTTCAAAGCCCCCAGCACTCAGGAATTTTAAGAGAAGCTTTAAAAGTGTCTTAGGTATCTGTAAAAAAATCATAGTTCAGGTTAGTTCCGGTTAGTTCAGGTTAGTTCAGGTTAGTTCAGGTTAGTTCAGGTTAGTTCAGGTTAGTTCAGGTTACTTCAGGTTAGTTCAGGTTAGTTCAGGTTAGTTCAGGTTAGTTCAGGTTAGTTCAGGTTAGTTCAGGTTAGTTCAGGTTAGTTCAGGTTAGTTCAGGTTAGTTCAGGTTAGTTCAGGTTAGTTCAGGTTAGTTCAGGTTAGTTCAGGTTAGTTCAGGTTAGTTCAGGTTAGTTCAGGTTAGTTCACGTTAGTTCACGTTAGTTCACGTTAGTTCACATTAGTTCAGGTTAGTTCAGGTTAGTTCAGGTTAGTTCAGGTTAGTTCAGGCTAGTTCAGGTTAGTTCAGGTTAGTTCAGGTTAGTTCAGGTTAGTTCAGGTTAGTTCAGGGTAGTTCAGGTTAGTTCAGGTTAGTTCAGGTT
Organism: Diaprepes abbreviatus; assembly: GCA_034092305.1. Classification (NCBI taxonomy): domain Eukaryota; kingdom Metazoa; phylum Arthropoda; class Insecta; order Coleoptera; family Curculionidae; genus Diaprepes; species Diaprepes abbreviatus. The sequence goes on from JASJET010000176.1 coordinate 3,289,492, forward strand.
AGTTCAGGTTAGTTCAGGTTAGTTCACATATCACACGGAATTACACCAAGAATTGCATGGACAGAATTTTGAAAGTCGTGTAAACTTTTGTCGTACAATAAATGCGGAGATTCAGTTAAATCCAAATTTATTATGCAAGGTAATGTTTAGTGATGAAGCTACTTTTAGAAGTAACGGTGCCGTAAATAGACGCAACATGCATTATTATGCCACAGAAAACCCATTTTGGAATAGAGAGGTGCAACATCAAAACCACTGGTCATTAAATGTTTGGTGTGGTATTCATCATAATCGAATTATTGGACCCCACTTTTTTAATGAACCACTAAATGGCCATAGTTACCTGAACTTTCTACAAGAAGAACTACCCCAACTGCTTCAAGGTCTCGATAGGGATAAGCTCGACAGTATGTGGTTCCAGCACGATGGTGCGCCTCCGCATTACCATCGTGAAGTTCGTGCGTTTTTGGTCCAACGATATCCGCAAAAATGGATTGGACGTGGGGGTTTCATTGAGTGGCCACCAAGGTCTTGCGACATCACCCCATTAGATTTCTTCCTATGGGGTTATATTAAAAATAAGGTGTATGTTAATCCACCAACAACAGTGGAAGATATGCGAAACAGGATTAGGGATACCTGTAGAACAATAACGCCACTTATTTTGTCCAGGGTCCGAGAAAATCTGCAAAAAAGACTAAATTTGTGCATTGCACAAGAGGGTCGTTTATTCGAACACTTATTAAAAAGAAATAATTAATCTCAGTATTTAATAGGTAATTTTTTTGTTTCAATTTAGTATAAAAGTAAATATGTATTTGCCTTGTCGTTATTGTTGTGTTAATTTTTTCACATTATGTTTAATTAAACTATTGCCGTTGTAATATAACGAATAATGTATTTCATCATATTTAATCACATTCTGTTTGTTTCTGTAGTTTCTTTTTATTATTTTACATGGCTACTATGATAATGAAGACTATTTCTGTAAAAAAGTATGGAAAATTATAAAAACTGAAATATCTCAAAAACTATTATAAATAGGTATAGGATATATTGAACAAAACTTTTAGGGTTTTTATTACTCTATTAAATAACATGAAAATATACAGGGTGTACCATTTAGAAAAAAAGATATTTATTCATTTAAACTTGTTCAAATTTGAGCCGATGTGTTCAACACCCTGTAGCTTTTATTGCAAATATTAGGTAAAAATTATGTTAACTTGTCCTTGGCCTTGCTAATTTCCAAATTTGAATATATTTGTCTCAAAATTGAAAACGTTATTTAGGATTGAATTGATGCTTGAAAATGTGACTTTTTTTCTTTAAACTTAATTATCTCAGAAACTATAAAGTTTTGTTATAGTAAACCCTTAATAAAAAAGATTTAAAATTATAAGCTAAATCGAAAATACGATTCGTATATAGGGTGTTCTATTTAAAAAAATACAACTTAATGCTGTCCTAGTTTTTTGGCTCACCCTGTAGAGTCCTAAATATTTTCAAAATCTGCGTAAAAATAAACTGTATCAAACAATAAATATAGTTTCTTTGTAAATTTCACCGATAAGGCACAAACTTACTTCATCCAATCGTTGGCTCACCCTGTACATGTTATAGCAATATATGATAGATTGAAAAATTACGATGTTTTTAAGATTTTCATAGTTAAACATAGTAATAGGTTTTGAAAGTAAATTATTTTTAAAATGCCAACTTCCCAAATATGAAAACAGAATAATCTTATCGGCAAAAACACAAAGGTTATTTAATTTGTTTACAAGGTAAAAATGTTAGTGGTTTTCTAAAGAAGTTTAAAGAAATTTAAAATTAATTTTCCTCAATTCCATGTAACACCTCTCATAAAAGAAGAGTTTCTCTTTCATGAAATGTGCTCAGAATCGGTGTACCTTCATCAATGGAGCTAAAATGTTATTGTAAAATTCGCTCGCATGTGATAAACACATTAAATTTTGCACAAACTATCTGATAAATCGATTTGAAATTTTTACCACATATTAAGCACTAAAAGACCCAACTTTTTGCGTAACAACAAACTCGTAGGTTGCATTTAGCAATAGTTATTGTTAATTAAATATTATAACAATTTTGACCATGTTTTGCATTTTTCTCAGCAACAAATAAAAATATCGAGATCGGAAAAAAAAACAATTTGTAGATTTTCCAATTCTCTACAAAAGGACTATTCCATATTGTCCAAAAATTTCTTTAGTTTTTGCTGGTAAGCAAAAAAGTGCAAACAAATGCATTTTTCGACCTTTAATTGTTTACAAAAGGTTTATGACACAAAATCTCGTGCAGAGAACATATATACATTTTATTTCTATAGGCCTAAATTACCCGAAAATCCGGGTCTCTGCCTGGATGAATGTGTGTCCCCAACTAGGTCTATTTTTCGCTTATTTGACTGAAGTATAAAGGCAATTGTTTTTCTGTCTATTCGAGGAGTATACTAGAAGATAATAATATAATATTTAATAGCAATAGAGTCAAGGAAAATGGTAAACATTATAATTGAACGTATTTTGTCGACTTCGAGAAGCATACAACAGCCTTAAAAGGGGTCAACTGTGGAATGCATTGGCAGAACTTTCGATTCCAAAAAAACTGATCCACCTCGCCAAAGTATGCGTAAATGGCTGTAGATCCAGGGTACGAATAGGTAACCAATTCTCAGAATCGTTTGAAATAAACAGTGACCTAAAACAAGGAGACGCACTGTCACCCCTCCTCTTTAATATAATCCTGGAAAAAGTAGTGAGAACAATACAAATTAGAACAGAACTAATAACAGTAAATGGACCATACGCGGACGACATCGATATTGTTGGAAACACCGTCACCAATGTAAAGGAAACTTTCAACAAAATAGAGATAGAGGCAAGGAAAACCGGTTTAATGGTCAATGAGGAGAAAACAAAGTTCATGTGCATAAACAGACAAAAGAATCGAGATAGAATAGGACAAAATGTAACAATAGACACATATAACTTTGAAAGAGTGGAGCGTTTTAAATATCTCGGAGCGACAATCACCGCAGATAACGATATCACAGGGGAGATAAAAGGGAGAATTCAGACAGCAAACAGATGTATGGATAGTCTCAACAACACCATCAAATCCAAGAACCTAACACGAACCTCAAAAACCAGGATATATTGAACAGTGATTAGACCAGTGCTCATGTATGGCTGTGAGACGTGGACGCTGACAAAAGCAATGGAAATGAAACTTAGATGTTTTGAGAGGAAAATCCTTATAAGGATTTTCGGACCCTATCACGACCCCAATATTAATCAATACCGAATACCCACACAGTACTAGACGTCTTACAGACGTCATTTTTATATCCAGATTATGTCTGAACGTCTTAAGACATAAATAAGGCGTCTTATAGACGTTGTTTTAAAGACGTCCATAAGACGTCTATATACAAGGTCTTTAAGATATCTTTTAAAAGTCTACATACTACATTTTATATGAAAATAAATACAGTTGTGTATAATTTAGTTGATAAAAACTAAAAAGCATTTCCTTCCCTATGTTTGCAACGCCGCACAGAGCTCAGCTGAATACAAGTTGAGGTTAAAATATTTGATTGAACGACAAATTTTTAGCAGCCTCACTACGACCTTGGTTAATGGAACTTTTGCGTGATCTTTTTTATCAATACTTTCGTGCTTTTTGTCACAGACTGTTTGATGTACCGATAACAATGACACACATAAATATGACGCCAGCAAAACTATAACTTTAAAAAAGCCGCCTTATGTTTCTGTCAACTGTCATTTTTCAGTTTTGTATTTGTGTTTCGTCATGTGGTTATTCATTTTTAATGTTGTTGGAGTGCCGACTGTGAAAATTTAGCTTTTGAAAGAATTTTATTAAAATAGTTGATTTATCTATGTTCCTCTGAAAATCTTTTTTATTCGTGTTTATGTAATACTTATGGTAAGATCGAGAATCATATGTACTTAGGAAAAACAGTAACGTTATTTATAGGTTGTGTTATAGGAAATTCCCGAATGCTTTACCGCTTATATTTTTGTAGTAACTATGTTATTAGAAGTATGAAATGAAATCTTCAAAAATATTATCTGTGCGAAAAAGGCTTGCACAGCTCATCTAGACCCGATCCTAAATATTACAAAAAATATTACTAATGAAGTGGAAGGCGAAATGTTTGTTTATGGAGTGCTTCACTAATGAAACCTGTAAGATTTATTTTGTTCCTGATGATTGGTTTATATTTAAAGAACATAGAAAATAGAGTTTTGTTAATTACAAGAAGTAACTTTGTTTAAGGTTTTAGAAATTTCAAAACTGGGAGTAGGGAGCATTTATGACTTTGTAAAGCGAGCTTGTAAAATTACCATGTACAGTTGATTAGTACGAAAAGGAAAGAGAAAGTTCTACGATTCCAACTTGGCGAGCCTTATTATGAGTAAGTTCTGTCTTTCATTATACATATTAACCTTGAAATAGCATAAGTCACGATTCTATAGTAGAGGACAATTATAAAAATTCGCAAAAATATCAAAAAATTTACTCTCACAAATGATAAACTTTATCCTATAAAATGAAAATCAGTGTGTTATTAGGATCTACAGAGACACCAGGACTGGCAAAAAGTCGGAAGAATGAGGAAATTTCAGTCCAAATATGGCTGAAAAGGGCATCAGACCAGATTTGTTATTCGACTAAATAAAAAATCTTGTTTTTAAAATTATTTAAAGATTTGTGTACTTTTTATTTCAATAAACTTTTATTTTGTTGATAGTCTACCTTTTAGAGTTATTATATCGAAGGGATAAACTAAGGCTTACATTTGATAGGTTCACTTATAGTTCGAACAGTAGTAGTTCTGAAAATATTTGCTCTTCTACCTCACTTCCTCAATTTCAAATTAGAAAAAGTTTACATTATGCTTAAGTTATGTATTTTTTTGTATAAAGAGATTATGTTGAACATATTTTTTAAAGCAAATTATTCATGCGGAACTTGTAGTTATTTAAAATGGTAGTGTATATTTTGCTCTCGATTTTTTCTTAATTAAAGTTATTTCTTGGACTTTTGAATAATTACGGTTTGACGTTGTAAACAAGACAAACAAAAAAATTTGGGAAGAGGCCTCGATAGGGAAAAGACCAAGGACGCCCAAGAATGCAATGGAGAGATAACATATGGTCAAATTTAAGAACAATGGGGTTACCCACTGACCCAACTATCATGGACGCCCGTATGAGATGGAAGCAAGTTGTGCAGTCAGCCAAGACCCATCCCGGATTGTAGGGCTACTACAGCAAGAAGAAAGAAGTATTTTATAAACTTTTATACATAAAGACAAAATGTTTGAATATTTTTATTGTAATTATTCATGACGATATTTAAAAAAAGGCATTTTTACGTGATTAGGCTTTGAAAAAAATTTCTGTCCTTTTGGTTTATACGAAAAATATGTTAAATTCCTGACCTAGAAGTTTGATTAATTTTTTTTCGTATATTTTACCAGTGAACAGTACACACCCGGAAGTCAAAATCGTAAAAACTTTTTCATATAAAAGTATTTAATGAAAAAAAAAGCATAATATAAACTTTCCCTCGTTGCAAAACAGACATTTATTATGGATCATTAGGCAAATTTGTTAATAACTAACATAAAATACCGTCACGTACCTTTAACGCCGGATATTAAAAAACGTACAAAGGGCGAAAATACGTAAAAAATCATTAAAATGCGCGATGGCCGCGTTTAATCTAAACAAGAATTAATTGAGGATCAAGAATTGACTGATGTTTATGGAGATTACGAGCAAATGCCCTACTTGCATGCAATTTATCAATTTTTATCACTTTTTGGCCTGTTAAACAATATGAGTAATATAAATGTTTGCTTTTATATCATCTGTTCTATTAAATTTTGGTTTATAACTGGCAGATTAAACAAAATTAATATGCGTCTGTTAAAAAATTTGCTGTCGCAATTTTTTATATCCAGTTATTTTTTTTCTTTTTGTATAATTACTCATATTGTGACAGAATTTGATTATAGACTCCTGCTAATGACATATTGAGGTAGCGTTAATCATTTTATCTATAATCATTTTTTGCCCCATGTTAATTAGTAACTATTTTAATAACCTACAATTAAAATTTCACAGTAATAAAGACACTCTGGAAGTCTGGTCGTGCATCTTCTCTCTTGCAGCTTTAGTACCAAACAGCTACGGTTATTTAAGCTTACCAACCTCAACTCAGAACTTCAGAACTCAGGCAGTGCGGCTCATTAGCAGGACAGTTGACATCTCGTGTTTTGTAGGTCTTGCAACAGCGCGCCCGCAAGTTAATTCACGTGAAGGTTTTAATTAAATTGAATAAAACAAGTTTCTCAAAACACTTAAATCTATTTAACAAAAACAAATAGAAAAACAAACTATTTACAATGAGAAACTTAAAATTAATAACAATTACGAAAACTAACATAATTGCTCTTCTCGGCCGTTATTCTAACCAAAAATGTAAAACCCAATTTTGAAAAAAAAACACGTAAAAATAGCTTAATAAAATATTAAACAAAAAAAAATAAAACGCGAAAAAACAGCTATTTATATTACTTAATCGAACCGTATGAAAATCGCGAAATGCCCCACTAAAATAACACACGATAATCCCTTATTTCCCAAATTAAACAAAGATAACCTTCTTCCCCGACGATTATACCCGTGACGTAATTATTCTACGGCACTGGTACTCACGGTACCGTTCTAACGAAATTCAAACTGTGACTGACATTTACTATTCCTTAAAAGAGTGTCTTCGAATCTTACACCCCTTGACACCCCTCTGTTTCCCGTTTGTACCCATATTACGCGATGGAACCCGGTAAACGTCAATTTCTTTCCCTTAAAGTTCGAAGGTTTCGATCGTTATGTGCTGAGGGCGTTAGCTATTCTATACCGGATGTTTGATTCCCGAATTGGCCACTGAGCGTCTTAATCTTAATTTTTATATAAACACAATTAATAAGACTATTCTATTTCTTTCTATAACTCAAGGAATAAGATAATATAACATCTGTGAAAAAACCTGAGTGCCATTTTATTCATAATGCTGGTATTTGAATCATTCTATCCTGCAATTAGGAAAAACAGACGCTACATACCTCCTTTTACAGATCAAACGTTATATTACAGTATAATGAGTTTATTTGATTATTCTTTTGTTTCCTAATAATGGGAAAATCGTTCAATAATTTAAGACGTTTTAACGGTATTTCATATACCATATGTTAAAAACTACCCTTCACACGTCTGGTTTTAATTACATAATCAGAGTAGGATTATTTCGACAGATTTATAGCCAAATCTTAGAAATGGTTTCTTAGTTTTATGTCTTCATAAATTTACTGAGTTTATATATTTTTAAGAATACATTTAAATGACAAAGATAGTAAAAGTTAAGTTCGATAACTGATTTATTTTTCCTTTAGATTTTCGTGGATAGTGATAAAAAAATATAACTACCCCGCTCCCCACGAGAAATCTATTCACAGAGTGATTATTTAATTATTTATTTTAACAGAATATAGTTGACATTGAACAATGAAAAATAATTAACATTTGTTCAATTAAAATATTTTGCAATATTCTTTTTCATACCCAGATTATTTATATGCCATTACTCTTTCAGTTTGCTTAATTCTCCGATAGACACTCAGGTTTTTTCTATGTAATACAGAAGTCCTGGTGTTTTCATGGCCGGTGAAGCCGATCCATGGGGTTGTATGGTTGATTCTTATGTATTTTGATCGACTAAATCCGAATTTTGAACATGCTCAGCCTCCAGAATAGACTGTAATTTGTTATTACCAAATGGCAAGTAGAAAGTAAAGGTCAAGATTAATAACCTTGAGACAGGAGTGGATCCAACATCTCTCTTTGGGGAGGGCGGTGATATCACAAAAGTACAGTATGGCAAGCGAAAGCAAGTTGTCGACGGGGGGGGGGGACACCGGCACCATTCCCATTTCTAGTGTAAAAGACAGGATCAGATCTATTTTTTTGAATTTGTAGCTCTTGAAGAGGAGGGGGGCGATCACAAAAAAACACAAGTTGCCGACAGAGAGGGATAATGCCAGCAGCATACACATTCTTAATATAAAATGCAGAATCGGTTCTATTTTCCTGAACTGAAAGCTCTTGAGAAGGGGAGGGGCGATCGCAAGCTTACACATTCGTATACTCTATTCAAGAACTAGAGAGAGTAATAAAAATGTTACCAAAACCTCCAACGTACCTACTCCAGTGCCGCAAGTAACTGATGATTGCCATAAATCTAATTATATTTAATTCTTCTTCTTCTTCTTAAAGTGCCTATCCTCTTTGGATGTTGGCTATCACATTGGTCCATATTACTTTATTCACTGCTGCTCTGAACAGACCTGTTGATGTCATTCCAGTCCATGTTCGTAGGTTGCGCAGCCATGATATTCGTCTTCGTCCAGCTGATCTCTGGCCTTCCATCTTCCCCTGCAGGATAAGTTGGAGCAGGCGATATTTCTCATTCCGCATGATATGTCCAAAGTACTCCAATTTTCTGCGTTTGACATTTGTAAGGTATTCCAGTTCTCCACCGATACGTTGTAAAATGTTTTCGTTTGATACGTGGTGTATCCAAGGAACCCTAAGCATGCGGCGGTAGCACCACATCTCAAATGCATCTATACGTTTACATGAAGCATCGGTAAGGGTCCAGGCTTCTGCTCCATATAAGAGAGTTGAGAGTACATAGCATTTCAAAATCCTGATCCGCGTATGTATACTGAGGGATAGGTTGCAGAGTATGTTGCGCAGCTTATTAAAAGTACCTCTTGCTTTCTCGATTCGGCTTCTTATTTCTCGAGAGTGGTCCCAGTCCTTATTCAACGTGCAGCCTAGATATGTGATCGTCTCGGCCATTGTGAGAGTTACGTTGTTGGCAGTAAACTGTATATTGCCGACGTCGTTTTTACTGACAATAATCGTTTGCGTCTTCTTGCAGTTTATCTTCATACCATATCTGTTTCAAGCTGTCACTATTCGGTCGATAATTCTTTGAAGTCCCTCTGCAGTATCGGCTATAAGAACGGTATCATCCGCGTATCTTAGGTTGTTTATTACTTCTCCATTTACAATAATTCCATCTTCTATGTTGCCCAGTGCTTCTTTAAAGAGATGTTCTGAGTATACGTTGAATAGAAGTGGCGACAGTATACAGCCCTGGCGTACTCCTCTCTTTATATTAAATTCTTCTGTTGTCTCATTCTCAACTCGTACAATAGCCTTTTGTTGTGAATATAGCTTTGATATTATCTCTCTGTCTCTGTCGTCGATTCCTGTCTCTTGTAGGATTGAAATCAGTTTACTGTGCTGCATTTTGTCAAATGCCTTTTCAAAATCTATGAAGCATGCAAAGACGTCGGCATTGATGTCACGTGCTCTTTGAATCAGAACCTGCATGGAAAACAAGGCCTCTCTAGTGCCAAGTCCCTGTCTGAAGCCAAACTGCGTGTCACTTACGTTTTCATCGAGTTTTCTATATATTCGTGCTTGAATGATATTAAGAAAAGCTTTTAAAGCGTGGCTCATCAAGCTGATTATTCTATGATCGGAGCACTTAGTTGCGTTCGTTATTTTAGGAATCGGGATGAATGTCGACAGTAGCCAGTCTTTTGGTATTTGACCGTTCATGTAAATTTTGTTAAAGAGGGTGGTCAGAAATTTTATTTGTTCTGAGTCAATTAATTTGAGAAATTCTCCGTGTATCTGATCTGGCCCGGGGGTTTTGTTATTTTTGAGTCTATTTAATTATATTTAAATATTATAAGCTTTTATAAATTTACTGCAACAATAAAACTCCTGATAGTTCAATTTAATTTCTGTCAGTGTACAGAACACCTTACAGTGTGTCCTTAGTGATTTATCTTGTTTGCGCTTATTTTTATATGTTATTTGAAATAAGTGAGATACCCAAAAGATGTGGTTTCCACATCTATATTTATTCCAAAATCGGTAAACCAGGGCATTTTTTCCTCAATCAAATACTTATTACGATGAATATTTATGTTGCCTTAAGATATCAATATCTAGATAATAATGTTAAAAGATCTGTTGAGATGTGTTCCAACATGACAGGAGTTGGAAAATCTACTATATACCAAATACTGGAGGAGAAAAAAACGACTGGAATTGTTAATACTCTCAAGCTACATTCGATCACAGGCAGAAGAAAAACCTCGTTCGAAGAAGAGATGTAAACTGCAATCAAAGGAGTTGAACATACATTTTATTATGAAAAGCAAATCCCAACCGTCGACAAAATTTTAACTAAAATTAATTAAGATCGGGATTTACCTGAAAATAAAAGAACTGAGCTCTGGAAATTGCTCAAAGAACTGTTTTTATAGATCGTCCGGAAAATGTCCGTTGGAGAAGGAAATATCTCTCTCCAGTAAAAGGTAGAGTTGCTAGAAATAACACAACTTACAAAATTAGTAATTTAACTGAACTTTTGAAAGATTTTTTTGAATAAAGTTAGTGCAGAAAATTGGGAAAATCCATATAATAAAAGAATAAAAGAAAATGTGGAAACTCGATCTCATGATCGGTAAAATAGAGGAACCAATTATAATTAATTTGAGTGAAGATAGCTTCACTGACTTTGATTACGAATTATATAATATCTTAATTAGGAAAGCGGAAAATTGAGGTTAAATTTTCAACTTTGACATCGAATTTCTCGGAAAATAAAAAAAACTCACACATTCAACAACAATAATATCGTTTATGCATTTTCAGCAATAATGGCTTCATTGTAAACCTTGTAAGATTTTATTAATCCATAATAAATGATATTATTGTCGTAATTACTTCCGACCATACATTATTGTCCGTGTAAAGGCTCGAATATAGGTTGTATAATAATATAATGGGCTGTAATAACTTTGCCATTATTGATCAGATAATGACCCTGAGTTATGTAGGGAAAATATATAGGGACAAATAGACATATTGTAGTGCCAGGACACAATGATATAGCTGCAGTTATGACATATTGATGCATTAATTATTAGGTTTATAGTAAATGGAGTATGTGGAATTCAAGTTGAGTATGTCATATTTATCAGGAAGTGCTAAATGTGTTTAAGAAAGAATCGGAAAAATCCACGTTTGCTTGTAACTTGAATTATACTGTCAAACGGTGAATTTTGCTTGGCTTTCTGGAGATTTTTTCTTATTTAATTTAGTTTTCTTGTTCACATGCTAATTGCTGATTTCTAATTAAACTGTGACTAGAATAGTATATTCGGGAAACTAATTAAATGAATGGAACTGCTTATTGTTGCTCAGTGTTATTAATTCTATATATCTCAAGCTACTGAGAAAAGATTTTGTTCCCTTTTATACAAAGTTTTGAATTTATTTCCGGTATTTGGAAGCTTTAACGAAATTTAAAGTGTAAATTTCATTCAAATCGATCGCTTTCATAAGTAAGTGTAGGTTTATTTTCCGTTTCTCCCTTATACCTTACTATTTATGTTTATTCGCTTGAACTAACTGGGTTAAAAATATTTTTGTGCCTAAAGAACTGAAAAAGACAACTTTCTTTTTCGATTTGCACTCACGCCATTGAGCCTGTTATTGAATCAGTCAACGTTTTGTTAGGGGAGCGGTAAGATTAACTGATTCCGAAATATTTTACTAAGCTAACATAATATTTATATCAGTTTAAATAGAGTTTCTGTCGTTGCAAATTAACAGAGACTTTTTTTTGCAAATTATTAGTACACATATTAATATATATATATATATATATATATATATATATATATATATATATATATATATATATATATATACATATATATATATATATATATATATATATATATATATACATATATATATATATATATATATATATATATATATATATATATATATATATATATATATATATATATATATACAGTGCCTTCATTTCAAAACGAACCATCCTTAATAACTTTCTTAAATAGAAAAATTTTAAAAAAAGAAAAAACACGTCAATTTAGATATACAGGGGGAAGTTTAATTTTGCATTTGTTAAAAGTCTGTCAATCACCTCCTCAACTCCAGCTAACCTCACTTTGATATGTCAAATGGGAACCCCCACCTTGTGACACATCATTGTAAGCAGCATAAAATTGTCTATCCAACCGTATAAAAAAAATTAAATCGGTTGACGTACAAGCGAATAGTGTGCAAAAATGTCTTGTAATAATGCATAATATATCGGCCTCGAACTTTGGTATGTCAAATGATTACCCTATAGTGTGATACATCATTTTAAAGGACGTACGATCTGCTATCCAACGATGTCAAAAAAAATTAAGTTAATAGACGTTATAGGCAATTAGGATGCAAAAATGTGTGTTAAATATAAGCAGTTTATTCAATTTTATTCAGTTGAAGAAAATTATTTTATTAAATGTTCAAAATGTGCGCCGTTATTAGCGAGACAATAAAAAAGCCTATTTTGAAATTCCCCACGAACATTGGCAAGGGTTTCTCTGCTAATTCCTCTACATTCCCGAACAATTCGATCTTTTAAATCGTCAATATTTTCAGGTGGGGTTTTATAAACCTTGCTTTTTAAATACCCCCAAAGAAAAAAGTCTAGAGGGGTTAGGTCTGAAGACCGTGCTGGCCATTCAATTGCACCACGTCTGCCAATCCACGTCCCTGGAAAATGTTCATCAAGCCACTCTCGAATTGCCAAAGCGTAGTGCGGGGGAGCTCCATCTTGCTGGAAATGCAAATTATTTTCATTTAGTACCATAACAGCATTTTCATCCACTTGATTTTCTAAAGATTGCACAATGGCAGGGTATATTGTGTTTTCTAAAAGGTTTAAATAAATTTGCCCAGTTAAATTATCTTCCAAAAAAAATGGCCCGATGATTTTATTGCCATAAATTCCTGCCCACACGTTAATTTTTTCGGGATATTGAGTATGCCCTTCTCGGAAAAGGTGCGGATTTTCATTATCCCAGTATCTGCAGTTATGTCTGTTAACCAGTCCATTTAGAAAAAAAGTTGATTCATCACTAAAGCAGATATTCTTAGGTAAATGGGGGTCCTCGTCAATTCGTTGGCACATTAATTCGCAAAATTGAATTCTCCTATCAAAATCGTCTTCTCCGAGTTCTTGAAGAATTTGAATTTTGTAGGGAAAAAACTTATTTTGTTTTAAAACTTTATGCACAGAGCCAGCAGAAATGTTGGTTAAATCTGCGACCTTTGAGATGGATAAAGTTGGATCTATTGCAAACTGTCCTAGTACCTCGATTTGGCATGCTTCATCTACAACCCTTTTCTCAATATATTTTTTATTACAAACGGATCCCGTTTCTTCAAACTTTCGTACCAATTCGAGTACATATTTATGGCCCACGTTTTTGTCTTGATGCCTCTCGTTAAATGCTCTGGCGGTTCTACGAGCGCACCGATCTTCAGCTCCATAGAGAAAAATTATTTCTATTCTTTCGGCTAGCGTATACAACACCATTTATATTCACGTTTCAACTAGGCGTCACAACGACAATTTTAACAATAATAAACAACTGGTGTTTAAAGATCTTAAAAATTTTATTTATTGCAGTGATTTTTTGTACCTATCAGGTACCGCAAAAAATATCATTGAAATAAATACACTAGATTGATTAGACTGCAATGAATTTTGCGGTGAATTTTAAAACAGGCTTAGTTTTTTTCTCGCAAATATTTTAACTGTTTATTATTTTAAAAAAATATTTATTTTAAATTTAAAATAATATTTTACTCTATGAAGTAGCCATTTGACATAATAAAGTTTAATGTGATAAGGTGTCTATTATTACCACACATCTTTTCTTACTATTCGCTTGTACATCAACAGATTTTGTTTTTTTTTATTGGCTAAATAGGAGATAGTATGCCCTTTAAAATGATGTATCACACTATAGGGTAATCATTTGACATACTAAAGTTCGAGGCCGATATATTATGCATTATTACAAGACATTTTTGCACACTGTTCGCTTGTACGTCAACCGATTTAATTTTTTTTATACAGTTGGATAGACAATTTTATGCTGCTTACAATGATGTGTCACAAGGTGGGGGTTCCATTTGACATATCAAAGTGAGGTTAGCTGGAGGTGATTGACAGACTTTTAACAAATTAAACTTCCCCCTGTATATCTAAATTGACGTGTTTTTTCTGTTTTTTAAATTTTTCTATTTAACAAAGTTATTAAGGATGGTTCGTTTTGAAATGAAGGCACTGTATGTATATGTATATATATATATATATATATATATATATATATATATATATATATATATATATATATATATATATGTTTATGCGGCTTTCACGGATTCCTCCGTGTGAGATGCAATAGCAGTGGTCATATCCACATTATGCCGTTGTAGTGCTGAAATCACATTCAGCAAACATACAACTAAATGCATCTCCGCATGTAAATGAAGTAAAATGCGAACAGTGATTGCAAACTTCGCTCCATCATATCCTTTCAGGAAAGGATATGATGGAGCGAAGTTTGCAATCACTGTTCGCATTTTACTTCATTTACATGCGGAGATGCATTTAGTTGTATGTTTGCTGAATGTGATTTCAGCACTACAACGGCATAATGTGGATATGACCACTGCTATTGCATCTCACACGGAGGAATCCGTGAAAGCCGCATAAACGTATATACGCCATCCGGCGGGAGGTCGGCGAAGCCGCGTTCAGTGTTGCATGCTTCCTTCCGATCTGTCCTTTGCACAGACAGGTGCATGTCGGTACCCTGATGAGTCTAGTAAGAGACGAAACATGTACCTCTGCCGTATCACTGTAACAGAGGAGGTAAGTTTTTACTTTCTTCTCGGTGTGGTGGTACAGGTAGGCCACCATCTCAATGGTGGTGTAATAGGGTGAATTGTGTTTTGTAGCAATTCATCCAAACTGTGCAACCTCTAACACTGAAAGGATATGATGGAGCGAAGTTTGCAATCACTGTTCGCATTTTACTTCATATATATATATATATATATATATATATATATATATATATATATATATATATATATAGCCAATTATGCTGCTAATGGTAAGGACATTTTAATTAACGAACTGATTTGGACCACCTCGACACCCTTTTGTCATCATGCATTCTAAACAATATAACTAGTATGCCCTTACCATTAGCGGCATAATTGGCATATATATATATATATATATATATATATATATATATATATATATATATATATATATATATATATATATATATATATATGGCATTGGATTCTATAGTCTGATGTATAGAAAGCAAAGGGACTGATTACAAATGGAGCAAAACGATGAACAACATTAAGTAGTAACTTATATGTTTCTCAATAACACGCTTCAAGTGTGTTAAAAATATTGTTTCTCGATTAATTACTTATTATGCAATAATTTGTTTATTGCTAAACTTAAAAATATTTTTTTTAGAAAAATACATATTCCATTGTTCATGTTTCATCGCGATACCACAAATCAAAAAAAAAATGAAGGTTCTACGACCAATATTCACTGAGAATCTCGTTTTCGCCCGAGCACTGCCGATATCCCCCACCACCGCATCCATACTGACTCCGCATACGATAGTTTAGGGAACGCCCTATGAATCCCTGCTAAAACAATATACCAAGAATTCCTATCCTGTGCTATAATTTTGACGCTCCTAAAGCAATTTACAATATTGTCAATGATTAGATAATCAGTATTTTAATGTGATATACATGCTTTTGTTAGGAACAAGTATAAAAGATTTAAATTTTCGGATTTATGTTAAAAACGTGGCAATACTGCTTATCCCTTCCTACCGACTATGAGGGGTAAAAAAGCTCCACCTTTTAAATGCAAGATTGTGTCGTATTTCGGCGCCGGGCCGTATTCCACGAAATACGCTCTAATAATACCACTAAAATAGTATGTTTCGTCCTTAACATCGACAGTAGGACTCATCACTGAGTCCGTCGACGCCTTACCCAGACACCCTCGACACCCCCTGTGTCTACTTTCTATATATTTGAAACTAATATAAGTACTTATTTTTGATCGGAACATACCAGTGAGATGTACCGATATGTCCGTTTCTACAACAATTGCCACAGCCTAGTAAAGTTTTATTGAAAGGTTTGATCATTACAACGTTCCCTTTGTAAACTTAAACAAATATAATAAACCAAGGGATAAAAAAAACTTGCACCTGTAGTTTAGATCAACTATCTAATACGGCAACATTGCATATACATCATTCCTTGCCGTTTTACTACTTATAACTAACTAACTAATATAAGCCTAGAAGTTCGATTTGCGTGCTGGCAGATCGCCGTAGCTCCTCCTTATCATTGAGAATAAACAATTAACTACAATCCAAAAAGTTATAAACACATTCACTGTGCAAAAAACTATTAAATATTTTTACTTGAAATTTGGCATGCTTATTTTATGCCAGAAGATGCTTTTTTGCTGCAGTATGAAGTATATGCAACATGTTTTTCTATTCTTTATTAATAATTGAAAAACAGTCATTTTAGCATGTTTTTTTGCAATAACTAATGAATAAATAATCCGATTTTGATGTTTTTTTTTTATTTTGTAAGTATTTTTAAGGCGCATACCTTTTGTTTAAACCTAAACAGTAATAGTTTTTTCTATAACTTAAGAAAACTCTTTTTTCAAAATCAAAAATGTTGCCGAAAAACAAGATTGAAGCCCAAAAAACCATGAATCACCACCAAAGATTATTCGTTAATATGAATCCTCTGTGTCACCACTATCATTTGTCTAAGATTTTCCTTTAATTTATTGTTCTTGGGCGCCAGCTAGCTCAAACTAACAATTAGACTCTCTTATATGAATATTAGTAAAGTTAAACACTCCCACACAGTTGTAACTTTTTATTTATTCACTTTTAAACAATAATTATTCGAAATTTCTTCAAAATAAAAGTTTAAAAAACGCTTTTTATAATTCGATGCGCCGTTCTCCAAAATCGCCTGTTGTTCCATTTTTTCGATGCTGGTGGCGCCATCTCTTAGCATCTTATCAAAGATATATTTATAGGGACATTCTCTGGCCGGCTGATATCTAGAAAACTAGATGTCAAAATCACTTCATCTCTATTTTAATAAACATTTCTGTAATGTCTGCAGTTATTCAAAGTATTATTTTCATGTTTAGTGTATAGATGGCGCCAGTTATAACCTGTCGGTAATGTAGATAAAACAGGAAGTAATAGTGTTCATAAAATGCACTGGACGAGTATTCGAACTTTTCCTACCAATTGCAGCGCGGCGCTGCTAGTACCAAGTAAAGATTTCTTCTTCGCAGAGGTTAAACAATTTCCTTTAGTTCATGATAGATTACAAGCCTGGTGTTTAGTATCGCTATTTCTAGTAATTTCTAATGAATTTCTAGCCTAACTTTTTTTTGTTCTGGATTTCTATCTACTTGTGTCATTTTTGCCAAACTGCTTTTACTTTTATCAAGAAAATTTGCCACTTATGTTTTAAAATTTTCGAAAATGTTTGGCGAGAAAAAACCATCGAAAATCATGTGTTCTGTCCCAAATTGTACAGACTTGTACAGTGGCCGATTTCAGTTTCCAAATCCGAAGTATTCTGATATGATGAAAAAATGGCTAAATGCAATTAACAACACTTTATTGAACAGTGTTAATTACGAAGTAATTTATAAAAATCATTATGTGTGTGCAGGAGCATTTTTCAGAAGAATTTCTTACAGAAGATTGTAGAAAAGGAATTAAATATGATGTCATTCCTGTTTTCTATCTTCCTGAACGTAAGCAAAACCAAGTGAGCCATTTTTATTTTCTAGAACATTAAAATTAGTTTAAAAAAAATAGGGATTTAGGGATGAACTGAAATGAAAATAAATGCAAAATATGGATTTTCTCTTTTAAGATAATAATTATGTAAATATACTTATTTGTTTTAGCTGAAAATGAACAAACTGAATACATACCAACAATGAAAATACATAAAATAGAGAAATGCTGTGAAATGGCATACAATACTATCAACGATGAAGGTATGTTTATAAGTACAAGTTACCAATATATTGTTTGGACTTTGTTAGATTTTCAACACTGTACCTCTTTTTTACAAATGGATAGTATTACTAATATTTCGTTTCCAATATAAAAATTAATATATATAAAAATTGGACATGTTTAAAAAGAATTTTAGAAATTATATCAACAGATATATGTGGGCCAATAACACCAGCTACTTATGATGGTAAATCATATAGTATTGTAATAATGAGAGTGAGGCATTGTCAAAATTTGAAAGTTATGTTGCAATGGTTGAGGCAAGATTTAATACCAAAATTGAAAAACTGAGATGTAACAATGGAGGAAAATATACCTCAAACTCTTTTAAACATTTTTGTTTGCAAAAAGGAACTAGAATTCATTATATAATGGTTTACAATCCAGAGGAAAATGGGTTAGCAAAAATCTACAATCTGTTAGAAAAAACAAGATGTTTGATTTATGATACAAAATTAGATGAGTAAATGTGGGGTGAAGCAGTATGAACAGATGTATACTTGCTAAACAAATTAGAAACGAGAGCTTTGGAGAATAAAAGCACACCAGCTGAAATATGGTATAATGAAACGCCAAATTTTGATAAAATAAAGGTATTTGGATGTAAGGCAAATAATTTAATACCAAAACAAGTGAGAAAATCTAAATTGGAACCCAGATCTGAAAAATTAATAATGGTTAGCTATAGTGACAATGGATATAGGTTGTAGAATGAACATGAAAGGAAGATTATTCATGGAAGGAATGTGATTTTTGATGAAATGAAGTGCGAAAACATCCATGAAATGATACCAATAAATACTGGTGATAGTGACAATGGAATATGAGATAATAACAGGAATAAATTGCAAGAAAAGTGACAGAAAGAAAATGAAAAGTGTGAGACAAAAAATAATGAGGAAAAACAAGAGGAAAATTCAAATTTTGAACATGGAATCAGAAGGAGTATAAGGGAGAAAAAATTACCAACATATTTATAAGATTATGAAGTAAATGAAGATGATAATTTATTTGCAGCACTTTTAGCAGGAAATTTAATAGCAGAAGCCAAAGTAATTTGAGGAGGCCATGAAAAATAGAAGGAAGGAAGCTCTGAATGAAGGGTTATGTACATTGGAGGAAAATAAAACATAGAATTTAGTAATTCCACCAGAAGATGTAAAAAACTACTGATTCAAGGTGGGTGTTTCCTGAAAAATTAGTGAACGGGAGTGTTAAGAAGTAGTAGTTCGTCATTTTAAACAGACTGTGATTGAAGATGACATTTATGCGCCAGTGGCCAGAATGGCAAGTATTAGAATATTGTTATCTTTATTTGTAGAGTTTGATTTACATGTTTTACAGTTGGATATAAAATCAGCATTCCTTAATGGAACCCTGAAAAACTCTTGTCTATGTTTCCACCTGAAGGGCTTAATATTAAAAATAAACACCTAGTTTGTGAATTACAAAAAGCTCTATATGGTCTTCGACAATCACCCAAATTTTGGAACTCGTTATTTAATGAATGTCTACTAGAAATAGGTTTTCAGCGTTCTAAAAAGGATCAGTGTTTATATGTTAGCAATAAAACATCTTTTGATACATGTTCATAACATAATTTTATTTTCATCATGTCAGGAAAATTTAGATTTTAATAAGAACGATCTGTGTAAGAAATTTAAAATTACAGAATTTTTCTTGGTTTTGAAATCAAAAAATTTTCTGTAATGTCTTCAGTTATTCCAGGGCACCAATAATATTGTAATACCACAAAACCAAAAGGATCCCATTCTCTGAATAGCACAAGTACGTTACTCCGGAAGCTAATTTTGTATTACTTTATGTTTTTCAGTGCATTAAATCCATTTTTCGTGGTTACCAAACTCAAATTTATTTCAATTTTGTGCTATGGCTCGATATTGATCAAAAATGGTGGTCTTTCCGACTTTTCCGGAAAAATAAAAAAAATGCGGAAGGCAATTTAATTGTTATTACAGATTGCTTAATTCTCAACATTTTTTATCTCTTGTAAATTTTACGTTAAACTAATATTTTAATCATAATTTGTCATTGCATGTTTCGCCAATCTTACCCTGTTAAACATAACCTTAAATTTGATGTACATTTATCAATTAAATTTAATGATTTTGTACCTTAAGTTGTGAATATGTTACATATACTTTGAAATTAAAACTTTGTACATTAAATTTAATGGAATGTTACCTTAAATTTCAATAAAGTAACTGAAAATATACCAAATTTAATGTATAATTACATTAGATTTAATGTAAAAATTGCATTAGCATTAAATGCATTTAATAAACAGTGTGTAGCTAAAACAATTGGTATTTTGTTGACATAACTGTCAAATTATTTACATGTTGCATATTTACCTTGAACAATACTTCACGAACAAACCCCGTACTCACTCACTGTGTTTAACTCAATTGAGTATTATACACACAGTGAGTGCAGTGTTTGTTCATGAATTATTGTTCAAGGTAAGTACGCAATATGTAAATAATTTGATAGTTATCAAAAAAACACTCTATTGTTTTAGCTACACACTGTATATTCTGATGAAAGTAAAATAAATTACTCAAACGTTAATCTTAAAAATGTAAAATATAAAAAATAAACCACCACAATTATATTTTGATCCCATATATATATATATATATATATATATATATATATATATATATATATATATATATATATATATAAATTATAATTTCCAGATTCTTGAACCACAGATTATATTATTTTTTTTATTTGGCTTTTCTTGGGTTCAGGTGTGTGAAGTATTTATTATTTATTTCCTGGACCTTGAATAAAATATCTTTTATTAGTTTTGTTTTTCTTGGGATTATAGTCCGTAAAAAATGGGATCTAAATATAATAGTGGTGTTTTATTTTTTATATTTTATATATATATATATATATATATATATATATATATATATATAGTATTATTTTTATGTTGAGTGTATAGATGGCGCCAGTTATAACACATGTCGGTAATGTAGATAAAACAGGAAGTAGTAGTATTTGTAAAATGTATTTGTTCAGTAAAAGTCCTGTGGAAGATTTATAATAATAAATATTATTTTGTGTTATAAAAAGAAACAACTGAGTATTATTTAACGTAACGTATAGTCTCGAGGGTAATTCGATTGACCTATATCAAAGCACTACTCGTATATATATGATTCGTAAAAGAAGAAATATTATTTGTGACAAATTTTGAAACCGATACAAAGGGAGAATCGATATAACAATAGTAATAACAAAAAATATTAGATTATTCTGCCTTTGAGTGTATAAATTTTGTTGCTATTCTAATGTAATGATATATATTTAATATATCAGTATAAATATTACTCCACAATGTTAGATTTTTTGGTGTAAAATATCTCTTTTCAGCTCTCCAACAAATATTCTAAAATATTCAATTTACCCCAAAAAAATATATAACATGTGCTAAGAAAGTTTCGTATAAATATTTCAAGAGATAAAACTTCATACATGTCATAAAATATTTTCCTAGGATGTTTCCTCGAATTTAATTCAAAAGCTTACTAAATTTTATTTTCCAAGGGAATGGTGTTTCGTACCTCTCGGAATTATGTTGCAATAAAACTATATTTCTATTTTCTTTGCCAAGAAATGCTAAACAAAAATGTAGTCACTTAAAAACTGGGAAAATTCATTTCTCTTTCGTGAATTTATATTTTACGCGAAAGTAAAATAATAATTAGTTTTTTGTAGAAAAAAGGTAGTTTTGTTTTATCCGGAAGTAACCACACATTCATAAAGACAAACAAGCTTTTAGAGTAAATAAAAGTCGATTTAATAATATTAGAAGTAAGTACTTTTTGGTAAATAAAAAGGCAAAGAAAAAGATATTTTTCTGTCAACATATTTAGGTTTATCTTTATTATTGGAGTTTTTTTACCTAATATAGGATGAATATATATTTTATATATGTATTGGGTTTATAAAGCTTTAGGAGTATTAAAGAAATATATTTATTAACTTAATTCGATAAAAAATATTTGAAGGGAAAATTTATTTCATCTTTTCCAGGATAAGCCAAATATAGTATAAGTTAAAAAATGGGGATTGCAGGGTAAAAATACAAGTGGCATTGAGGAACACAATATTTTATAATTTTTTTGTAAGAATAGCATCTTATTTGCAAGAAAATTAATCTGATTAAGACTACATTTACTTAGCGGGATCACCGAAGCCAGTTGTAACAAACTAAATCACAGTATTCAAGAATATATAGAGTGTTCCGTTTAAAAAAAAGGCAAGTTTGATTTATTTCTCCGAAATAGTTGAACCCATAAAAAACTGACTATATCACTGAACGAACCCTGCATGAAAAACCCCAATAGATATATTTTTAACTTTAAGATAGGTTGGAAGATGTCCGAAATACGAAATGCCTTTTTAGTACCTCTCGTTTGAAGTAACTGAAGTTGAATATGACACAATAAATGAGTAGTTAGACGTGATAACGCAGGGTGGAAAAAATGAGACTTTCATATTATCATATACAGGTGTGGAAAATTCAAAACAGAACCTCTAAAAAAGGGAATGTAACAGAAAGCAACGGACAAGCCATTTAACCATGTTGAAGAAGTTAAATAAAGCATACTTTCTTTCTGGTTTCCAGCAAAGATGTTTGGCAGGGTCGTCAAAACACAGTGGGTTGAAAGCACGGATTTAATATTAAAAATTAAAATCGGATCCAACATAGCGGACTGAATCTTTAAAATCATGAAAATAAATTCGAAAAACGTCTAATGTGGTTCAATAGCTGTTAAATATGCAGTTTAAAAACAAAATAAAAAGAATAATTGTATTTCCATTAATAAACTATTGCGCTTGAGTCCAAGGTGCATTTTAAAAATAATACTATAATAATAAATACGTGGATATCGATAATCGTTAAAAAGGCAAAAGTACTTTTTCCTCTATACTTAGGACTTCTTAACAAATACCAATGCAAATAATTTGTAAGTAATATAATATTTATTGATTTACACAAATGAATAAATAATACGACTGTAATAAAAATAATAAAAAGAACTTTTTATTCATTGCCTTCTTTGTTAACAGCTCTTTTCTCATTCTCCAATATGTACTAATTGTTGTCCGAATCTTTACGATGTCAAAAAACAGTGTAAGGATCCATCGACGCAAAAAGTTTTGGAACACATCCTCCATATTTTTCTCGAGAAGATTTTCGGGCAAAGTCTAGGCGATAGTTTCTTATTAACTTGTCCGTTGATTTTTGTGCATCTTTCGATAGTTTTTTGTGGATTCCTGTTGGCATGTTGTACCAAGAATATCCTTTGAGGAATAATCTTGCTGTTTGAAGTTTGTATTCCCAAATCTTCTCTATCGCAGTTTAATGTCCGCTTCCAATAGTTTGCAAAATGACGGGAAACCGGAGGATCAGTTTCCGCTTTACTCTTGTTATATTGGCTGTAGCTTGAAATACTCTGTATTTGCTGGGACAGAGTATCAATGTTGTTGAACTGAGACGTTGTTTGGCAGAGGTAACAACGTTGGACCGATTTCGCTCCAACCAAAGCATCCACCTAGTCGTCTGTCATCGTCATAGATAAGTTGTACTGTACTGAAGCTCATGTGGCAAAGAAAACTCTTTTATATGGTGCAAGTTGTCTGCTTCGAATTCATAATTTTCTATTTTCGTTAAAGACTTTTTTTCGGTTTTCTTAATAAATTCAAATTTCAGAGGCCCGCAATTCATAGTAGACGAGAATTTGGAATTGTACAACACAATATGTTCTTTTTGAGTTTGTGTGTTAATATCTGTTAATTGAAGTGGAATAAGGGATGTTAGGAATAAGTTTGTATCAGAAATATTCGGATTAGTGAATTTCATTTTGTACTGGCTCTGACCTGACGTTCCATCGAAGCCCCATTTGCAAATGAAACTCATGTCTACAAATCTAATTTATCGATTTGTTCAAGGGCGTCTGTATGATCCAGTAAGCCTTGGAATTTAACCTCGGCTTTTGATTTAGTAAAACTTAAATACTCGTCATGTAGATAACATGCTTTTTTTGTATTTTAAACACCGGAGTACGGCGAAAATATATTACTGCCTTTCTGTTTAGCCCAATTTTGTAATCGTTGATATTTGTTTCTCGACAATTCAATGACAAATAGAAAAGCGACGCACAAATGTAACTGGGCGCGACGCAACCACAACACTGTTGCCTTTAATCTGAGACGAAACTTTAGAAAGAAAAGACTGGTCGTTCATATTACCAAGGATTAATAGAAACGTTACTATAGCCAACCTTCTATTTTAAATTTCTTAACTAGAAATTATTTTGGCCGTTTCTCAAATTCTAACCCACTAAGCCCGTCTAACTTCTTTTAGGTTAGTTCGGGACAGAAGATCGTAGGGAACGCCTATGCGCAATATTATCTCTGCTAACTTCCATGCAACATGAAGACGAGCAGTACCTTGAAAGGAATGAGAGGGTGTATTTACTTTTCGTCTAAACTTATAACGTAATCGACGGAATTTAGAATATTTCATGACTAATTGATACATTGATTGTTTTAAATACATCAAATAGTCAAAATACAAAAAAGTTAGTTTTTGTTGGGAGTTGAGCGTAAAGAAAATTGATATTTCTGTTACAAAATAAACATTTATTCTAATAAAAATACTAGTGAAACGCAACGGTAATTTATATGTAAATAAGCTAATAGACCACTTTAAAATTAAAAATCATTCTCAAAAAGAAACTTTTATTCCGGTAAAAAATAAAACTAACACGTTCAGTAATTGTTGATAAATAAACAAATAATGAAATTCAATTTAAATCAACAAAAACATCTAAAATTCTACAAGAGGTGTTCAAACAGGCCTCCACGTTGAGCGAGACTCAGTCTATTGTAAAATACGATTCGCGTATTTGCCGAAACTTCAGGGGTTATATCCCGATTAGCCCTTTCTATCACGTCCTCACAAAACACCATACGTGTTTCCTGGTCTTTCGGAAAAATTTCTTGAGTTATTCGCAATTTGTAACAGCGATTTTTGTTCCGCTTTAAAATATTCCGAACTGTTCGAGCGTTCATATCAAGTTCTTCGGCAATTACGGTACTATTGCAAGGAAAATTATTTTCCGCTAAACTACAAACGTCAGTATCCCGATGTGCTCCTTCTTCAGTAATTTGAGGAACCTGTTGCTCCTCATTATTATCAGTGCATTTTTTACAAATTTTTAGACAACCGGTTGTCTCAAATTTTTTAATAATTTCCGAGCTTCTAAATTTTGAAGGAACAGGATGATTTTCGCACGTAAATACAAATCTGCCGATTATTTACCAGAATAATACCACTTAATAATCTGCTCTTTTTGTTCTGTGAAATAAACTACCATTGTAACAAAACAATTTGGCGCTTCCACGGCCTGAATGAAAATAAATAACTTGGAATCCTCTTGTTGTGCTAGGGCGTGGCGTTTGCTGCCGCCCGCTCTCACCGCTTCAGCATTGTATTACCCCTCATCCTAGGGCCAAACTGGTAATTTACACGTATGTCGATGCTTATAGTCTGTCTCATTCTGATTCAATGAATAATATAGTATTTTCTTTATCTTACTTAGGAAACGTCCAGGTTCCGGTGTGGATTTTCCAGACCTGTATAAGGTAGTAATAATATTACCGATGAAATGTTTAAAAGGAGATTAGCAATCTTACTACCTCATAACGGAAAAGAAAATTGAAAATGAAATACAAAGAGAATCCCTGTTGATTACAGCTTACAAACCTGTTTTCCGTTTATAATAAGAAAAGTTCGGAAACTTGCCGAAACTTTTAGACAACCGAATTTCCCGCCATTATTGAATCGAATAAATTTTATTGACTCACGGGGAAAAAGATGTTTTAACAAACTTTATAAAAGATCTCCGAAAGTTTCGACAAGTTTCCTTGGTGTAAAATTGGTTTGTATAGAACACAAAAAGGTAAATTTGGGGTTTTATTTCTTTGTTAAAAAAAATTGTCTTGTTTAAATGGAGTGAAAATACCGGGAAATTCACGAATCAGGATTGGGTTCAATTTAAAAAATCATAATTCTTTTGATTTTTTTTTAGGTTTCCACATAAAACTCATAGAGAGCAGCTGGAGAGGATTTAATTATATTTACAAAATGTATTTTGTCCTCAATGGGTAGTTAAAAAATATTTTTGTAATTAAAACTTGAATCACTCACTTTACTTATATATACATATATATATATATATATATATATATATATATATATATATATATATATATATATATATATATATATATATTGTATAGATAGTCACCTTTGTGTGATAACTTTTTGATTATGAAACTGTTAAAAAAGGACATAAATCATTAATTAATGCACTTATGCGATAAGTGCAGGTGGTAGAATAGATAGTAT
Organism: Diaprepes abbreviatus; assembly: GCA_034092305.1. Taxonomy (NCBI): domain Eukaryota; kingdom Metazoa; phylum Arthropoda; class Insecta; order Coleoptera; family Curculionidae; genus Diaprepes; species Diaprepes abbreviatus. Next base: position 3,316,167 of record JASJET010000176.1, read on the forward strand.
TTAATAGTCTGTAAGAATTTATATTTGAATCATATTTAAACAGGACATAAAATGCCTATAATTGCGTAATAACATGATAAAATGTATAAAAATTAGTGTGAAAGGTTGGACATTAATGCATATAAAGTAAGAATTATAAACATATTTGTCTCTGAAAGACACGAATCTTATAAACTAATAAATAAGTGATATTTTGAATAAGGTGTGAAGTGTTATTATCCAGAGATAGTGACCAAAAAAGGAATGTTAAAACAATATAGTGAAATCCATAAAAAGAAAATGTAGATTATAAGTTAATTTTAATAAAAAAACTAGAATAAAATAGTACCTAATTGTAGGTAAAACCTTGTTAAATTTGATTATAATATTAATAAAACAATAATTATCAATTTCAGCAAGTTACAATTAAAATTTAAATGTATATGTAAAATTTTGTTAGATGTTATCAAATTTTATTTATCAATTTTATGTGGTAAATAATAACCAAAAGTAAAATTTAGATATATCGAAATATCAGGAAAAGTCCAAAATTTACATAAATCATAATTTATTGTCATCAAATAGAATATTTATTTCATAATATCAATAAAATATCAAAATTTTATCATAAATTGACAATTAGGAATCCATTTTGATTTTGTGTTTCAAAGCTTAAAATTACATCTGGTTGCCAGTTCACGTCAGATGGCCGAGCAATCAGAAAAAAATTAAAACAAAAATTTATACTGCGTCATCACTTACTATAAAAGCCAAAATTCATTTTTTGTTAAGAGAGTACAGGTCCATCAGTTGTACAGTAAACATCGTTAGTCTGGTTCGTAAAAATTAACATAATCTCAAAATTTTCAGTTATTTTGAAAAGTAAAAGAAGAAGTGGATATTAATCGGTTATAGTGTAAAAATCGCTAGTTTTTTTTTATTAACAGGACCATAACCTTAAAATTTTTTGTTATTTTATATAAAAAACTTAAAGGAAGACGGTGCAGATTAATCTGTGATAGAAATAACATTGCCAGTCTCATTCATTAAAATTTTTTTTTAAAAAAAGGAAGAAATATAGAGCTTGGATATAAAATATCTGGAGATTGAATGTCAATTTTAAAAGAAGGATAATAAGTTTAATAAATTATAACAATAAGCAAGCAGCTGGGAAAAATATTTAAATGTTACAATAGTTGGCAAAGGAGAAAGAATTTTAAAGTTTTTCTTTATATAAAAAAGGAAGGAAGAAATCTAAAACGTGGATATAAAAAAATTTCTGGAAATTAATAAGGTATTTATTTAATGTGTAAGATATAGAAATTTTTGATTTGCCAGAAAATAGTTTGATAAAGTAGATATATACTAATCTTATTATGAATAGTTATAGTTAATTACAAAATAACTTGTTTAATTTGCACTGTAACAAGGTCACTATTATTTTTAGATCATTTAAAATAAAATCACATATATTAAGACACTAGTCATTTTTAACCGTTCAGACATTTATACAGTATTGCCAGATTTAATAATTCTAAATCCCATAAAAGAATACAGTACATAATGAATAATACTGATAATTTAATTAGGTATAGATAAGGTGATTTATAAATTTTACATAAAAACTGCACCCACTGACATGGTTGTATTATTTTAAATAAAGTTTGTATTTGTGTTTCTGAATCATTGGTTTGACTTTTTCTAATAATAATTTAATTTTCATCTAAACTTACTTGAGAAAGAAAATTGACATCAATGTTTTAAACTTCAAATCACTAAGAAGGGGGTACATTCAGAAATACAGCACATGTGCAATTGAGTAATTTTATTGAAGATAAAAAATTTTTGGTACAAATCAATTATATTTAGGTATAGTTATTTGTGCCTGGCGCCCAACAATTGTATCATATATATATATATATATATATATATATATATATATATATATATATATATATATATATATATATATATATATATATATATTATTTAAAAATTTTGGGTACAAATCAATTATATTTAGGGATAGTTATTTGTGCCTGGCGCCCAACAATTGTATCATATATATATATATATATATATATATATATATATATATATATATATATATATATATATATATATATATATATACATCCAGCTAACTTCGCAGCGTCCGTTCATAAATCCTCCCGCTGGCGTCCACCGTTAATTTTATGACAGATTTTTTACTCTACCACCCCTAAGCCTCCTTTTACAAACCATGCACTCGGCGTCCTAAGTATTTATTTATAGTTTATTTAATTGATTTCGCAGCGTCCGTTAAATATTCATCACTTTTACTTCTTCGATTAGTAGGCGTCTTACAACATTGCCAAGTTTTATACTAAAAAGCTAAATGTCCTGAAGAAGGAAAGAAATAATACCGTAAAATAAGTTATTCAAAAAATATCTTTTCTTTGTTGTAGATTAGGCGCTGTTATTAGTTATTGCTTTACGACTAAGCGTTGCGAGATATGTTACTTTGGATATTTGTAATTACTCGTAGGTATAATTGGAATATTTATTGGATACGTTCATTATGTTACTTTGTTATGTTATAATTTAAGAAAATTGAATTAGGGAAGGAAGCTTTTCTTTAAGTGCTGTGGTGTTTATATTAAAATTACTTAAAATATTATAGAATAAGAAAAGATCCTGTGCCATATTTTATTTTACAATGAAATATTCATGAAACTTATAACTATGTATATTATGTTTTAACATTGCAAATCATTTGGATTGGGAAACGTTGTTTGCAGTAGAAAAATAATTTAAAAAACTTTTATTATTACCACTTAAAATAGAAGTGTTGACTGTCATTTTTATTTAAAATATAATTTTTTTTTGATTTCTTCTTAATATTTACTTTTATAAATGACTTTCTTAAAACAATTGTTAGTGACGATATTGGCGGACTAGAGGATTTAAGTCTCATGACAACTAGAGATCGAGTTTAACTCTTAAATCTTCTTAATGAATTTGACTATAAAATTTCAGTACGATATAAAGAACTATTTTACGACTGTAATTTTTTTTTCGTTTTGTCCTCCTTCAGGTTGTTTCAAGGAAAAAATATAATTGATTTCTTGCCAATTCAGCTCTGGGTCTCTCTCCACACGCGTTTCAAACACCTAATGATCTCATCATTGGAGGTGTAACGAGATAAGGGCAAAACTCACAAGAAACCACTGTACATATAAAATCTAAGTTCCGAGACATATATGTAGGATATGCAGACATTTTTGTAGTCCAACTGTTAAACATCTCCACTGATAACATCATTAGCTGATCGAAATGCGTATGAAGAGAGAACAAGAGTTTTATCAGCAAGAACTAAACTGCTTGTTTATCTTCTTTTCTTTAAACGACCTAAAGAAGAAGAAAAGAGGTACCTTATTATCTGTTACGGCCTTAAAATATTTCTTTACATCGTGCTGAAATTTTAATTTTTAACTTTCGCACTATTTCAGTGTATGCATAAATGTCGTTTGACTGTTGATATGTAACTGTCCGACATCAAAAACGTCTGCAGAATTAACATCCTGTCGACATGTCCTGAAATTTAGATTTTATATGGATAGTTGTTTGATAGTTGTTTCTTGTGAGTCTTGCTTTTGATTTTTACAGCTTCATTGATGAGATTAGGTAATCGAAACGCGTATGGAGAAAGAGCCAGAGTTGAATTGGCAGGAAATATGTTATTTGTCTATATTTTTCCTTTAAACGACGTGAAGGAGAAGAAAAGCGATATCTTACTAAATTAACGCAGAATTTGTGGCAGCTCTAAACCAACTTAACAGTAATCAAAATAGAGGATATGCTGCATATAAGCTTTGTTAGTAAATAAGAATTAAAAAGAACTAATATATTTCTTTCAGATTTTTAGAGAATATACTTTTAATTTATATAAGAACTCTAGTTTAAAAAAGCCAGTTATAAGGAATATTATTTTATTTTTATAGTTAAAGGTTGGGAAAATGTAAATTTTAAAAAAATAATCTTAAAGTCGTTATCTACGCTCCCAAGAAAACCCCAGTATCAATTTTGCACGAAATTGAATATATTCAAAATTTCTAATGCAAATACCAGTTTGAATGAAATTGTATCACACAACTCTATAGTTTGCTATAGTAAATCCGCTATCACAAATTTTAAGAAATTAACTTTGGATTCGTAACCTAAGCCCTTATAACTCCCTCAATCCCGATAATAAAAGAACTAGGGACATGGAAATTTTATAGTCTGACATATTTTATCCTGCATATAGAGATAATTTAAAATCCATGTTATACGTCCCAAGAAACCCCCAAAATCAATTTGAAAAAAAAAACTGAAAAATTTAAGATACCCAGTCTCCTTTGTTGTATCTGCCATATTAAATTGTAAAAAATTAAATTCACATCGTAATCTACGAGTCCGAAAACCCCCTAATATCAATTTTGATCAAATCTGAATAACGTAAAATTTTCAATACACCATATTGGATCCGCAATATTGAATTACAAAATATTTATAAAGAAATTGAACCAACTTTTAAAAGTGCGCTAAAAAGTGAAAAATAACTATAAATTTCTATACGAAATTGAAATTTTTGAAGTCGGCGCCAAACTGATACCTAACAAAATGGGATTTGCACAAACGGATTAAAAATTCTTTATTTGTAATTGCTTTCTTACCATAATTTTATATATTAATAGTTATTGCTTTCATTTGGAGCCGATTTCAAAAATTTCAATTTCATATAAAAATCTGTACATATTTTTTACTTTTTAGCGCACTTAGAAGTCGGTTCAATTTTTTTATAAAAATTTTATTTTTCTATTTTTGGTTTTGAATTCATTATGTTATATTATTATTATGATTTCCATATATTATTTGAAGTAAGTACTAATCGAGATTAGTGTACCTCGCAATGACTCCAAGGTGGCAAAAAAGTATACATTTTATCCAAAGTTGTAAATCAGCCTAAAATGGGCCACTTAAATTTCTTTGATTCTTATAGTTCTCCAATTACCAGTGAAATTGTATGAAACAAATATTTAGTCTGGCCACTTTCTTAAATTTCAAATTAATTTCAGATTGATAATATTGGCCCTAAAACCTTCCAATATCCATATTTAAAGAACTTGAGAAGTAAATTTCTTAGCCAGATATATTTTATACTGCATCTCGAGTTTGTATGGGCCCCAAGAACTCCTCAATATCAATTTTAGACAAAATTGGAAAATGTAGAATTTTCAGTTCCTCATATTGTACCTTATCAACTTAATAGTTGTAAAAAATTAACTTTGTATTCGTAATACACGACCCCGAAAACACCCTAATACCAAATCTGGAAAAATGCGAATAAGGTAAAATTTTCAGCTCACCATATTGGATCCGCCATATCGAATTTCAAAAAAATAATTTTAACCTCTTAATCTAATCTAAATATAAACCCTTCAAAGCCCCCTAGTGTCAATTTTGGATAAAATCCGGAAATTTAAAATTTCTAGACCGTCATATTGCATCTGAGACATTAGATTTTCTTAAAATAATTTTATATTCGCTATTTACATTCTCAAAACAAAAATTTGAACAAAATCAAAAAATGTAAAATTTTTAGTTTGCCATATTGAATCCTGAAAAAATACTATTAAATTCATAATTTACACGCTCATGAACCCCCTATATTTTTTGGAAAAAATCAAAAAATGAAAAATTTTTAGGACGCGATATTGAATCCACCAGATTGAGTTTTTCAAAAACTATTTTAAATTCATAATTAACACTAACAAAAATCCCCCAATACTGATTTTAGACAAAATCGAGAGATGTAGAATCTTTAATCCGCCATCTTGGATCAGCCATACTTATTTTTTTTAAAATAATGTCAGATTCGCAATGTACGATCCCAAAAACTACTCCATATCAATTTTGAAAAATATCGGATAAAATTAATTTTATACGCCATATTGGATACACCATATTGAATTTTTTTAAAATAATTTCAGATTCGTTATGTGCTACCTCAAAAACACCACCGTACTAATTTTGGAGAAAATCAGACAAAATTGATTTTTTGTTCGCCATATTGGATCCGCCATATTGAATTTTTTAAAAATATTTTGGATTCGTTATGTGCGACCCCAAAAACTCCCCAATGCCAATTTTGGAGAAAATCGAACAACACTGATTTTTTCGTCCGCCATATTGAATTTTAAAAAAATAATTTTAGATTTGTCATGTGCGACCCCGAAAACTCTTCCGTACCAACTTTGGACAAAATCGGACAAAATTGATTTTTGTGTCCGCCAATGTGGATCCGCCATATTGAATTTTTTAAAAATATTTTGGATTCGTTATGTGCGACCCCAAAAACTCCCCCGTACCATATTTGGAGAAAATCGGACAAAATTGATTTTTTTGTCCGCCATATTGAATACGCCATATTGAATTTTGTAAAAATATTTTGTATTCGCTATGTGCGACCCCAAAAACTCCCCAGTACCAATTTTGGAGAAAATCGAACAAAACTAATTTTTCGTCTGCCGTATTGAATTTTTTAAAAATATTTTGGATTCGTTATGTGCGACCCAAAAACTCCCCCATACCAATTTTGGAGAAAATCGAATAAAACTGATTTTTTCATCCGCCATATTGAATTTTAAAAAAATAATTTTAGATTCGTCATGTGCGACCCCGAAAACTCTTCCGTACCAACTTTGGATAAAATCGGACAAAATTGATTTTTGTGTTCGCCATAGTGGATCTGCTATATTGAATTTTTTAAAAATATTTTGGATTCATTATGGGCGACCCCAAAAACTCCCCCGTACCATATTTGGAGAAAATCGGACAAAACTGATTTTTTTTGTCCGCCATATTGGATCCGCCATGTTGAATTTTGTAAAAATATTTTGGATTCGCTATGAGCGACCCCAAAAACTCCCCCATACCAATTTTGGAGGAAATCGAACAAAACTGATTTTTTCGTCCGCCATATTGGATCCGCCATATTGAATTTCTAAAAAATAATTTTAGATTCGTCATATGTAACCCCGAAAACTCTTCCGTACCAACTTTGGACAAAATCGGACAAAATTGATTTTTGTGTCCCCCATAGTGGATCCGCCATATTGAATTTTTTAAAAATATTTTGGATTCGTTATGTGCGACCCCAAAAACTCCCCCATGCCAATTTTGGAGAAAATCGAACAAAACTGATTTTTTCGTCCGCCATATTGGATCCGTCATATTGAATTTTTTAAAAATAATTTTATATTTGTCATGTGCGACCCCGAAAACTCCCCCATATCAATTTTGGAGAAAATCGAACAAAATTGATTTTTTCGTCCACCATATTGGATCCGTCATACTGAATTTTTAAAAAATAATTTTAGATTCGTCATGTGCGACCCCGAAAACTCTTCCGTACCAACTTTGGACAAAATCGGACAAAATTGATTTTTGTGTCCGCCATAGTGGATCCGCCATATTGAATTTTTTAAAAATATTTTGGATTCATTATGTGCGACCCCAAAAACTCCCCCGTACCATATTTGGAGAAAATCGGACAAAATTGATTATTTTGTTCGCCATATTGGATCCGCCATATTGAATTTTGTAAAAATATTTTGGATTCGCTATGAGCGATCCCAAAAACTCCCCCATACCAATTTTGGAGGAAATCGAACAAAACTGATTTTTTTCGTCCGCCATATTGGATCCGCCATATTGAATTTCTAAAAAATAATTTTAGATTCGTCATATGCGACCCCGAAAACTCTTCCGTACCAACTTTGGACAAAATCGGACAAAATTGATTTTTGTGTCCCCCATAGTGGATCCGCCATATTGAATTTTTTAAAAATATTTTGGATTCGCTATGAGCGATCCCAAAAACTCCCCCATACCAATTTTGGAGGAAATCGAACAAAACTGATTTTTTTCGTCCGCCATATTGGATCCGCCATATTGAATTTCTAAAAAATAATTTTAGATTCGTCATATGCGACCCCGAAAACTCTTCCGTACCAACTTTGGACAAAATCGGACAAAATTGATTTTTGTGTCCCCCATAGTGGATCCGCCATATTGAATTTTTTAAAAATATTTTGGATTCGTTATGTGCGACCCCAAAAACTCCCCCATGCCAATTTTGGAGAAAATCGAACAAAACTGATTTTTTCGTCCGCCATATTGGATCCGTCATATTGAATTTTTTAAAAAAAATTTTATATTTGTCATGTACGACCCCGAAAACTCCCCCATACCAATTTTAGAGAAAATCCAACAAAATTGATTTTTTTCGTCCACCATATTGGATCCGCCATACTGAATTTTTAAAAAATAATTTTAGATTCGTCATGTGCGACCCCGAAAACTCTTCCGTACCAACTTTGGACAAAATTGATTTTTGTGTCCGCCATAGTGGATCCGCCATATTGAATTTTTTAAAAATATTTTGGATTCATTATGTGCGACCCCAAAAACTCCCCCGTACCATATTTGGAGAAAATCGGAGAAAATTGATTTTTTTGTCCGCCATATTGGATCCGCCATATTGAATTTTGTAAAAATATTTTGGATTCGCTATGAGCGATCCCAAAAACTCCCTCATACCAATTTTGGAGGAAATCGAACAAAACTGATTTTTTTCGTCCGCCATATTGGATCCGCCATATTGAATTTCTAAAAAATAATTCTAGATTCGTCATGTGCGACCCCGAAAACTCTTCCGTACCAACTTTGGACAAAATCGGACAAAATTGATTTTTGTGTCCCCCATAGTGGATCCGCCATATTGAATTTTTTAAAAATATTTTGGATTCGTTATGTGCGACCCCAAAAACTCCCCCATGCCAATTTTGGAGAAAATCGAACAACACTGATATTTTCGTCCGCCATATTGGATCCGTCATATTGAATTTTTTAAAAATAATTTTATATTTGTCATGTGCGACCCCGAAAACTCCCCCATACCAATTTTGGAGAAAATCGAACAAAATTGATTTTTTTCGTCCACCATATTGGATCCGCCATACTGAATTTTTAAAAAATAATTTTAGATTCGTCATGTGCGACCCCGAAAACTCTTCCGTACCAACTTTGGACAAAATTGGACAAAGTTGATTTTTGTGTCCGCCATAGTGGATCCGCCATATTGAATTTTTTAAAAATATTTTGGATTCATTATGTGCGACCCCAAAAACTCCCCCGTACCATATTTGGAGAAAATCGGACAAAATTGATTTTTTTGTCCGCCATATTGGATCCGCCATATTGAATTTTGTAAAAATATTTTGGATTCGCTATGAGCGACCCCAAAAACTCCCCCATACCAATTTTGGAGGAAATCGAACAAAACTGATTTTTTTCGTCCGCCATATTGGATCTGCCATATTGAATTTCTAAAAAATACTTTTAGATTCGTCATATGCGACCCCGAAAACTCTTCCGTACCAACTTTGGACAAAATCGGACAAAATTGATTTTTGTGTCCCCCATAGTGGATCCGCCATATTGAATTTTGTAAAAATATTTTGGATTCGCTATGAGCGACCCCAAAAACTCCCCCATACCAATTTTGGAGGAAATCGAACAAAACTGATTTTTTTCGTCCGCCATATTGGATCCGCCATATTGAATTTCTAAAAAAATAATTTTAGATTCGTCATGTGCGACCCCAAAATCTCTTCCGTACCAACTTTGGACAAAATCGGACAAAATTGATTTTTGTGTCCACCAATGTGGATCCGCCATATTGAATTTTTTAAAAATATTTTGGATTCGTTATGTGCGACCCCAAAAACTCCCCCGTACCATATTTGGAGAAAATCGGACAAAACTGATTTTTTTGTCCGCCATATTGGATCCGCCATATTGAATTTTAAAAAAATAATTTTAGATTCGTCATGTGCGACCCCGAAAACTTTTCCGTACTAACTTTGGACAAAATCGGACAAAATTGATTTTTGTGTCCGCCATAGTGGATCCGCCATATTGAATTTTTTAAAAATATTTTGGATTCATTATGTGCGACCCCAAAAACTCCCCCGTACCATATTTGGAGAAAATCGGACAAAATTGATTTTTTTGTCCGCCATATTGAATTTTGTAAAAATATTTTGGATTCGCTATGTGCGACCCCAAAAATTCCCCCATACTAATTTTGGAGAAAATCGAACAAAACTAATTTTTCGTCCGCCATATTGAATTTTTTAAAAATATTTTGGATTCGTTATGTGCAACCCCAAAAACTCCCTCATACCAATTTTGGAAAAAATCGAACAAAATTGATTTTTTCGTTCGCCATATTGAATCCGCCATATTGAATTTTTTAAAAATAATATTAGATTCGTCATGTGCGACCCCGAAAACTCCCCCATACCAACTTTTAATAATATTGATACATAATAATATATCATGTAATTAGTTACAAGAAAACAAATTATTACTTACATATTCTGATAGGAATGAAAAACTCATTTTTTACTATTGCGCAGCACAAAATAACTATACTAAACGAACTACGCAGAAAGATATTCTAAATATTCTGAAAATAATATAATATTACCATTGTTGCCAGATAAATACATGTTTAGGAATCTTAAGCGGACGCTTACCAATCGAATTGATGAAAGTAAATAAAGTTTAACATATTCAGATTAATATACGTGAAGCGAGAATTGCGCCTCTGCCGGCAAACTGGTTGTATTAGACATATACAAATTAATACGAAAAACGTCGGTTTAACTATTTTCTGGGCGTCATAGCTAATTTTTGGGAAATGTCTTTGGGTAATCTCCGGAACCTATTCCCGAAGTTTGAATGGCAATACATCTCGGCGTCCTAATACGGACGCTTTGGTGAAGGCGGGCGCTCGGGAGATATTAATTTGACAATGTATGGACGCCTAGTAGATAGTTGGATATATATATATATATATATATATATATATATATATATATATATATATATATATATACTCATCCAACGCACTTTGTGACCTCCTGTAAAATTTTCGACTTTATGGCATCCACTAGAAAAACAATATAATTCGTCAAACCAAAAATATGACTTTTCAAAAACAAATAATGTATCCATTTGTGAACAAAAAAATCAAACCATACACAAATTAAAAAAAAAAATTTTCCTATCTCTTCGACATCCCTGTATATTTAATATACATTTCTATTTAACATCCCTTGTGACATCTGTAAAATAACTACATACCTTGTGACATCATCGCGGTGTTGCCACTTTTAAATTACGTAATATAAGGAATGAAAAGGGGAGGAGCAATTAATCCTATAATGTTTAACTTTCGCTGTAAATTGAGTAACTGCAATTTTCCAAACGTTGGATATAGTTCCAGCCAAAGGTAAAAATTAGTGCTGTTTCTGACGTAAATTCCGAAATGGATGAGACCTATCCAGGGGTGTTCGGAGCAATGAAAGAACAAACCCTACATAAAAAGTAACAGTAAGAATAAGTTGGGGCTAAGAGGGGCGGTCAAAGTGGGCTAAAACAAGTTTTTTGAATTTACAAGCCAAGTAATTCATTTTGGAAAAAAAAATTCAAATAAAAGATGTAGAGATTTTAAAAACCTAAAATTTAAATACTCTTAATCGGCAATTCTTTTGATTTTAAAGGGAAGCCCTCGTCATTTTGAACAAAACGATATTTGATAATAGTAAATTAGACAAAAATGTTGCTTAGACGCAAAATATTGATTGCTATAACTTCTTTTTGGGTGAACATTTTAAAGTCCACAAGCTTCAATCTCTTCGTGAAAGCCTAAATTTTCATATGTTGTTGGGGGCAAATGAAAAAAAATAATAATTTCTAACCCCTTAAATATCGCTCTAAAAAAGGGGGTGGTGCCATATTCATAAAACACAGAAAATGGTCCATTCGTTGTTGAAATACGACGAAATTTTCCGAGCGCTGCTGATGTAAAGCTGCGAGTTCAGTGTTCTCCGTGCGCAAGAGCTTTGTTTCTTTATAAAAAAAAACACTCCCTTTTTTAAAGCGGTAATTAAGGGGTTGAAAATTAATTTTTAATTTGTTTCTGACAAGGTATGAAAGTGTTGGCCTTCACGAAAGGATTGAACCACTGTGGAAGTCAAAACATTCACTCAAAAAAAAGTTATAGTAATCAACATTTTGCGTCTTGGAATAAGTAATTAGCAATATCTCAGCAACAAATTATCCGATTTGCTATTATAAAATATCATTTTGTTCAGAAAGACGAGCAAAAAGTGCAAAAAAGTCAACTTTGAAATAAATAATTGATATTAAAAGAATAGCCGATTTTGCGGATTTTTCGAGCTTTTTGCAATAATGATCGCACAAAAGCTCAAATTTTAGGTTTTTAAAATCTCTACAATTTTTATTTGAAATTATATGATGGAATATGTCGGGCTAAGAAATTTACGTCTCAAGTTCTTTAAATATCGATATTGGAAGGTTTTGAAGGCCTATATTATCAATATAAAATTAATTTAAAATTTAAGACAGCGGATTTACTATAACATAATTCCATTCAAAACTGATAATTGGAGAACTCTAAAAATCAAAAAAATTTTTGTTGTTCATTTTAGGATGATTTACAACAATTAGAATGAATTCAAAACTAAAAATCGAATTATAAGAATTTAAATCATCTAGTTGTTCTGCATTACTAGTTTTATCATAATGAAAATTTACTACAAGATCGTTTTCAATATCTTTGGAAGCAATTTCTACAAATAAATTTATCCTATCAAATAAACTATACCGAGTACCTAGATATCGCTTCGTAAGTGGTTCATACAAAATACTTAAGTCGTACTTGGGTTAAACTAGAAAAGCAAACTCTTATTATTACAACACAAATATTATTTTTCGCATTTTAGGGCTTTTTCGGAAGACAATTGATTCGTTTACAAAAATGTTTTTTTGTATTTTTAACCGACTTCTAAAAGAAGGAGGTTCTCAATTCGTCGACTATGTATTTTTTTTTATGTATGTACACCGATTACTCCGGAACGGCTGCACCGATTTGAATGAAATTTTTTACGTTATGTAAAGGAAGTTGCTGCGGTGGTCCCATATTTTTTTAGATGAAATTGGTGCAGTAAAATTCAAGATGGCGCTTACAATATGGCGGCCAAAAAAATTAATTTTGTCCGATTTTCTCCAAAATTGGTATGGAGGAATCTTCGGGATTGTACCCAACGAATCTGAAATTATTTTAAAAAAATTCAAAATGGCGGATCCAATAGGGCGGACAAAAAATTTAATTTAGTCCGATTTTCTCCAAAATTGGTATGGGGGAGTTTTTGAGGTTGCACATAACGAATCTGATATTATTTTAAAAAAATTCAATATGACGGATCCAATATGGCGGATCAAAAAATCAATTTTGTCCGATTTTTACCAAAATTGGTAAGGGGGAGTTTACGGGATCGCATATGATGAATCTAAAATAATATTAAAAAAAATCAATATGGCGGATCCAATATGCCCGACAAAAAAATTAATTTTGTTCGATTTTTTCCAAAATTGGTACGGGTGAGTTTTCGGGATCGCATATGACGAATCTAAAATAATTTTAAAAAAAATTCAATTTGGCGGATTCAATATAGCCGACAAAAAAATCGTTTTTGTCCGATTTTCTCCAAAATTGGTACGGGGGAGTTTTCGGAGTCGCATATGATAAATCTAAAATAATTTTAAAAAAATCCAATGTGGCGGATCCAATATGGCGAACGATAATATCTATTTTGTCCTATTTTCTCCAAAATTGGTATGGGGAAGTTTTCGAGGCTTCGCATAAATAATCTGAAATTATTTTTAAAAAACTCAATATGGCGGACAAAAAAAATCAATTTTGTCCGATTTTCACCAAAATTGGTACGGGAGAGTTTTCGGGGTCACATATGACGAATCTAAAATTATTTAAAAAAAATTCAATATGGCGTATCCAATATGGTGGATAAAAAATTAATTTATTTTCTTTAAATATCGATATTGGAAGGTTTTGGGGCCTATATTTCCAATCTAAAATTAATTTGAAATTTAAGATAGTGGATTTTCAATGACAGACTAAATACTCGTTTGATCCAATTTGATTGGTATTTGGAAAACTCTAAGAACTAAAGAATTTTTAGTGGTTCATTTTAGGGTGATTTACAACTTTGGATAAAATGGGTACTTTTTTGCCAGCTTGGAGTCATTGCGAGGTACACTAATCTCGATTAGTACTTAGTTCAAATAATTTATGAATGTCATAATGAATTCTAAAACTAAAAATAGAAAAATAAATTTTTATTAAAAAATTGAACCGACTTCTAAAAGTGAGCTAAAAAGTGAAAAATTACCATAAATTTTTTATATGAAATTGAACTTTTTGAAGTCGGCGCCAAATTATTTGTACACGAAATAAATAACTATTAATATATACAAATTATGGTAAGAAAGCAAATACAAATAAAGTATTTTTAATCTGTTTATGCAAATCACATTTTGTCAGGTATTAGTTTGGCGCCGACTTCAAAAAGTTCAATTTCATATAAAAAATTTATGGTTATTTTTCACTTTTTAGCGCACTTTTAGAAGTCGGTTCAATTTTTTAATAAAAATTTTATTAGTTTTGAACTTGTCACGATATCCCTAAATTATTTGAACTAACAAGGAAGGTATCTGAAGTGTCAGGCTCCAAACTTATGTTGTAGCGAGTACAAAAATAAAAGACCTGTATTTCTTTTATCTGCGGAAATTCATTACAACGGGGTAAAAACTGCCCCTGAAGTTCACCTCTAAAAACAATATTTTTGAAATATCTAAGGTTCTAAGCGAGATATTTTTACAAAACAAAATGAAAGTTATTTGTGATTCGAGATGATATTAAATTGTGGTATTTTCACTCCCAAGGATATCATTCCTTATTTTTTATTAGGGTAAACCATATATTTACGCATGTAATTCAATTCTAAAAATTACGAACTATAATGGAATTATTTAAAAATATTTTTCTCACGAATATCATAAACTTAAGTTTCAGGGTTTCTAAAAATAAACTACTAAAAGAGGGTGAGCCACACTCAAATAAGTTTTTTTTTTAATTTCAAGTTCTCATTGAGATATCTTTACAAAACAAAATGGAAATTACTTGTCGTTTGAAATAATGTTGAATTATGGTATTTTTACCCCCTATGATATCATCCCTTATTACTTAACGGTAAATCATCTACTAGCGCACGTAATTTAATTCTAAAAATTACGAAATTTAAGGAAATTGTTTTAATGTATTTTTTTCACGAATACCATAATTAACTCAAGTTGGGATATTTTGGGGTTTCAAAAAATGAAGTAGTAAAAGAGGTTGAGTCACTCCCAAATAATTTTTTTTTCAAATCTCAAATTCTAATTGAGATATCTTTACAAAACAACGTGGAAATTACTTGTTATTTGGAGTGAGGTTATTTCATGTTGTTTTAACCCCATAGATATCATCTCCTACTTTTTATGAGGGTTAATTTTGTAATTCATTTACATAATTTAATTCTGTACATTACGAAATTAAACCAAATTTGTTGATAATTTAAGTTGCCGTATTTCGGTATTTCCGAAAATAAACTAGTAAAAGAGGGTGATTCACCTCCAAATACCTTTTTTAATATATCCAGTTCTAATTAAAATATATCTACAAAACAAAATTAAAATTACTTTTTATTCGAAAGGATGTTAAATTATGGCATTTTCACTCCCAAGGATATTATTCCATATTTTTTATAAAAATCATTTCATACATATATTATTGCTCTTAAAATTCTCAAATTTTAATTTAAAAGAACGTTACGGAATTAGAAATCACTATATGTTATGAATTATAATAATTTACAGACATGAATGCTTAACCAATGAAATAAGTTTATATTTTCTTATTATTTAAAAGAAAAGATTTCAGTAAGTTGTGTAACGTTCATATCGACTGAAATTAATGATATCCTTGAGGGTGAAAATACCATTGTTTAACTTCATTTCAAATAACAAGTAAACTCCAGTTTGTTTCGTAAAGTTATCTCAATTAGAACTTGAGATGTAAAAAGAAGTAATTGAGGTTGGCTCGTCCTCTTTTACTAGTTTATTTTTGGAAACCCCGAAACACGACAACTTAAATGTGACTTATGGTACTGGTGAAAAAAATATTTTCAAATACTTCCATTAAATTTTGCAATTTTTACAATTACATTACATGCGCAAATATATGGTTTATCCTAATAAAAAATAAGGGATGATATCCTTGGGGGTGAAAATAGCATAATTTAATATCATTTCGAATAATAAATAATTTTCATTTTGTTTTGTAGAATTATTTTAATTAAAACTTGAGTTATTAAAAAAGAGTATTTGGGGGTGACTCACCCTCTTTCACTAATTTATTTCTGGGAAACCTCGAAAAATATCAACTTGATTTACTTACGGTATTCGTGAAAAAATTATTTTCAAATAATTATATTTAATTTCGTAATTTTTAGAATTAAATTACTTGCGTGAATAGATGATTTACCCTTATAAAAAATAAAGGATGATATCCTTGGGGATAAAAGAAAACCATACTTTAACATCACTTCGGACAACAAGTAATTTTCATTTTGTTTTATAGAACTTAGAACCCGAGATATTTCAAAACTATTGTTTTAGGTGTGAACTTTAGGGGCGGTTTTTACCCCGCTAAAATAAATCTCCGTAGATAAAAAAATACGTGTTTCTTATTTTTGTACCCTCTTTCACATATTGAAGTTTTATTAAAATCGGAGCCGGATTCTTGAGGTACCTTCCTTGTAATTACTAATCCAGACGTATAGTCTAATACGTGTTATGGTCAAGGATTTATAAATGCAACCATTTTAGCCAAAGATATTGTAAACTACACTAAATTACGCAATAAATAAGTTGTTGATTCTGCAAATTCTCTAAAAGAAAATTTTGAATTAAACTGGACCAAACAAAGATTTAGTCACCATAATAAATCTTCTTTATTTTAAGAAATTAATTTTATATTCGTAATCTACGCCGCTGAAAATCCCCGAACATTGATTTTGAAAGAATTTGAGTAGTGTAAATTTTTCAGCAGGACATATTCTACCCACCATATTAAATTCACAGAAATTAATTGTATATCCTTAATCTATGCCCCAAAACATCTAATCTTAATTTTGGAAAACGTAAATTTTTTAATGTGGCATATTGGATCTGCTACATTTAATTTTGAGAAAGTACTTTTAGATTCGTAATTGGAAATATTTAAAAAATGTAAAATTTTTAACTTGCCTTACTGGATGCACTAAACTTGATTTTTAAAAGGTAATTTTAAATTTTTAATAATCTACACCCTCGAAATCACCCAGTGCTAATTTTGAACAAAATCGGGAAATGTAAAATTTTAGTCCACCGTATGGTAATTAGCTATATTAAAATTTTTAATAATTTCAAATTCGCAAGTTACAGCCCCAAAAATTCCCCAAAGCCAATTTTGGACAAAATTGAAAAATGTTTAATTAATATCAGTAAGGTTTCATATGCAAAATAATCATGCCTTTTCTTAGGGCTACATTTCAGACGAACACGCGTATTTCTATTTTTCGTTATCTAGATTCCCGTCACCAATGTGAAAATCAGAGTTTCACTTTATTTATGCAAATTTTGTTATATTTTGAATGAACCAACTTAGATATAAGGGTATAATAATAAAAAATACCTTGTCCATGTCCAGTAGATATATCTTTTAATTCATTTACATCAACAATATTCTCTAAGTCCGAAGTTTTCGTGGAATCCCATATTGATTTTTTAATTTCAAGTTCTCCTAATCTCACATTGTCTACCTTTCTAACCATAACTACCATTATTTTCCCTCTTGTAGTCATATTGAAAGAAATAAAGAACTAAAACTTTATGTTTAATGATTTTAATAATAACAAGTTAGGTTAGGTTTCAGTCATTTTTGAAATTCAAGTTTACTACGTTGTCTAATATTAATAATTTTTGTCATCACTTACCTTAATCAGAATCAAAATATGATATTATCAAATATCATCCAGATATAAGATACAATTTTTATAGAAAAATTGAACCGACTTCTAAAAGTACGCTAAAAAGTGAAAAATAACTATTTATTTTCACATGAAATTGAAATTTTTGACGTCGGCGCCAAACTAAAACCTGACAAAATGTGATTCGCTTAAACAGATTAAAATACTTTATTTGTAATTGCTTTCTTACCATAATTTGTATATATTAGTAGTTATTTATTTCATTCAGAAATAATTTTGGTCAGAAATTATTTGAACTAAGTACTAATCGAGATTAGTGTTTAACAATGACTCCAAGGTGGCAAAAAGTACCCATTTTATCCATAATCGTAAATCACCCTAAAATGAACTATTAAAAATTCTTTGATTCTTGGAGTTTCCCAAATACCAATGAAATTGTGTCAAACAAATATTTAATCTGTCATAGTATATCCAATATCTTAAATTTCAAATTAATTTTAGATTGGTAATATAGGCCCCAAAACTAATATCGATATTTAAAGAATTTGAGACGTAAATTTCTTAGCCCGATATATTTTATATTGCATATTGAGTTTATATTTGCCCCAAAAACCCAGCAATATCAAGTTTAGATAAAATCGGAAAATGCAAAATTTTAATCCCTCATATTGTATCTTATGAACACAATAGTTGTAAAAAATTAACTTCATATTCGTAATACACCACTCTAAAACCCCCAAATACCGAATCTGAAAAAATGCGAATAAGGTAAAATTTTCAACCCATCATATTGAATTAAAAAAAAAATTTAATGTCTTAATCTAATCTAAATCTAAACCATTCAAAGCTCCCTAGTACCAATTTTAGATGAAATCCAGAAATTAAGAATTTCTAAACGGTCATATTGTATCTGACATATTAGATTTTCTTAAAATAATTTTATATTCGTTATTTACATCCTTAAAAACGATTCAGTTCCACATTTGAATAAAATCGAAAAATGTAAAACTTTTAGTCAGTTAGATTGCATTAGCCATATTGAATCCTGAAAAAATACTATTAAATTCATAATTTACACCCTCAAGAACCCTCTATATTAGTTTTGGAGAAAGTCGAAAAATGTAAAATTTTTAGAACACTATACTGAATCTGCCAGATTGAGTTTTTCAAAAAATATTTTAATTTCGTAATTAACACTAAAAAAAATCCCCCAAAGATGTAGCATCTTTAATCCGCCATCATAGATCCGACATATTTAATTCTTTTTTTAAATAATAGATTCGGAATGTGCTATCCCAACAACTCCCCCATGTCAATTTTTAAAAATATCGGACAAAATTAATTTTTTATCCACCATTTTGGATACGCCATATTGAATTTTTTAAAAATAATTTTAGATTCATCTTATGCGACCCCGAAAACTTCCCCGTACCACGTTTGGAGAAAATCGGACAAAATTGATTTTTGTCCACCATATTGGACCCGCCATATTGAATTTTTTAAAAATATTCTGAATTCGTTATGTGCGACCTCGAAAACGCACCCATACTAATTTTGGAGAAAATCAGACAAAATAAAAAATTTTTGTCCGCCATATTGAATCCGTCATTTTGTATTTTTTTAAAATAATTTCCGATTCGTTATGTAAGACCCCGAAAACGCCTCCATACCAATTTTGGAGAAAATCGGACAAAATAAAAAATTTTTGTCCGCCCTATTGAATCCGCCATTTTGTATTTTTTAAAAATAATTTCAGATTCGTTATGTGAGACCCCGAAAACGTCTCCATACCAATTTTGGAGAAAATCGGACAAAATTAAATTTTTTTGTCCGCCATATTGGATCCGCCATTATGGATTTTTTAAAAATAATTTCAGATTCGTTGGGTACAACCCCGAAAATTTCTCCACACCAATTTTGGAAAAAATGGGAAAAAATTATTTTTTTGGCCGCCATATTGTAAACGCCATCTTGGATTTTACTGCACCAATTTCATCTAAAAAAATATGGGACCACCGTAACAACTTTCTGAACGAAACGCAAAAAATTTCATTCAAATCGGTGCAGCCGTTCCGGAGTATTCGATGTACATACATAAAAAATACATAGTCGACGAATTGAGAACCTCGGTCTTTTAGAAGTAGGTTAAAAAAGCCACAAATATAAAATATTATTTTGTAAAGAAATTACGGGATGTCACATATTACATGGTTTACGAATGCCGCCACCAAAATGACGCGCTCTTGTGTTAAAACTCGACCTTGTAAACGAGACAGCACTGTTGCCAGTTTTAAGAATACACAACGTATGATGTGCAAAAATTAATAAACATTAAAAATCGTTGGATGTCACATAAAATAAGATGCGAAATCTCTAGATATACTAAAACGATCTCTCGTGCGCGCCATCTGGGAAATAAACGCTAGAAACAAATAAACAGTTACATTTTAAAAATCCTATTTTGTAACATCCTCTTGAAAATTGTTCTATACACTCCCTTCAACTGATCACGATGATTTAACATAGAAAACGTAACTACATCCAATTTTGGATGTCAAAGCGTTAGTGGATGTCAGAAGGATAGGACAAATTTTACTAAATGATGTCACAAGGATGTCTGGATATCTATATATATATATATATATACACGTTTTGAAGTGAGAGCTGTTAGATTTCGTGAATTTGATGATCAATTTCTTCCTAAAATTTTTAAATCTTCTCAGAATAGATTGCAATGTGAATTACTTGAAACGTATATGAATTACTGTGAAGATAATCAAAGACAAAATAACAAAACTTCAACCCGCTAATCCCAGCTAATCTAAATGACTCCGAAATCGATATAATTAAAAGAAAATCACGAAGAAATTTACTCTTAATTGTAACTTATCAACCTGTTTTCCGTTTAAATAAGAAAAGTTGGAAAAACCCCCAAACTTTTAGACAAGCGAATTTCAAGCCATTATTGGAACTAATAAATTTTATAGACTTATCGACAAAAAAAGATGTTTTAAGAAAGTTTTTTAAGGGATCTATTAAAGTTCCGATAAGTTTTTACGATTAGTTTAATTGAAATGTCTACCAGATTTAATTAAATAGTTTGAAGAAAAAAGTATAATATCACATGAAAAGGAAAAAAGGTATATATATATATATATATATATATATATATATATATATATATATATATATATATATATATATATATGTACATATATATGAATAGTTTGGTTATTCCGGGTTTCAATCCGTTCGTTCAAAAAATCGTTTTCACGACGTGCGCCAAAATCTCATTTGGCATTTTCAAGTGCGGTTCGTCTCGTTAGTCGCTGAGAACTGATGGTGGCCTCTGATGAATTTCGAGTTTTGTTTAGCTGGCTCGCTGTCTGATTGGATGAGCGGCTTCGCAGGCTACTCCCCTCTCCCTAGTGCGATATATTTTGTTCTTGTATGCAGGTCTCAGGTGTACTAGTTGATTTTTGTTGTTTTCTTTCTTGATTTTTTATTAATATTTTCCATGTAGATGAAAAATTTATAGCATCGTCTCGTTTATTTAGCTGTCCCGCTTTTTCGATTTCTAGGGCCTCTCTTATGACGCGTACCTTGTAGTTCTGTACTGGTGATATTTCTTTTGTTTTTTCGAAGTCGATGGTATGTCCGGTTGTTTGGTGATGTTGAAATAGGGCTGAGGTTGTCTGTTTGTTTATGAAGCTATTTTTATGTTCTTGAATTCTTGCTGATATGCGCCTGTTTGTTTGGCCTATATAAGTTTGATGACAATCTGCACATGGAATGCTGTAAACGCCATGATTTTCAAGGTTGGTCTTGTCTTTGGGATTTCCCAGGATGTTGGCTATTGTTTTTTGTGGTTTAAATATAGGCTGTATGTTGTGTTTTCTTAAGATTCTTCCGATTCTGTCTGTTATTCCTTTTATGTATGGTATTATGGCTTTGTTCCTTGTTTGATCCTGGTCTTTGGTCTTTGTTGTAGTCTTCTCTTGTCTTTTTATGGCTTTCTTTATATCTGCTTGTGATAAACCATTCCGTTCTAGAGCTGTTGAAATGTGTCTTATTTCGTCTTGTTTTGTGTCAAGTTCTGTTAGGCGGAGAGATTTTGATACTAATGTGTTGACTACTGCCTGCTTCTGAGAGGGATGATGATGTGACGCTGCATCGAGATATCGATCAGTGTGTGTGGGTTTCCGATATACGCTGAAGCCTAGGGTGTTGTTGAGTTTCCTAGTCAATAGCAGGTCCAAAAAAGGAAGTTTCTTTTCTTGTTCGATTTCTAGCGTGAATTGGATTCTGTGGTGGATATTGTTCAGGTATGTGAGGAAATCGTCCAGGTGTTCTTTTCCATGTGGCCATATTATAAAAATATCATCAGCATAGCGTTTCCAAAATTTCGGTTTTAAAGGTGCCTTTTGCAGTGCCTCTTGTTCGAAATATATCATGAAAAGGTTGGTTATGACGGGTGAGAGCGAGGACCCCATAGGTGCGCCATCTGTTTGTTTGTATATTTGGTTATCGAACATGAAGTATGTGTTCTTTAGGCAGTGTTCTGCAAGTTCAATTGTGTAGGCTGGAAAATCCTCGTTCATGGCGATTTTGTCCAAAGTCTCATCCAGTGATATGCTTGGATATAGCGATTTTATGTCGGGGCTTGCTAAGATATCATTTTCTTCGAGGTGAATGTTTTTGATCATTTTAGTCAGATGCTCGGAGTTTTTCACAAAGGAATCAGCCAGTTCGACTCTTGGTTGCATGATACTTGCTAGATATTTTTCCAGTTTTTGTGTAGGAGATCCCACGGCGCTCACTATTGGCCTGAGTGGTGCATTTGTTTTGTGTATTTTTGGTAAGCCATACAGTTTTGGACATCTGCTTGATTTTTCTCTTGGTATTATAGATTTTTCAATTTCTGGGTCTAGTTTTGAGGCTTTAATCTTGGCTTTCGTCGTTTTTTCAAGGTACGTCGTTGGATCTCTGTTGGTTTGTTTGTAAGAGGCGTCTTTAAGAATTTCTGACATTTTTTGCATGTATTCATTGGTGTTCATTACAACCGTGACATTTCCCTTATCTGCTGGTAATATTGTTATTTCCTTATTCTTTTTTAAGGATGAGAGGGCTTGATGTTCAGCTCTCGTTAAGTTTGAGTTGAAAAGCCGGCTTGATTTCAAAATTTGCGTTGTCTTGTCTGGGTTGTTCGGCATTTTCTTCAGGAATGTTTTCTAGGGCAGCTTCTATATTCGAAATTAACTCTTCTAAGGGGACTGTTTTTGGCGTTACGGCAAAATTAAAACCTTTGGACAGAACTAATTTCTCGGATTCTGTTAACTGGTGGTTGGAGATGTTATGGACAACTTTGTTGCAGTCCAGTGTTTGCTGTATGTGGACAGTACTGCGTTGCTGTCGTGCCTCCAATTTCTTCTGTTGTTTATATATATATATATATATATATATATATATATATATATATATATATATATATATATATATATATATATATATATACCAATGAAATACGTTTTTCAGTTATTAAATCTTTGAATTTGGCATGCAAGAATTCATAAAGAGCATTTACTTTATCTGGCATTCCATTTTTCAGTATGCAAAAAAACATTTTGCAGGTTGTGCGTTTTTTAGTTCATTTGTACTCCCTTCTTTTCAAGTTAACGTAATGGAAGCTGTATTTAACTGGAATGTTTAATTATATTTCAAGGTATACAAGTTAATAAAATAAAGAGCTGTAACAGACAACCTAGTTATTCTATATACGCTTTTTATGCAAATATTTTTTTCCATATTAAAAATTTCAATTTAAAAATAATAACTAAAATAATCTAATATTCCTGTGAGGTCAAAAGCTTTACAATTTTGCCCGAAATAAAATTGTAAAGCCTTTAAAAAAGCTCACGAAATCTTCATATAACTTGTTGTGAAAATATATTCATTTTTCGCAGGCTTTGAAAATAGTTCATAAATATAAATGAAATATAAATATTTGCTCAAAAGCTTTAGTTTGGTTAACAAATATTTCAGTAGCGCTTTTTAAAAGTTTTATAAAAGTCTCGGCAAGGATTAAATATTTGCAAGTTAAAATTTTAAATACCTTTCGCTGTACCTTTTTATCAACTTTAACAGCTAAAAGATGGTAAATTTGGAAATGATTTTAATAATTTACTGGAAATTATTTTTTAGAATGTTAACTGGTAAGCTTATTGTATTAAAATTATATTAATTAACTAACTAAACAATAATCCATTATTGAAATGATTCAAATTGAAACCCCGCTTGCTTTTTTGACAATATAACCACCAAAAGCGCTGCTAATTACGAAGTTTTTGTAGCTAATCAATATTCAGCAAAAGTAAAGCCATTAATATGAACTTTACTAGAAATTTAGTTAAAATTATTTATAAAGTTTATTTAAAAATAAGGCAAGAGATGAGTCTATTCTTTTCTGTGGTTTGTAGGCTATAGATATGTTATATTTCTGGAGTAATCTGCCGATTATATCTGTTGTGCCTTTCATATAAAGAATTCCCAAACAGCACTAGACGTCATTTTTATATCCAGATTATGTCTGAACGTCTTAAGATATAAATAAGGCGTCTTATAGACGTTGTTTTAAAGACGTCCATAAGACGTCTATATACAACGTCTTTAAGATATCTTTTAAAAGTCTACATACTACATTTTATATGAAAATAAATACAGTTGTGTATAATTTAGTTGATAAAAACTGAAAATCATTTCCTTCCCTATGGATTTTGTCGCAGTTGGGTAATAAGTTTGCAACGCCGCACAGAGCTCAGCTGATTACAAGTTGAGGTTAAAATTTTTGATTCAACGACAAATTTTTAGTAGCCTCACTACGACCTTGGTTAATGGAACTTTTGCGTGATCTTTTTTATCAATACCTTGGTGCTTTTTGTCACAGACTGTTTGATGTACCGATAACAATGACACACATAAATATGACGCCAGCGAAACTATAACTTTAAAAAACCCGCCTTTTGTTTCTGTCAACTGTCATTTTTCAGTTTTGTATTTGTGTTTCGTCATGTCGTTATTCATTTTTAATGTTGTTGGGGTACCGACTGTGAAAATTTAGCTTTTGAAAGAATTTTATTAAAATAGTTGATTTATCTATGTGCCTCTGAAAATCTTTTTTATTCATGTTTATGTAATACTTAAGGTAAGATCGAGAATCATATGTACAGGGTGAGTCAACGATTGGATGAAGTAGGTTTGTGCCTTTTCGATGAAATTAACAAAGAAACTATATTTATTGTTTGATACAGTTTATTTTTACGCAGATTTTAAAAATATTTAGGACTCTACAGGGTGAGCCAAAAAACTAGGACAGCATAAAGTTGTATTTTTTTAAATAGAACACCCTATATACTAATCATATTTTCGATTTAGCTTATAATTTTAAATCTTTTTTATTAAGGGTTTACTATAACAAAACTTTATAGTTTCTGAGATAATTAAGTTTAAAGAAAAAAAGTCACATTTTCAAGCATCAATTCAATCCTAAATAACGTTTTCAATTTTGTGACAAATATATTCAAATTTGGAATTTAGCAAGGCCAAGGACAAGTTAACATAATTTTTACCTAATATTTGCAATAAAAGCTACAGGGTGTTGAACACATCGGCTCAAATTTGAACAAGTTGAAATGAATAAATATCTTTTTTTTAAATGGTACACCCTGTATATTTTCATGCTATTTAATAGAGTAATAAAAACCCTAAAAGTTTTGTTCAATATATCCTATACCTATTTATAATAGTTTTTGAGATATTTCAGTTTTTCTTATTTTCCATACTTTTTGCAGAAATAGTCTTCATTATCATAGTAGCCATGTAAAATAATAAAAAGAAACTACAGAAACAAACAGAATGTGGTTAAATATGATGAAATACATTATTTGTTATATTACAACGGCAATAGTTTAATTAAACATAATGTGAAAAAATTAACACAACGATAACGACAAGGCAAATACATATTTACTTTTATACTAAATTGAAACAAAAAAATTACCTATTAATTATTTCTTTTTAATAAGTGTTTAAATAAACGACCCTCTTGTGCAATGCACAAATTTAGTCTTTTATGCAGATTTTCTCGGACCCTGGACAAAATTAGTGGCGTTATTGTTCTACATGTATCCCTAATCCTGTTTCGCATATCTTCCACTGTTGTTGGTGGATTAACATACACCTTATTTTTAATATAACCCCATAGGAAGAAATCTAATGGGGTGATGTCGCAAGACCTTGGTGGCCACTCAATGAAACCCCCACGTCCAATCCATTTTTGCGGATATCGTTGGTCCAAAAACGCACGAACTTCACGATGGTAATGCGGAGGCGCACCATCGTGCTGGAACCACATACTGTCGAGCTCATCCCTATCGAGACCTTGAAGCAGTTGGGGTAGTTCTTCTTGTAGAAAGTTCAGGTAACTATGGCCATTTAGTGGTTCATTAAAAAAGTGGGGTGCAATAATTCGATTATGATGAATACCACACCAAACATTTAATGACCAGTGGTTTTGATGTTGCACCTCTCTAATCCAAAATGGGTTTTCTGTGGCATAATAATGCATGTTGCGTCTATTTACGGCACCGTTACTTCTAAAAGTAGCTTCATCACTAAACATTACCTTGCATAATAAATTTGGATTTAATTGAATCTCCGCATTTATTGTACGACAAAAGTTTACACGACTTTCAAAATCCTGTCCACGCAATTCTTGGTGTAATTCCATGTGATATGGATGATACCTATATTTCTTGGTAGTACGATTAGCGGTGGATTGTGATGTTTCACATAATGCTGCTAACTGACGGCTACCAATATAAGGATTTTCCTGAACATTTAACAATACTTGTAGTTCTTTTTCTGCATTAGTTACTGGTTTGTTGACCACTTTACGTTTTGGATAATCAACAGTACCAGAAGAATCAAATCTTTGCATTAAGTTTTGAAAAGTATGGGTATTAGGCTGGCGTCGATCAGGATACTTTATTTTGTAAATTCTTTGAGCAAGAAGGCAATTTTTTTGAGCCTCTCCTTTTGTATAAATCATATCTATTAACTCATTCTTTGGAAAATTCATTTTACAATATAAGATGAATGCAAAAAAAACCAAACTACACTACATAAAAACCAAAAGAAGCGATTGCGGTTATAAATTTGACACACAGAAAAATGTTCTTTTCCATTGTGTTTGCCATGGCTACTATGATAATGAAGACTATTTCTGTAAAAAAGTATGGAAAATAAGAAAAACTGAAATATCTCAAAAACTATTATAAATAGGTATAGGATATATTGAACAAAACTTTTAGGGTTTTTATTACTCTATTAAATAACATGAAAATATACAGGATGTACTATTTAAAAAACTTGTCCTTGGCCTTGCTAAATTCCAAATTTGAATATATTTGTCACAAAATTGAAAACGTTATTTAGGATTGAATTGATGCTTGAAAATGTGACTTTTTTTTAAACTTAATTATCTCAGAAACTATAAAGTTTT
The DNA here is from genome assembly GCA_034092305.1 of Diaprepes abbreviatus. Classification (NCBI taxonomy): domain Eukaryota; kingdom Metazoa; phylum Arthropoda; class Insecta; order Coleoptera; family Curculionidae; genus Diaprepes; species Diaprepes abbreviatus. The sequence goes on from JASJET010000176.1 coordinate 3,343,752, forward strand.
GTTATAGTAAACCCTTAATAAAAAAGATTTAAAATTATAAGCTAAATCGAAAATACGATTCGTATATAGGGTGTTCTATTTAAAAAAATACAACTTTGTGCTGTCCTAGTTTTTTGGCTCACCCTGTAGAATCCTAAATATTTTTAAAATCTGCGTAAAAATAAACTGTATCAAACAATAAATATAGTTTCTTTGTTAATTTCACCGAAAAGGCACAAACCTACTTCATCCAATCGTTGACTCACCCTGTACTGTCATCGTTGCGTCTAGATAGACAGGAAGTATACGAGCTGAAAATTATGAAAATTTATAAATAATCGATGGATTGTTTAAAGGCGCCTTCATTTTTTGCAACCCTAGTGTCAGAATTTCAAATGAAAATAATTCAGTGGGGTTTTTTATTTCCGATATTACCAAGCGCACGATATTTCTTTCTTTCGTCATATTTTTGTTTCTTAAAAAGCAGGAGTGTATGTAAATTGTTTTATATTAAAAAAGGTACAGCGTCTCACCTAGAACAAAGGATCTTTTAATAAAGTTCAAAAATTATTTTTAGAAACACCTTTTGGATAATAAAGCTGGCAATAAAGTTCTCGAAATAAGGGATCCCTAAAATTTCTTTAATATGAAATTTTGTGACTGCTACGCCTATATCCAAGGAAAACTGTTTATGCATGAAAAATGACATAAACCAACAGCTGCCTGCTTCTCCGTCTTCATAAATCCTTGTTTTTTTATATATTATATGAAAACGTTTTAAGGAAAAATGCTTTTCCTTTTGATGGTAGGCACCATGTGCAAGACCCTAAGAAAATTTTAAAGGAGATTTATTGTGTGTAAAATTTCGCGCATGAAAAATTACCATTATTTGAGTTTTTAAAATGTTTTTACTTTAGCAAAAAGGGACACTCAAATTTAATTTTACAATTATAACAATCAAATATTCCAACTTATTTGTAAAATCATTGAACAAACAATATATAGTCGGGGAGCTCTGTGGGCTTTCGTAGTCGATGAAAGGAGATAACTCCCCTAAAGTTTTTTATATGTATTTCGTCCCCCCGATTACAAATATCGAGGGTGTATTTTAGAAAAAATTTTAACTAGTTTGTTATAAACAAAAGAAAATTGTTTCTTGGTCAATTGTAAGCAAAAAGTGTCCTTCATTATCATATATTAATAAATCGCCAGAACCAGGAAATATATCGGCTGAAATATTAAAATACGGTCCTGAAAAACTATGGCAAAACTTTTCCAAAACTGCATCAACGGAGGCGATATTCCAGAGGAATTAAAGTAAGCCGAAAGGATTGAAATAATTACAAGGGCATTGCTATTACAAGTACAGGGTGAGTCAACGATTGGATGAAGTAGGTTTGTGCCTTTTCGGTGAAATTAACAAAGAAACTATATTTATTGTTTGATACAGTTTATTTTTACGCAGATTTTAAAAATATTTAGGACTCTACAGGGTGAGCCAAAAAACTAGGACAGCATAAAGTTGTATTTTTTTAAATAGAACACCCTATATACGAATCGTATTTTCGATTTAGCTTATAATTTTAAATATTTTTTATTAAGGGTTTACTATAAGAAAACTTTATAGTTTCTGAGATAATTAAGTTTAAAGAAAAAAAGTCACATTTTCAAGCATCAATTCAATCCTAAATAACGTTTTCAATTTTGTGACAAATATATTCAAATTTGGAATTTAGCAAGGCCAAGGACAAGTTAACATAATTTTTATCTAATATTTGCAATAAAAGCTACAGGGTGTTGAACACATCGGCTCAAATTTGAACAAGTTTAAATGAATAAATATCTTTTTTTTTTAAATGGTACACCCTGTATATTTTCATGTTATTTAATAGAGTAATAAAAACCCTAAACGTTTTGTTCAATATATCCTATACCTATTTATAATAGTTTTTGAGATATTTCAGTTTTTCTTATTTTCCATAGTTTTTTACAGAAATAGTCTTCATTATCATAGTAGCCATGGCAAAAACAATGTAAAAGAACATTTTTCTGTGTGTCAAATTTATAACCGCAATCGCTTCTTTTGGTTTTTATATAGTGTAGTTTGGTTTTTTTTGCATTCATCTTATATTGTAAAATGAATTTTCCAAAGAATGAGTTAATAGATATGATTTATACAATAGGAGAGGCTCAAAAAAATTGCCTTCTTGCTCAAAGAATTTACAAAATGAAGTATCCTGATCGACGCCAGCCTAATACCCATACTTTGCAAAACTTAATGCAAAGATTTGATTCTTCTGGTACTGTTGATTATCCAAAACCAGTAACTAATGAAGAAAAAGAACTACAAGTATTGTTAAATGTTCAGGAAAATCCTTATATTGGTAGCCGTCAGTTAGCAGCATTATGTGAAACATCACAATCCACCGCTAATCGTACTACCAAGAAATATAGGTATCATCCATATCACATGGAATTACACCAAGAATTGCATGGACAGGATTTTGAAAGTCGTGTAAACTTTTGTCGTACAATAAATGCGGAGATTCAATTAAATCCAAATTTATTATGCAAGGTAATGTTTGGTGATGAAGCTACTTTTAGAAGTAACGGTGCCGTAAATAGACGCAACATGCATTATTATGCCACAGAAAACCCATTTTGGATTAGAGAGGTGCAACATCAAAACCACTGGTCATTAAATGTTTGGTGTGGTATTCATCATAATCGAATTATTGGACCCCACTTTTTTAAAGAACCACTAAATGGCCATAGTTACCTGAACTTTCTACAAGAAGAACTACCCCAACTGCTTCAAGGTCTCGATAGGGATGAGCTCGACAGTATGTGGTTCCAGCACGATGGTGCGCCTCTGCATTACCATCGTGAAGTTCGTGCGTTTTTGGACCAACGATATCCGCAAAAATGGATTAGACGTGGGGGTTTCATTGAGTGGCCACCAAGGTCTTGCGACATCACCCCATTAGATTTCTTCCTATGGGGTTATATTAAAAATAAGGTGTATGTTAATCCACCAACAACAGTGTGCCTTGTCGTTATTGTTGTGTTAATTTTTTCACATTATGTTTAATTTAACTATTGCCGTTGTAATATAACGAATAATGTATTTCATCATATTTAACCACATTCTGTTTGTTTCTGTAGTTTCTTTTTATTATTTTACATGGCTACTATGATAATGAAGACTATTTCTGTAAAAAAGTATGGAAAATAAGAAAAACTGAAATATCTCAAAAACTAATATAAATAGGTATAGGATATATTGTACAAAACTTTTAGGGTTTTTATTACTCTATTAAATAACATGAAAATATACAGGGTGTACCATTAAAAAAAATATATTTTTTCATTTAAACTTGTTCAAATTTGAGCCGATGTGTTCAACACCCTGTAGCTTTTATTGCAAATATTAAGTAAAAATTATGTTAACGTGTCCTTGGCCTTGCTAAATTCCAAATTTGAATATATTTGTCACAAAATTGAAAACGTTATTTAGGATTGAATTGATGCTTGAAAATGTGACTTTTTTTCTTTAAACTTAATTATCTCAGAAACTATAAAGTTTTGTTATAGTAAACCCTTAATAAAAAAGATTTAAAATTATAAGCTAAATCGAAAATACGATTCGTATATAGGGTGTTCTATTTAAAAAAATACAACTTTATGCTGTCCTAGTTTTTTGGCTCACCCTGTAGAGTCCTAAATATTTTTAAAATCTGCGTAAAAATAAACTGTATCAAACAATAAATATAGTTTCTTTGTTAATTTCACCGAAAAGGCACAAACCTACTTCATCCAATCGTTGACTCACCCTGTACAGTTAACAGAATAGATGGTACCTTACTGGAAAAACGAATAGAAAGAGAATATAGCGACATGGAAGCTGAAGAGCAGGTGGGATTCAGGACAGGAAGGTCAACGATTGATCACCTTTTTTGCATCACACAAATTATAGAGAAGAAAATGACCTTAAATCAGGAAATACATTTTGTCTTTGTAGATCTGAAGAAAGCATATGATAGTGTCCCATAAAACAAACTATGGGAAGTATAAGATAACACAAACCTGAACGTCAACCTAATTATAGCAGTGAAAAACATGTACGACAACTCTTCAGCTAAGACCAAAATTGGAAGCAGTACCTCAGAAGGTTTTAACATCACAAAGGGATGTTGTCTATCCCCTACGTTATCTAAGATATACCTCGAACAGATGCTGAAGATCAAGTATCCGTAGCGCAAGATTACGAAGATATGAAATATATGACGAGGAAAATGGGGAATGGACATAAACATGGAAAAAACGGAATATATCTATATTGGTGGCGAACAAAAAGATCTGATACTGAAAGAGAATTAAGTAATTAAACACTGCGACAAGTGCAAATATCTAGGACTATCACCAAAAACGGAGTTATAGACAGGGGAATAGAAGGAAGAAATATATATATATATATATATATATATATATATATATATATATATATATATATATATATATATGTAGGTTCTCTAAACCCCAAATGCGGCAATTTTGATGCTAATTCAAAGAAATTTGCGAATTGTGTCCGCCAGACTTGCATTATTGTTGAAATATTGTTCAACAATGAAAACGTGTCGTTCTTTATTATAGTGTTCCATTTTTACTAAGCCTAAACTGTCAGCTGTCAAACAAGTTTTTTTTTTGGTTGCCTATACTTTACCGACCAAATGACGGCAAATTCAAATCTTGCGTGATTTTGGGACACCCTTTATACTAATAAAAGTTTATTTAAGAATTTTAAAAACAGCTTTCCACAGTATGCAATATAAAGCTTCTAAAATAAGTTATTAACTTAGTTTGTGGTTATGAAACCGAGATTTTATTTAGCCAAAAATATACATAAAAGCTAATGGTTTTTCCGGAGAGAAATTTCATTTTTCTGTGCGGAACCACGTTATTTTATTTAATTTGAATTTAACGACCATAAAGCGGTGTTTGGATGTATAAAAGCTCAGACTTTTAGTGGTCGTCCTTTTTAGGGTCGTTAGAGGTTAAATTATTTACTTGTTAAATAGATCCATTTTGTTTGGTATTAAACCTTTTATCAGATTAAAGTATTAGAAACGATTTTCCATAATCGAGGCAGAAATTTAAAGATATATGGTTCATCAATCTGTTTGAAAAAAGGGTGACTTTTATAGCACTTCCTTTTGTTATTAATAAATTTAGAAAGTTTTTTTAATAGCACACCCTCTATCTTAATACTTAATACATAAGTAGTGGATATATGAGAGAAGGAAAGAGGAGGAGGAGGAGTAAGAGTAAATCATCAACACTTTTCATCCTCCTCCTCTTTTCTTCTCTCATTATACTTTTCAAATCTCTCATTATACTTATTAAAAAACCTCGTATCATCAACACTTTTCATCCTCCTCCTCTTTTGTTTTCTCATTCGAATTATCTCGTATACATTCGAGTTACTTCGTATACATGTTAACATGACCTTGTATCCCTTCTTTAAATTTTGATTATAAAAGCAACACTTTACCAGCTAGTTCATTGCGACAGATTGGACATGTTTTATTAATTAACATCCACATTCCTAAACAAGGGATGCAAAATCTGTGATTACAAGGTTCTGGTGACATCATTTTATTAGATAATATATCTTCAAGACATATAGGACATTCTTCGGTTTTATTTTCAATTATTTCATTAACAACTTTTTTTTTACCCTTCGCGACTTCCTACCGTTTTTATATATTGGTTTTTTACCAGGCATTATATTGGCACCACTGGAACATTTGCGTCCCAATCTAAATCAATATTTTTAACACTACTATTGCAAATTAAACAAACTTTGGGGGTAATAATTTGATACAACTGTCTTGAACACATATCGCAATGTAAATCATTGCTTAAGCGTTTTAATTTTCTCTTATTATGAGTATTTACATGTCTATGAGCCCCTGCCCTTTGATAAAATTGTATAATTTGATAGCATGCGTGACAAAGAGTTTTTTCTTGATTTTCCGTCACTACAAACACTACGATATAACTCTGAGTAATACAGAACACAACTTCTTTGGGATCAGTGTACTTATGCTTCACTAAACAAAATTTAGCACTAGCACTGTCTTCTTCATTATCTTCTTCAATATCGGAGTCACCAGAGTCAGCTTCAATTTGTTCGAAATTATTTATATCGTAGTTTAAACAATTTCTGAAGTTCTTCTGAAATTTTTTTTTCGTAAAGATGTGTATTGTAATCCAATACTCCAATTAATTCATCTAGATCTGGATCTTCTTCTTCAATATTATTATCCATAAATTTTTGAATGAATTCTTTAATATTTACTTTGTAATATTTACTATTAAATATAAAATTATTTACTTATTATTTGTTGGTATTTAATTTATCATCTTTTGTTGCTCCACGTATCTATTTTATAAATTTACTGAAGTGAAAATTCATTGGTGGTAAGACTTTATATCGACTTCATGGTCAAATAAGTTTATCCACCTCAAGGTCAAACATAAGGTTAGATCTCGTACTATGATCGGATTCGATGAAAGGTTAGCCATGTTGTTAACTTTAAGATTAAACTCAAGGTGATGTATACGAGGCTTTTTGAAAAGTATAATGAGAGAACAAAAGAGGAGGAGGGTGAAAAGTGTTGATGATACGAGGTTTTTTAATAAGTATAATGAGAGATTTGAAAAGTATAATGAGAGAAGAAAAGAGGAGGAGGAGGATGAAAAGTGTTGATGATTTACTCTTCTTACTCCTCCTCCTCCTCTTTCCTTCTCTCATATATCCACTACTTACATACCGTAAATGACAGCACCTTAGTCAAATCTACAATAATATAATTTAATCGCAGTAAATCCACTTAAAAAGCAAAAAACAACATTTCCTTTTTGTTTTGTTCATCATGAAAGTCCTTGATAGTTTATTAATATTAGTAATGACTTTGACGAGGTCTTAAGGTGCGTAAAATTTGCTAAATATTACCCTTTAAATAATTAATTCTGCAATATTGTTTTAAATATGTATTTTGATAATTATAATAAGATTTAAATTCTAAACGATTATTTCCGAAAATAATATGTGTGTGGCTTTTAAAGACCAGTAAAGAAAACTACCGTTTCTGGATATCCTACTGAAAAGAAAAGAGGATGGCTTGCTTTCGTACACTGTCTACAGAAAGCCCACTCACACCAACAGATATCTCAATGCCGATTCACGTCACCACCCCACCCAATTATTTGCCATAATTAAATCACTTGCATTTCGATCGCAGTCCTTTACAGATCAAGAAAATTACCACAAAGAGATAAACATACTGCAAGACGACCTAACAAAAAATGGTTATAAAAAAATTTTTACAAAAAAAAATTGAACCGACTTCTAAAAGTGCGTTAAAAAGTGAAAAACAACTATAAATTTTTATATGACATTGAAATTTTTGAAGTCGGCGCCAAACTAATACCTGACAAAATGTGATTTGCATAAACAGATTAAAAATACTTTATTTGTAATTGCTTTCTTAACATAATTTGTATATATTAGTAGTTATTTATTTCATTTAAAAATAGTTTGGAGCCGACTTCAAAAATTTCAATGTCATATAAAAATTTATAGTTATTTTTCACATTTTAACGCACTTTTAGAAGTCGATTCAGTTTTTTTTATAAAAATTTTATTTTTCAATTTTTAATTTTCAATTCATTATGATATTCATAAATTATTTGTACTAAGTACTAATCGATATTAATGTATCTCGCAATGACTCCAAGGTGGCAAAAAAGTACCCATTTTAACCAGAATTGTAAATCACCCTAAATCGAACCACTAAAAATTCTTTGATTCTCCGAGTTCTCCAAATACCAGTGAAATTGTGTCAAACAAATATTTAGTCTGTCATAATAAATCCACTATCTTAAATTTCAAATTAATTTTAGATTGGAATATAGGCCCCAAAACCTTCCAATATCGATATTTAAAGAATTTGAGATGTAAATTTCTTAGCCCGAAATATTTTATAGTGCCTATTGAGTTTATATACGCCCCAAGAACTCCACAATATCAATTTTAGATTAAATCGGAAAATGTTAAATTTTTAGTCCTTCATATTGTATCTTATCAACCTGATAGCCTAATACCAAATCTGAAAAAATGCGAATAAGGTAAATTTTCAACTCACCATATTGGATCCGCCATATTGAATTTCAAAAAATAATTTTAACGTCTTAATCTAATCTAAATCTAAGCCCTTTTAAGCCCCGTAGTACCAATTTTAGGTGAAATCCAGAAATTTATAATTTATAAACGATCATATTGCATCTGACATAAATAATTTTATATTCGTTATTTACATCCTCAAAAACGATTCAGTTCCACATTTGAACAAAATCGAAAAATGTAAAATTTTTAGTCCGCCATATTGAATCCTGAAAAAATACTATTAAATTCATAATTTACACCCTCAAGAACCCTCTATATCAGTTTTGGAGAAAGTCGAAAAATGGAAAATTTTTAGGACGCCATATTGAATCCGCCAGATTGAGTTTTTAACACTAACAAAAATCCCCCAATACAGACTTTAGGCAAAATCGAGAGATGTAGAATTTTTAATTCACCACCTTAGATCTGCCATATTAAATTTTTTTTAAATAATGTCACATTCGTAATGTGCTATACCAAAAACTCCCCATATCAATTTTGAAAAAAATTGGACAAAATTAATTTTTTATTCACCATATTGGATACGCCATATTGAATTTTTAGAAAATATTTCGAGTTCGTTATGTGCGACCTTGAAAACTCCCTCATTCCAATTTTGGAGAAAATCAGACAAAATTCAATTTTTGTGTCCACCATATTGGATCCGCCATATTGAATTTTTTTTAAATAATTTCAGCTTCGTTATGCGAGACCCCGAAAACTCCCCCATACCAATTTTGGAGAAAATCAGAGAAAATTGATTTTTTTTTCCGCCATATTGGATCCGCTATATTGAATTTGTTTAAAAATAATTTTAAATTCGTCATGTGTGACCCCGAAAACTCCCCCGTACCAATTTTGGAGAAAATTGATTTTTTTGTCCGCCATATACAGATACAACCCCGAAAATTCCTCCATACCAATTTTGAAAAAAATCGGACAAAATTAATTTTTTTTACCGCCATATTGTAAGCGCCATCTTGGATTTTACTGCACCAATTTCATCTAAAAAAATATGGGACCACCGCAGCAACTTCCTGAACATAACGTAAAAAATTTGATTCAAATCGGTGCAGTCGTTCCGGAGTAATCGGTGTACATACATAAAAAACATACATAGTCGACGGATTGAGAACCTCCTTCTTTTAGAAGTCGGTTAATAATAAAAATGCTATTAACTCAAAACCAGAGACAGATAACTTCAACGAAATCTATCACGCCATAATATAACCATCTTATGTAGAAATAAAAAATCACACCTATCACACGGAAAGGAAAGAACGCGGTGGAAAAAATGAAAATTCCAAAAAATTTCTAGGAATCAGAAACTTTAATTCTCACTTTTTTGATGTCAAATGAAACGTAGAACTTAAAGTAAAATTCAAAAATGCAATCGAAGAGTTCAGGCGTAAGAATTAATACCAGAATTTTATCCTGGGTTATGAAAAATGGTTTTAAGACTTTTAATTTTACTTCAGGTAAAAAATAAGTACTAAACATTATTCAGTTTTTCAAAACTAAATATTCAAATTAGATCTCAAATCAGATGCAACTCACCAAAAACTTTGTCCATTGAAACCAATCAGTAGTATTTCATTCAAGAGTTAAATTTATTAAGAATTTAATTTTCAATATCTCAAATATAATTTACTTAATGCTATTTAGCTTAAAGCGGGTTTTATTAAAAGAAACAAAATTTTCAATTTCTTAAGCAGTTAGCTTTCCATTCAGATGCCCATTTCAAGCAATAATATTTAATGTTTTCTTTTAATTCCATTTTTCGTTGTAGGCAATTTAAAAGTATTGTCGTTTTAGCAAAAATGCCCCTTTTTAATTTTTAAAATTATATTTTACAATATTTGACGAAAAATAAATTTAAAGGTTATACAAGAAAATTTGACATTAAATTTAATTACTTTCCGGCGTCGCAAATTTTTGGCGTTATTGTTGGAAAATAATGTATACATTTTTTCCAGGTAAATTTTTTATAGGTGTTTGTTAGTAAATTAAAAATAAACGTTTTTATTTGCTCCATTGGTTTAAAGGTTTATATTTTGTGAAAAAATTGGATTAAAATCGTGATACAGAGTGTTCAGTTTTCAATGTAATTGCGAGATATCTATTATTAAGTAACGAACGAAGGTTAATATATATGCACATATATATGTATATATATATATATATATATATATATATATATATATATATATATATATACCTCATATACCTCAATTTACCTTGGCCATGTTTCTCAGTGAAGTATTTGACGATTCCTTCAGTTACTATCAAATTAATATTTTTTTTTATTTGGAAACCTTTTTACTCAGTTTTTTCTGATTTATAAATAAATTTTATCGATATTGACTATACAGTGTGTTGCAAACAATAAGGGCTACAATAGGTGGTTTAGTTTATTAGGTTAAAATATATTTGGCTCAGCTTTTTGATATCTTGTTTGTAATTGATTGCTTGTTTTTCTTTTTTTATATGTAGCATTTCCTTTATTTGAAGTTTATGGTAGTTTCTTTCCTGGGTTAGAATCTTTGTGTTTGAAAAATCAAGTTCATGTTTAAAATTTGTCTCGTGTTTGTGTAATGCTGTCGTCGCGTTTTTTGTGTATTTATGTCCGTTCAATCTGCTGTCTAGATATTGTGTTGTCATTCCAATATATTTTTGTGGACAATTTAGACATGGTACGGAATAGATAATGTTAGATTTCTTTTTATGGGTCACCTTACTTTTTAGCTTTGTAAATAGTGGTGACAAGTGGTTGTATGTTTTGTGGCAAACTATAATATCGTGCTGTTTGAGGATGTGTGTAACTTTTTCTGACAATGAATTTATGTATGGTATTGCAACATATGTTTTTGGGTTGTTATTATTATTATTTTGTGTAAGGGCGTTCTTATTATACAGTTTGTAGGTTCGTTGTTTCATTATTCTGTTTGTGAGTTTTTCGGGGAAATTATTATCACGCAGGATTTGTCTGACTTTCTTTAAAGCTTCTTGACGATATTATATCAGTCAAACCTATTATTACGCTGATCTTTTGAGGTTTCGGATGATGTAATTGATAGTTAAGGTAGCGTCCCGACCATGTATCTTTTGTGTACCACATCATCTCAATCTTTTTACTTTCATAATTTCGAACTAGTGTGAGGTCAAGGAAATTTATTTTTCCATTTTGTTCGACTTCTGATGTAAATTGCATCTTTTGGTGGAAATTGTTGAATGCATTTAGTATGGTGTCTATTTCAGTTTCGGGGACAGCTGCTAGACAGTCGTCAAAGTACCTCTTGAAAAATTGAATCGGTATATTAAATTTTTCTATGACATTTTCTTCCAGATATTCCATGACCAACTGTGCTACTGTAGATGATATTGGTGAGCCCATTGCGCAACCATCAAGCTGCTGATAGTATGTATCTTGATATTGAAAGTAATTGTTGGTTAATGTCAAATTTATAGCTTCCGTGAAGGTTTCTAGGTTTAAAGTCGTAAAGCCTTTTAAGTTATCCCACTTTGCCTTTATTATATCTGTTAGTAGGTCATTGGGAATATTTGTATATAACGAGACGACATCTAGTGAGATTAATTTATAGTTGTTTGGAATACTTGTTTCGTTAATAATTTTTTTAAAAGTAAAAGAGTCTTTTATATAATAATTGTTTTTTCCAGTTATATTCGATAAGCAGCTGCAAAGATATTTCGATAATTTGTAAAATGGTGATTGTATACTCGCTACTATTGGTCTTAGAGGAACACCAGGTTTATGTAGTTTGGGTAAACCATATATTTTTGGTGAAACCCCGTTGTGTATTGTTAAATTTTTTGCTTCTGTATCTGTTATGAGTTTTTTAGACAAAAGTTTCTTGATTAATTGGTTATTTTTATTTTGAAATATGTTGGTTGGGTCGTCAAGCACAGAATAGTGGTATTAATATTTGAAACCTAATCCAAAGAAGTTTCCATACATTTATATAGAAAGATGGTTTAAGAAAAAATTTAGAAAATCAAATGTATATATATATATATATATATATATATATATATATATATATATATATATATATATATATATATATATATATATATATATATATATATATATATATATATATGCTGCATTGTTCTACAGAATATTTTTAAAAATGTGTACGCTTGGGGCAACCCCTTATATTTTATTCATAACTAGCGACCCGCCCCGGCTTCGCACGGGTGCAATGCTGATACTAAATACACTACAGAAAAACTGTGACTATTTATTTTATTTTTAAAACAATTATTACATCGGCCTCCGACGCGCTATTTATAGGCACGCTGCCGCCGCCCCGGTCGGCCAGTACCGCCGCAAGCGCTACTTCCCGCAATTTTAAATCTGTAATATCTTCGAAAATATTCATTTAAATCTTGTGCTGTAAAGGACCATATAGATCTATATTAAATCAACAATGTATTTAAGCTATTTAATTGGATAAGGATTAATGCTGTATTGGTTAAATTCGCTTCAAAATTTGCCATTATTTGTCGTAAAAAGTAAATGACAAAAAAATGTTATTGTGGGATATCCAGGAGAGATAGACATATACCATCGCGGAGTTTTCTGTAGACCTTTTCAATGTGTACAAATAATTAGTACATTATTTTGATAAATCTCGTAGGGTTCAGCCTGCATTTGCATTGTAAGCGGAAAAAAATATGATAATTAACGGCATCACATTAGAAACCTCAAAAATAACAGTATTTCTCCACTATTTAATGGATGTTATTATACATATAAACCTTCCTCTTGAATCACTCTATCTATTGAAAAAAACCGCATCAAAATCCGGTGCGTAGTTTTAAAGATTTAAGCATACAAAGGGACATAGGGACAGAGAAAGCGACTTTGTTTTATACTATGTAGTGATAGTGATTTGTTCAAATGTCGCAATAACAATTTTCCAACTAAGCAAAATCAGCAACTTTGTAACACGGACTACGTGACATGATGTATGATACAACATGATGCAACTTGCTGACGCTGATTTACATCGGTGAAACATCGACGAAAATAGGAAGAAAGGAAGATCGGTGGACAAGAAGAAGAAGCCCTAGTTGATATGTGGCCTCGTATCTGACTGCCAAGTTCTATCGCATTTGTGGGAAAATCCCGTTACAACTTTAAACGATAACTATGCAACATAATTTTCAAACTATAACTGCCCACGGGAAAAAAAAACTTGCTTAAGAATTAAACCGGCAAAAAGCCATTCGAGCAACGCACGTACACTTTGCACAAGAGACGTCTAAGAAAAAAAGGGCGATATCTATTGGCTAATCCCTTATGAAGGACAAATGGCCCAAAAAAAAAATTAAACCACAACCGTCAATCTAACTATAGCTCTAAAACCGTCATAAATTACTAATCTGCAATTGGCAACACTGCCTGTTGGTACCATATCTCATGTTAATCAAGGTATTACAAAAAATAAGCCCGCTAACTCCGTAATGGTATCGAAAAGAAATTTCTTTGCTATTTCTTTCTATTATGGAAAATCATTCAAAACTTACTCTATAGCACATTCGGCAACGGTCGGGTATGTCCGAACAAGCAATCGTGCTTTAGAAATAGAAACAGTCTTTAAATCGTTCCGTGTAAAGGCCGCTTTTGGCTTGTTGCTGTTCTTCTATCTCTCTCAAAGCAATTTAAATGCTGCATAAGTTTGTCTCATTTTTTTCCTGATTTACGTGTGTTTCAATTTGTGATTATGTCGAATGTGAGATATATTTATTTCTAAAAATGAAATGAAGTTCATAAATGTGTTTTTATATTTTATTTAGCTAAAAGTTTAGATTTACACGTTATATAAGAAAAAAATATCCAAATAGCAATAATTATTTTTATTTCTGTTTATTTATTAACGTTAAGAATGAGAACAATAATTATTAGAGCTTAATTAAGAAAAAATAAATAAATATATACATATTATACAGGGTGATTCAAAAATCGATCACGAAACTTAAGGGGGTGATTCTACTTGACAAAATAAGGGTAGAGCTTCATATAATTTTTTTTCAAAATGTCATTCGTTTTCGAGTTACAAGCCGTCCAAGTTCAAGTTTTTATTTTTTGTTTTTTGAATTACTCGCTTACAGGAAAACCGATTTGACTAATATTTGAAAGATAGGCTAAGTCTTCTGCGCTTCATCATTTTAGTAACAATTCACATTGATTGTTTGCCGCTAGAGGGCACTTTACCTACATTGAAAATTGTTTTTTTGTCATAATTTTTTAGTGTTGACAGCTACAGTAGTTTTTGGCATAATTTCTGAAAGACTGATGCCAGGCCTTTAAAAAAGGTTTAGACGTAAATCACCCTTAAAAATTAAGTGGTAAATTTACTTTTCTCATTTCATTACCACTAGCTACCAGGTAAATAGCTATCAAAGTATACTAGAGCTGTCAGTTTAACATCAAATAAATTCGCTTTTTAAACTATTTAATTTATAATCTTAAAATAACTAATAATGGCTAATCAGTAAATATTCATATTATGGATTATTGCGATATACATTTAATTGATAAAAATTAATGAAACAGTATTAAACAAACTAAAAAAGATTCTCAAAATGTCCCCCATTTTCTTCCATACATTTCCTAACACTCTTCAAAAAATGTCGCCTAACTCGATGAAAAATTTCTGGTGTTTCTTTATTAATTTGGCACTTTTCGATTATCCTGAAGCGAAGATCCTCGACGTTGATTACTGGAATATCGTACACCAATTGTTTCAAATGACCCCAAAAGAAAAAATCCATAGGATTAAGGTCTGGTGACCTCGCTGCCCATGCCAATGGTCCACTTCGTCCTATCCATCGCTCAGGATACGTTGCATTCAAATACTGTCGGACACGTATACTAAAGTGGGGCGGAGCTCCGTCTTGGAGGATCCACATGTTGGCCCTTACTTCCAATGGCACATCTTCCAGATACAATGGGAGACGATTTTGGATAAAATCTAAGTATACGTCACCAGTTAATGGGCCATCAAAGAAATGAGGACCAATAAGGTAATCTCCTATTATCCCTGCCCACACATTTAGTAAAAATCTACGCTGATGTTTCGTTTCTACCACATTGTTTGGGTTCTCGTAAGCATATGTGTGGATGTTGTGTAGATTTGTTATGTCATCACGAGTGAAACCAGCTTCGTCAGTGAATAATATGATGCCAATTAATCGATTATCGTGTTCATACTTAGCTAGGATCTGATTGCACATTTCCAACCGTCTCGGCCGATCATCGTCATAAAGAGCCTGCACCTTCTTTGAATGAAACGGGTAGAGTTGTTCTTCTCTTAGTATCCTCCATGAACTAGCCTGACAGAGCCGCACTTCATTCCCAATTTTTCTAGTACTAATACCTGGATTATCTTCAATAATTTCAAGCACTCTTTCTTCTTGTTGCACGTTTCTAGCAGTTCTAGGTCTTCCCCTATTTCCATTATAACTTTTAAAGGAACCACATTCCGCAAGCCTCCTGTGCACACTGGAAAATGTTTGAGCATGAGGGATATTTCTTTCCGGATAACTCTCCATATAATATCTTCTTGCCAACTCTGCATTACCATTTGCTTTTCCATAACAAAAATGGATATCACAATATTCGATATTTGAATATTGGTGATTAGCCATTATTAGTTATTTTAAGATTATAAATTAAATAGTTTAAAAAGCGAATTTATTTGATGTTAAACTGACAGCTCTAGTATACTTTGATAGCTATTTACCTGGTAGCTGGTGGTAATGAAATGAGAAAAGTAAATTTACCACTTAATTTTTAAGGGTGATTTACGTCTAAACCGTTGGGTTTAGCGATGTAAATAAAGAGCACCTTTTTTAAAGGCCTGGCATCAGTCTTTCAGAAATTATGCCAAAAACTACTGTAGCTGTCAACACTAAAAAATTATGACAAAAAAACAATTTTCAATGTAGGTAAAGTGCCCTCTAGCGGCAAACAATCAATGTGAATTGTTACTAAAATGATGAAGCGTAGAAGACTTAGCCTATCTTTCAAATATTAGTCAAATCGGTTTTCCTGTAAGCGAGTAATTCAAAAAACAAAAAATAAAAACTTGAACTTGGACGGCTTGTAACTCGAAAACGAATGACATTTTGAAAAAAAATTATATGAAGCTCTACCCTTATTTTGTCAAGTAGAATCACCCCCTTAAGTTTCGTGATCGATTTTTGAATCACCCTGTATATACAATTTAAAGAGTCTTTAATTCTGTTTTACTAGGCTGCATAAACTTCTGACAGGGTTCTGCTAAATGTTTGTTGAGCCCACAAAATATCCCTCTACTCTTCAGTATTTTGTACAAAATACATAAATATCGGATCCATATTTTCTAATGGGTAATTTATTTACAAAAAAGTCAAGAGTCAAATATTCGAGATTTCGCAATAAAAATTTTTAGTCAATTAACCTAAAAAATTACAAAGTAAATATGTTTAGTATTTTTTTAATTATAAAGTCTCTAGATAAGATAAATGTTTTGAGAGATGGTAGTTTGTAGTTATTTCTACGCGAACTAGCCCGAAGATTTAAGGAAAATATCCTAGAAAGTAGGTTACGTTGATAGAAAGAAATTTTCTTTATTTCTTTTCTATTTCTATCGTGTTACGGAGTTCCCGTGCAGATTTCTGTAATTTCA
The DNA here is from genome assembly GCA_034092305.1 of Diaprepes abbreviatus. Lineage (NCBI taxonomy): Eukaryota > Metazoa > Arthropoda > Insecta > Coleoptera > Curculionidae > Diaprepes > Diaprepes abbreviatus. The sequence continues at coordinate 3,360,660 of JASJET010000176.1, forward strand.
GATGTCGACAAGCGGAATAGTTTTACGTCAATATGCTGACAAGTTCATGACATTTATGATTGAATAGCTGTCAAATGCCAAATCATCCATGAGGGGCTTCTCTTGTCTATCAAGGAATATTTTGTTTTAACAAGATGTCTCAAAGTAACCAAACCGTCAGGTAAATACTCATTACAAATTTAAATAAATATATCATTTCAAGTCTCTTTTACTGTTTAGGCTAACCCTTATTTTTTTTTTAGGCAGACGATGATGACTTCAGGACAAGTGCCCCAAAGCATATATTTTAAGTTCATTTAGTGCATCTACGGGTAACACTTTTACCAAACGGAGAGTTAGCTGCTATGAAGGAATAAATTATTAATTGCCAGATGAATCATTATAGATCGCCAAGTACAATTATACTGAAGTGATTTCACCCTAATGTGAACTTGAAATAAATCGATTACTGAAAATATTTTAGTGCAAAAATTGTGGTATTACCAATCTGAAATGTACATGGACTTAACGTTTGTGTTATAAAGTGGAGAAATTAAATAAATGTTTAAACGAATAGATTCTTTTGTTTCTTGTGTTTTGTTCGACACCGAGACTAAAACCAAAACAAATGCCATTCGTAAGTAATTAATTTTAAGGTAACCATCAAGATATTGAGTTAAAAGATACCTTAAATAAAAGTTAACCTCAAAGATTTGGATTTTGAAATATCTTTTTATTGATATTTGGACTTGATATGAGCAATTTGGACAAATAAGATTTTTCTTTTGATAAATTTTAACTAAAGTAGGGGTAAATATGGCAAAAATCTATATTGGAGGGGATCTAAATAAACAAAACTTTGACAAGCAAAATAATCATGGGAAAAAATTCGTAAAGAGTGAAATGATAGGAAAATGACGTTTTTTTGAAAAGAAATTTGATACACGATTCTGACCTCGGTTTTCCATAATTTTTCCTCAATTTTGCGGAAAACAGGGAAAATAACTTTTCACTTTAGGTTCAATTTTTTTCACTAAATCGTTAAACTTTTGTTATAACAACGAATTCCACAGTGATAGAAGCTTCTGCATTATACAAAAATTCAAAAATATGCACTTTTTTTATCAAAACAAAACGGCCGGCACCAAAAAATAATAGTTTGCATAGTTCACTAAAGATAGCGTACTGTTGAAGTCGGCGATGTTGCCAGATTGCAAAAACGATTTCTTTAAATATTCTTCTCTTTCTGTTTGAATTGGAAAGAAAAGGTTCCAAAAAGAATGTTTTCCTTTCCTTTGACTATTGAAGTACTATTAATTACCCTTATGTCTATGCCTTCGATGTGCGATTTTGACTCTAAATAATAAAGGTTTTAAGGATTATAGTTGCTTTTGTTTGTCTCCCTCCAAATACCAGTACTTTGATGTGCGATTTTGACTCTAAATATTAAAGGTTTTAAGGATTATAGTTGCTTTTGTTTGTCGCCCTCCAAATACCAGTACTTTGATGTGCGATTTTGACTCTAAATATTAAAGGTTTTAAGGATTATAGTTACTTTTGTCCGTTTTCCTTCAAATACAAGTAATTTTAAACGAATAATATGAATTGATCATATTGCTTATGTCCGTTAGCAGAAAGTGTTGAGTGGCAGAGCTTGTCCCGCCTCCACGTGGTTTCTGCTGGACAATGACATTTTTTAATTAATAAATCTTAATTTTAGTTTTTTAAAGTAACCAAGACTAATGTTAACCTGTACTTACCAGAACTAACCAAAAATTTTGGAAAGTTAAGATTCATTGTACCCCTTTTTATACGTTACAAACACTAAACTATGTTGTTAACTGTAATGGGTAAATTTTAAAGTTTATACCAGGAAACTTTAAATCTAGGTTAATTTAGATTAGTTCAGGTTAGTTTCTGCTTTCCAAATTACCCAAAATCAAGCTAAATCTGAACCAATCTATCTTAACCAAAACCAACCAATAATTTTGAAGGGTTAAGATTATTTTTACTTAGAAACTGTTCTGAATATAAAAAAAAATTAAACTATGTTGTTGACTGAGAAGGACAAATTTTATAGTTTATATTATGAAGAAATTTTACATCTGGCAACGTTGCACCTTTTTATGTGATTCGGCGGCTGGTTTAGATAGTCTGACCGTTGATGACGTTTTCCAGGCGTGTTTTTGATTTTTCACTGAAAATATAAGTTTTTCTAAATTGGTTTGCTAAAATTTGTTCAAAAATAATTGAAATATATTACGTACAATATTTTTTAACTAGTTCCATTGAAAATAAATACGTAAATTGGGTTTTTAACATAATTTTCATGCTTTTCACGCTTTGCAAATTTTTATCTTTTAACTAAAGTAATTACTCTCCGTATAGTCTGTATTAGTTTTCGCTTGACTCACTTTTATTAAGAAATTTGAAAAGGCACCCCACAAGACGTAATTTTGCAGACGATAAACAGCTGAAAAAGATATTGACGCCTCTTTTGATTGTCAGCAGGAATCCTTTTTTTCTAAGTAAGGTTGTTGCGGGACAGTTTGTGTCAGTATATTGATGATAAAAGAGAATATGTTGAAAAAAAATTATCAAAAAATTGTTTTCAATCATATGGGACGAATGTTTTGTTTACTGCATTTTTCCTGCTAATATTTTGCGTATCTTTTTCAATGATTAACAGAATTTCATACAATACATAAAGCAGCGGCTTTTAAAAAATGGTTAGCCTATGACTTTCCAATAAAACCTTTATTTGAAACAGAGCGCATAATTTTTCAATAGAAAAGCCTTTGAATTCAAGAATCTCTCTTTTATTTTCCTACATTACTCCTTGTCGCGCGGCCTACACTATTTTCCTTAACGGCAGCGCGAATTTAAAATATTTCTCCCGCCTAAAAAGCGGAAGAGACGACTTCATCTGTCGGGTTAGAAGAGCAGCTATTGAATTACTTATTGAAAGCCTGGAAGTTTTTCAGGAGACAGTGGGGTAGATGGGACACTTGAAGTAAATATTAATATTTTCCTTTTTTTGGTATTATTGCTTTAATTAAAAGAATTTTTATTTAAATTTTATTTTATATTATGCACTTAAAGCACTGGTTATCCTTTAACAACATTTCACATTGCATTATGTCATATATTTAACAAATCTTTTCCGCTAAGAAAAATAGGAAACGCAAAACGTGGATTGTTCCAAATGTCCTTCTTTCAGGCTTACGTATCTCGGGAAATTGCTGTTGATACAATTTTTCCGCTAATAGCGCATTCTTGTCACTAGCTCCTAAAACAAAAATCATATCAATCATCTCGGCATGTGGCTTTCACGGATTCCTCCGTGTGAGATGCAATAGCAGTGAATATATCTACATTAGGCCGTTGTAGTGCTGAAATCACATTCAGCAAACGTACAACTATATACAACTCCGTGTATGAATGAAGTGAAATGCGAACAGTAAATGCAAACTTCGTTCCATTATATCCTTTCCATGTTAGAGGTTGCACAGTTTAAATAAATTGGTACAGAAACCAATTCATCCTATTCCACCACCATTAAGATGATGCCCTACGTGTACTACCATACCGAGAAGAAGGTCAAAACTTACCCTCCCCGCCACAGTGATACAGCAGAGGTACATGTTTCGTCTCAACTAGACTCGTCATTCCTTTTGATCTGTCCTTTGCACAGACAGGTGCATGTCGGTACCCTGATGAGTCTAGTGAGAGACGAAACATGAACCTCTGCCGTATCACTATGGCGGGGAGGGTAAGTTTTGACTTTCTTCTCAGTATGGTGGTACAGGTAGGCCATCATCTCGATGATGGGGGAATAGGATGAATTGGTTTCTCTACCAATTTATTCAAACTGTGCAACCTCTAACATGGAAAGGATATGATGGAATGTAGTTTGCATTTACTGTTCGCATTTCACTTCATATACATATATATATATATATATATATATATATATATATATATATACCGGGTGTCAACGAATCTATTAGACAAGTCATAATTTCTAGAGTATTATGTGTATCAAAATGAAAATTGGTACAGGTAAATAATATGTGAAGGGGAGAGTTTTCGCATATTTTCCACTTTCCGGCCACTTCCGGTTTCACCGGAAATGGCCCCGGTTTTGAATTTTTAAATGGAACACCCTGTATATTTTAACATTTTTGGATTTCTGAGACAATTCTAGATCAGAATGTGACATTTTAAAAACTTTTTACGTCTACTTCATTTTTTTAGAGCCTCTTTTAAAATTGCATCTAGGTGTCCATGATCGAACGTAAACTAATCTAAGGGCCTTAGGTGATGTCAAAAAAATACAATCGCAAAATTTTAGTTACTAGTATGAAAGACAGGAATAAGACAAGTTGACAAAATTACGTTTTCATTTCTAACTATTAATTTTCAAATGGCGACCCCTTTTTGACAACTACTTTTCGAAAAAAGCATTCTTTGACGAATCTAACGGTACTAATTTATTTGTGATTGGATTAGACATAAGAACAGAAATTAAATATTATTAAGCAAAATACTGGATAATTTATTTACTTATGACAAGTGCGCCATGGACAGCTATGATGCATAATAATTTGCAACTGTTTTTATCAAGTCTTCTTTGGAAAACAAAGCACTCACAGACGTAAAAGTTTCTTAATTTTCGTTAAGTTTAGTTTAAATTTTCGTTAAATGTCTGGGCTGGTATCGTTGGAAACAGAATAATTGGGCCAATATTGTTTCAAGGTCAGTTAACAGGGGTTAGATACTTAGGTTTTCTTCAAAATGAAATCGAAAATCATCTCAACCTTTAGCAGTTTTATGGCGAATTTACTTTCAACACAATACTAGAGAAGTTTTTAATTATTTAATAGAGCATTTTAATAATCGAATTATTGCAATCAATGGTCCGGTACGGTGGCCAGCCCGCTCACCGGATCTTACTGTGCTCGATTTCTTTGTCTGGAGATATGTTAAAGAAAGGGTCTACTATGGAGCAGCCCCAGCTACTCTTGAAATATTAGAAGAAAGAATTTTACGGGCATTTAGAAGTATAACGCCCCAAATGCTACAAAACGTGTTGAGAGAAACAATTGAACGAGTTGAAATGTGTCGTGAAAAAGAAGGAATGCACTTTGAACATTTACTACACTAAACTTTTTAACAAATTCAGCTACTGTACTTTCAAATATTTTAAGTGCGTCGTCTAAGTTATTAGTTTATTTTGTTAGTTTTTTGTTAATTTTTAATCCAATTCCTGTCTTTCATACTAGTCACTAAAACTATGCGATTGTATTTTTTTGACATCACCTAAGGCCGTTAGATTAGTTTGCGTTCGATCATGGCCACCTAGATGCAATTTTAAAAGTGGCTCTAAAAAAATGAAGTAGACGTAAAAAGTTTTTAAAAAATCACATTCTGATCTAGAATTGTCTCAGAAATCCAAAGATGTTAAAATATACAGGGTGTTCTATTTAAGAATTCAAAACCGGGGCCATTTCCGGTGAAACCGGAAGTGACCGGAAAGTGGAAAATATGCGAAAACTCTCCTCTTCACATAACATTTACCTGTACCAATTCTCATTTTGATACACATAATACTCTAGAAATTATGACTTGTCTAATAGATTCGTTGACACCCGGTATATATATATATATATATATATATATATATATATATATATATATATATATATATATATATATATATATATATATATGTGCAAACTTCGCTCCATCATATCCTTTCTGTGTTAGAGGTTGCACAGTTAGAATAAAGTGTAATAAAACACAGTTCATCCCATTCCACCACCATCGAGATGGTGGCCTACCTGTACCACCGCACCGGGAAGAAAGTCAAAGCTTACCCTCCCCGCCACAGTGATACGGCGGAGATACATGTTTCGTCTCTCACTAGACTCATCAGGGTACCGACATGCATCTGGCTGTGCAAAGGACAGATCAGAAGGAAGCATGTAAGACTGAACGCGGCTTCGCCGACCTCTCGTCGGATGGCTTATACATGTTTATACGGTTTTCACGGATAAGTAAGCTTTGACTTTCTTCCCGGTGCGGTGGTACAGGTAGGCCACCATCTCGATGGTGGTGGAATGGGATGAACTGTGTTTTATTACAGTTTATTCTAACTGTGCAACCTCTAACACAGAAAGGATATGATGGAGCGAAGTTTGCATTCACTGTTTCGCATTTTACTTCACTTATATACGGAGTTGCATATGGTTGTACGTTTGCTGAATGTGATTTCAGCACTACAACAGCATAATGTGGATATAACCACTGCTAATGCATCTCACACGGACGAATCCGTGAAAACTATATATATATATATATATATATATATATATATATATATATATATATATATATATATTCAAAATATAAGGAATGGTGGAATGATAGAGTTAAGGCTGTTACAAATGCCAGAGATGTTAGTTACAAGAGGTATGTCAGTTTTGGAACATCTGAGGTTTTGTAGATCTACAAACAAAAAGAAATATTGCGATGAAAATTATGCGTCAGAAAAAAAAGAATATTATAGAAACAGAATAACCGAAAGTTGCTTCTAATCTTAATAAAATAATGTATATCAAACTGTTGCATTTTGAATATTTTCATTTGTATATAATTTTAAAAATGTGACGACTTTTGTGAGGAACTTTTAATAATTTTGTGTTTTTATGTGTTTAGAAATTGATATTGTTAGAAAACACTGATGAAGACCAAGAAATAGGGTCGAAACGTTTGTAAAAAAACAAACAATAAACCATCTATGAGGAAATAAATTAATTTTTATTCCACTGACCGAACTGAATGCACAAGAAAAGAGAAAGAAGTTGGTATATATATATATATATATATATATATATATATATATATATATATATATATATATATATATATATATACAGATCAATTAAAGTTTAAATGTATACCCTTTGAATACTAGAAAAGCTAAATGTAAATAAATTTGTATTTTATGTTTAACCCATTATGAATAATTTCAAATTCTAAATATTAAAAGCATTACTGCTACACCACTGCGTCTCTAAAGCCGTCAGCGATTTTGCTACATAATTTACAATACCTCATTGTTTAAACCCGACAGTTGAAGTCAACTCGTCCGTACCTCGAGGCATGAAAGTATTTTAAATTTGGCTCTAGTAAATAACTTGGAATAAATAAAGCGGTTTAAAGAAATATCAGGTAGAATAAAGATTTATTTAGAAACAGTCGAGTATTATGAGCTTCACAGAAAAAAAATCTCTTTTTAATTCAACATTCCTAATAAATTATTTCTCATACTATGATTTCGTTTAAATCGAAATTTTTCAAGCCAGCTTCACAACGAAGCCGCGTGAAATCTTATTTTAAATCCAGGCGTTTATATCAAAAACTTGAACATCACTTGACTTTGGCTTCAAGGCAGGTTCAACTTATTTTTGCCAAACCTTATGCGTGTGTTTTCATTACCTAACCTCAAAATAACGCTTTAATAAATTGATGCTATATAATCCTTTTAATTGTCTTATGTTGCAGTCATACTTTTGTGTTTCAATTCATCATTTTCTTTAAAATAGATTACAATTGCAACTACAAAAACTTGCTTGTTGTGTTGCGTCGATGGTAAGCATTATGTTTGGCCCTTCATTTCTCGATAATATAAAAAAAACGCATTCTGGAAAATACCTATAACAACGTAAAAATATCCTCAGCTTTTGATTTAGAATATCAAAAAAATATTAAAAATGTCCTTTTTTAGGTATAACAAGTTTTGTATTTTTTCAGTATCAAAACTCTAAATTTTTAAAAATTTTAGTGCATCAATTTATGTGTGTCTAAAATCACACGACAGAAGGAAAAACTTCATCAAAGTGGCGTTGTGACGCGTTGATTATATCTCTCTCGCTCCCTTAGTCGATTCGAAACGACTTTACCCGAACGAGCGTGACGACTCAGTCTCATTCAATATCCACAAAGTAAAGTGCAGCGCGTTTAAAGAAGTTTTCACTTCAAAAATACATCAAAATCTATTGGGAAAGACTTTTAGTCTGTGATTTATCTCTGACTTGCCACGCGGGGATGTTTCATGCGAAATTCTGCATACACACGCAATGTTTCAATCACGAATTTGAGATATAAAACTGGACTACTCATGAAAATAATTTTTGACCCCCTCTTATTGGTTGCCATTCGGTGTAATGATTTGTATGTCAACATTGAATTCCCTGCTAGTTTCTTACATTGGCGTGAATGTGTCGTGGTATGAATGTCAATTCTATTATTCTAACTAACAGGTTTAGACAATAACTAGCTCTTTCTATACTATATCTAAAATAATAAATCGCTCTTCCTTGGTTTACTTGACAGGTTAATCGAGTATATCCAATTAAAAAGACCAGAGCTCCGATTCTGTAAGCATATTTTTTGACATTTTCTTTCTTTATCTCTTTTAGGACAGTGATATACTTATGTGTTAATACAGACTGAACAAAGATAGAAGATCCTTATTATGACATTCTCTTTCCTTTTACTCTTATAGAATCGCAGCCCAGGATAATTGTTTCTGTGAAACAATATTTAACTTGAATTTCTACTTTTAGTTTCCTCAAAATTATAATTTTTCTGTTTAAAGCAACTCCAATAAAGCAAATTTTTTAAACTTCTTTGGAACAGCGTAAATATGTAACAATTTTATTATTTTAAGATAACAAGCATGAAATGTCAGTTCTTATAAATAAATGAAAATGCTTTTTCTATGACTGTTTACATATTTTATTTTTTACAATAAAACTGTTATTTAGCAAAATAGCTAAAATGTGAAATATGCGTTAAAAACAAATCGAAACTAATTTTTTTTTGAAATATCTGTTTTAGAAACATCCTTATTCGGACGTAGAGTATAAGAAGTTAACGAAAAAAAGTATTAAGGCATTTATTTTTAAAAATTTTATATCATGAATTAATATAGTATATTGTTTAATGTAAGGTATCGAAATGTCCACATAATCTATTGCAAAGTAAGTTAGTTTCATCATTTAAAAATAGCTTCGATTAGGTCTTTGTTAAAATTATTTTCTCCTCGATGCTTTTAGGGAACTGATATATTAGGTATTTATATAGCGTTAACAACATTCATAATAATATTGACATTTCCTTCATAAAAACGGAGCTTTAATTTAAATGAAGTAAAGTAACATTAGGTACTAAACCATTTTTATAAAAAAAAAAAATTAAACTCTAAAGGGGATAGTGTTAAAGCAGTTTATATTTAACTGTAAACAAAACAATATTTATTAAGACACTTTAAATATAAAGAAGCTTGTAAATACAAGAGAATTCTTACATTAATACAATCATTTTTAATCTGAATATATACATAAAGATTTACTAGCAACTTTTAATTTTGACACTAGGTCAAACTTTCAATTTACTTAACTGTTTAAGGATCTGGAATTGACCTTTCCTAGAGTTGAATTTTTGAAATGGTAATCAATCGCAGCTTCTCACTGTTTTGACAAAGGATTTTCATGACACAAATTTCCTATCTGAGCTAAAATCAAGAATTTTTGTTTTATTAATTAATAACATATTCAAACAAAAGGTTATTATTTTATTTTTAGACAAAACAAATACATAAAAGTAAAATTTATGTAATTTCCAAACATCCTTAATAATATTGAAAAATTTCATATTATATGCAATCATTTATTTCTATTTTAATATGGCATATTGGTTTTTAAACGTATAATCATTTTAAATTTTAACACCATACCAGTTTCGATATTCAGCTTTATATGTTAGTGGAACATTAACTTTATGGTAAAACAATATTGTTGTTGGTTAATGCACACCTAATTCAGGACTTTTTTTGTAGAGCCAGTGTATGTTAAGTCCAAGTTTAGTTGCTTCAAGATGTTTACATCAAACAGTGCTTCGTAGTTTTTTTTTCAGGCAGTTTATTTGTAAGAAGCACAACACAAACTTATTGCTCATCTTGTATAAAACAATTTCCAGAAAAATGCTCTGAACAGAGTTACTTATCTGATGTATAAAAGAATTATGATAATGATCAATTTGCTTCAGCTCTTGAATTTGAAGAATTGTGATAAAATCCATAAAACAGCAAAATTAAAAATAAATTTTTGTCAAAATGTCAGTATTCAGTCAATGTCAAAAATACACTTTCACCAATATCATAAAAACTTAGGGACTTCATTGTTGCTAAAGCAATTATTTGCACCTAATGGCACGGAACACGGTGGGGTCATTTTTTTTATAGGGGAGATATGGAACACGAGCAGTCCAGTTTTATATCTCAAGTTCGTGGTTGCAATAGACTATATGAACGTAATATCTTTAAAATATGTCCAGAATCTTGAGTTTTGGCAAAATTATTTATAGTATACTAATCGACAAATTAAAAATTGTTTCCTATTAATAAAACGATAAAAGCTCTATTTTTATAAGACCCTGTTACATAAAACAACAAAATTAAAGTAATTGGTGTCTGGAATAACTTTTGTCAAAGTCTTAATTCCCCCATAACAATATCACTGCGTAAAAGAGATAAAATCCTCGTCTTTGTCTCCATCTATTTTCTCAACATAAATCAGGTTTATTATCTATCTTATCCATGCCGACAAGGTTATTACCACCCATTATTTTATTCTTCTGGTCTAAACCGTTTTCACTGTCATAGGATTGTAGATTACTTAGACATAATTCGTCTTATGAAAATGTTTATTTAATAATAAAGCTTTCGTAGATATATATCTGGTGTTAAAATTCCGACCGTCGAATATCTAGGCATAACTTTAGAGCTAGAAAATCCGTTTTTCAAGAAGGTACAAATCAATAATACCTCGTAAAGAAATTACATTTTTCATGTTTTTAAACAAATTAACAGTAGTTTAAAGCTTGAATTTTATTTAACAACTACACACAAAGTTTTCATTTTAAGGAAATAAATTTTTTCATATAATATAAGTTATAGGTGGCGCCACTAGTTATCGAGATATATTTCTTTTTCGACAAAATTTTGGATGAAAAAAACGTTTTTTTTTTTTCAAAAATTCATAATGGCGTGGCAAATAAATATTAAGGGCTCAAATTTGCAGAAGACGCTTTTTCATACTTGTACTTTACCTGTGAATTTTTTGGATCCAAGAAATACACTTCCATACGATCTGTGAACCTTCGAAAATTGGGCCGCATCTAATCGAAAATAGCTGCTGCAGGCCGCTGTCGGCGCGTTGCCATATTTCAGGCGCATTATTCATTGGCGCTTCAAGGAAACTTATGCATCACAAGTAATATTTATAATATTGATGTTGTTTTATTAATTTATATGATAGTAAAAATTTGTTCAGTCATATTAATTATTGAATTGTTTATTAACAAATTTTTTACAAAAAATTATAGAGAATTCATACAAATATTCAATTATATATTACAGATTATACTGTTTTTTCCTTTATATTATTATTATCTAAGAGTTTAGTGGCGCCACCTATAACTTATATATGAATCGATAGGTTTTTTAATTCTCTACAACTTTTGTTTGAAACATTTTTCGATACAATTTTTACTTTTCGAGATAAACTCAATAAACCGAAAATCGTGACCTTTTTTGGTCCGCCATTTTTTTTGCACAGGTCTTTCAGAGTTACCATCGAGATATGTTTTATAGGATGTCGAAATCAACACATTCCAGCAAAAAAAAACAATATTAGATTTTTGTTAACAAAACAGCTCTTTTTTGATCTAATTTCCATGGAGTATTTGGAGAACACCCGATTTTCATTTTAAAAACACGGTAGTTCCGCCCGGTATCCTTCTGTTAATCAATAAAATCTATGGTGTTATCATAGATTTCGAAATATCCACTTTTGGTATGCGTCGCTAGGCCCAAGAGAGGGATAGGACTATTCGTATATTTCGTAAATCTCACCAGGATGTGCGTGCGTCATATAAAGGAATGTCTCGCTTTTAGTTCGTTTTGTGTCGGCTATTTGAGGCCGGCGCGATGTTTGATTTCTTTAGGGCTATTCTTTTGAGTCATTATTACGTTCAGTTCTATCACATGATCACTTCGACCTAATGGCAAGTAAATGCATATTCAAAAGAACATGATGTTATCAGTTATTCTTTTTTTCACTTTGATCAATTGATAATTATTACTGTAAAGAATACAGCCTTTGTGTAACATGTGGATTTACAAAATATATTTTTTGACTAAATAATTAAATATGTGATTCGAATGTAGGCCGTATATTATGCATTTATATTTTATCTTGGAAACTATAGTTTTTTCAATGATGTGTGATTGGTTAGTGTCGTTACTATTTATTTAACTTTGAAAACTTGATTTCGAAACAAAAAATTTTTAGTACATCTATAATTCAATTTAGTTAATAAATTAAAACATTTTTATTAGTTAGATAATGTTGCCAAATTTATAATGCCTGTTATTTTCCTCATTTTTTAGTTGTATGTGTTATTAAATTTACAGATAGTACGTTTAACTCACTGTTTCGAAATTAGTGACATATATTTTCAGGAAATCACATGGTATTTAAGTTATCTACGCTAGGTTTCTAGCAGGTCTTAAAATTAAAAAGTTGAACATTGTTGCCAAATTGCGTAAATTTATATATTTCTTTTCAATAAAATACCTTGTATTTTGTCGAAGGTTTTTAACTGCTGATCAAATTTTTGAACTGGAAAGCCATGTAATTTAAATTTTTTCAATTTTAAACTACAAAGTCATATAATTTGCAATTTTTGATTTTATTTCTTTTTTAGCCTAACTATTTAGCCATGGAAACTTGATTATAAAATTGGGTAAGCCGCCGGATATTGTGTACAAGGTTTTCAAGGTAAGTTGTCACAAAAAAATATTACATACAGGTTAAAATTTATAACTTTTGGGAGTTTCAACTGACCTATACGTTATTTCTCATTATGTGTCTTGTAGAAATTTGCAGACGTTTCGCCAAAATTTCATTTGGCATTTGTTGTGCTTGCTAGTTATATATTAACAGTTGATCTACAACCAGCAGGCACAGAAGATGATAAATGATATTTTGGAGAAAAAAAATGTATATGTTATGTCAGATATTCTCACGGGTGTGATGTGTAATCGAAGGTTTTCGGGTATCCCGTGTATGTGCTGAGTCCCTCTCAGGACTGTAAGGCAGCTGACGTTTTGGTGAAATCTCATTCACCATTTTCAAAGCTCACTGTACGGCATCTACGCTCGTAGACGCAGTACAGTGAGCTTTGAAAATAGTGAATGAGGTTTCACCGAAACGTTGGTTGCCTTACAGTCCTGAAAGGGACTCAGCACATACATGGGATACCCGAAAACCTTCGATTACATATATATATATATATATATATATATATATATATATATATATATATATATATGTGGTTTTGCCACTATTACCAAATAAAAACAATAAAATTATGAAGTGGCTGAACTGGTGTTTCAACTTAATCTTACACTTAAATTTCAAGAAAGTTTGTAAAAATAAGTGGAAATGAAGGTGTAGTTCTTGGTATGTGACATGTCAAAAAAGACGACAAAGTTTATTTAAAATAGCAAAGTAAATTATTACTTTGGCATCGCTGTATTCAACTTTTTTTTCATAACATTAATTACTTGAAATGATCTGAAAAATAATAATAACATTGGATTACTAGACTCCAAAAATCTAACAAAGAACCTCTATTTTTTACTCTAATTTTTAATACAATTGAGGGGTTAGATTTTTAAAAAATGGTATTGTTTATTTAGTTTTTTGGAGATATTGGTTAAAATAATCCAATTTTACAATTATTTTTCTCGCGTGGCATCACTTTGCCAATATTCTGGATGTAACCAATATGAAAAAGGTTATATAGTAACATGATATGACAGTAATGAATAAATTTACAAGGTTTTTTTCTAAACACACACAGCTATTAATTGTCTTATCAATTTCAGGTTTGGTGTGATGAAATAACCTCATTAAATTCCTCGATCGTCGCGTCGATTCGCTTGTTGAAGAAGAATTTCAATGCCAAACCGTTCCAACTTTAAACTCTACAATTAATGAAGCTGCTTTTATTTATATTTTAGGGATGAATAATTTAATATTTCATTACTATTTTATTACAGTCTTTATAAAATATAACATGTATTTTTTAAAGGGTTTTCTTAGCTAGCCAACTAAAAATATATTTAAAGGTTCAAGAAAAGTTAATTTATATATATATATATATATATATATATATATATATATATATATATATATATATATATATATATATATATATATTCTCGTTCTCAGAATAATAATACTTAATATATAGATAAAGACCTTGAAAGGTCTCTATCAATGTTAACAGTATATTAATATTGCAAGCCTTAGACAATAAACTCTCCTCTTCTCTAAATTCGACACGCTCTAGGCAGGTCTAGAGTTTGTCCTCTTGAAATTAAGCAGGGATAAATTATGTATATATTACCCTGTTATAACCTTATGTTGTTATAGGAGAATTGTCAGAATAACTTAGCAATAATTGAATATGTTTTAAACTGGATAGTTTGGTTAACAAAGTTCTGGAAAATATATGGATATATGATATATTCCAATTAGTTTAATAAAGAAATTTAACCCCGTAATTAGTTTTTTATTTTTATTTATTTACACTGCCCTACAGGACCAGAGTCCCTATTATTAGGCGGGAAAAAGAACAGAATTACACAAATCCTAAAGTTATATACATAATACAGACAGTTTAATAAGTATAACATAGCCGATAAACCAATCACAGATAATTATAAATAAACGATTTGACAACAGAAGAATTATAGTAAAATATATCAAATTTGTCTCTCAGATTATCAAGAGAATCCCGGCAAATATAAAAATACTGGAGATCTGTTATTCCTAGAACATAAAAATGGACTCTCGCAGGCAAATCAGTTGCCAAAATCTTGTTATTAACGAGTTTATATAAGAGATAGCAGATGGCAGAACTGAAAGAAGAGTTTGGCTAGAACACTTCGACATTTCAAACACCTTTCCTCTTAAATGTTCCTCGTATATATACCTACAATAAATTTAATCCGAAGTCAATATTTTATTTCATATTACCATTATCCAATAATATTATCATCAATTATTTAATATTATACATGTATTAATATGTCATACCTACACATATATAACAGCAAAGAGCAGAGTGTAAAAGCAATATAATATCCATATATTTGTCCCATCTATTTATCCTACATAAATTAATGTTATTATCTGATCAGCTTCGACAAAGTTATTATTGCCTATTATACGTTATTATAACGTATATTTTAGCATATTTATAAAATATTTTAGGGGACAAATTTTGAAGATTTTATAACAATTTACACGTCACAAACATGTTGTTCGGATTTTATCTGTTTTCGATAATAAATAATAACTCTTTAACTTTTTCATATTCAAATATAAACCAAAACTAACGTCGCTTATCCTTTCTCTATTTATATACCTATAAAATCTACTAGAATATATGATATTACAAGTCCAGAACGTAACAAATTATGATAACACATCGATATAACATTTTTTCGTTGATGATTCTTCATTATAATATTCCTACAATGGCGCATAAAAAAATTTTCCTAGTCCTTCGTTACAATATTTTTGCCCGGTAATCATTTACCTTCGAAAAGCTTTTATTTTTATTCTTACGTAATTAGTTTGTTTAAAGATAGATAAATAATGTTTTGAACTAAAATATGCCACGTTCATAAACATAAGTAACGAATATTTTTTTTTGTTTTCTCTATTGGTTCAAAATAATTTTAAATCAGTACTTTAAAAACATATATGTGCTGTTGCAATTAAGAGATGTTCACAGTGGTGTCATAGGGGAGGGGGTGGTATGAAGACAGAGGCGACACGGGATGAAAAATAGGAAGATTATAGTGCTGCACACCTTAGATAAAAAAAATATACTGTATTTAGTCTCTCAATTAATTAAACACATACACTACCCTCTAGTTACCAAAAAAGTCACCAATATTTTAAAGTTTTGTACCTCAACGTAAAGTTATCGTACAAGATCACTTGGGGTCTCCTTTTAAAGGTTTTTTTCGAGACGTTTCGAATGATATAAATGACAATTTTTTTTTCAAGACGTCATAATTTTTTTTTCAGTTTTTCCTTCTTTGATGTGATTTTTTTATGGGAAGTAGCTAGACAAAAAACTGTATGACTATTTGAGCTGTTTCCAAAAGCTACATAATACATATTCAATTGTTTCAAAGGGGCCAGCACAGTCCCCAGATCTTAACTCCATCAAACTCTTATGGGAAGAGTTGAACAGATTTGTACGAAAAGTCGGACCTACTACTTCAAATGCCCATCTATGGATCTTTTTACAAACAGGATAGAAAAAAAAAGACATAAACGTCATTCATATTAGTCAAAAGGTCTTGAAAAAAACATTTAAAATGAGGCTTCCATGGTGTTTTATTTTTTACGATAGCTTTACGCTGAGATGCAAAACTTGAAAATTTGATAACTTTGGTTTAGGGTGGGCATAAGTAACTGGACCACAGTGTAAAATATCCCTAAGAAAAAATATTTAGAGTTATATTATAGTAATATAAAGGTTTTTAAAGTTATTCATGCCATTATCAGTGAAGTTTGGCAGCAGCGCATGTTTTTATATTTAAAATCTTTTGCTTGTGAACTTCTGCCAAAGTTTTAACTATGGCATCTCTCAAAGCATTATCAATTTTGATAAAACTTCCACGTATTATGTTGACAGTCCGTTGAAAAGGCCTAAAAAAGGTAACGAATCCTAAATGATGAATTATGGTATAAGACGGTCCTGTTCAACAATAGAAATAGCAGAGTCTTTATTTTTTTTTCTTAAATTTTTCAATAAATATTGGAGAAACAAGCTTTCCATGTTTTGATGTTTTAGCTGACATGTTCGACTCTCCTGTGACATCGCGTTTTCGAATAGCATAGAGTTTCTCAACTTTTGGATATGTGCGATCCAAGTTTCCATACCAGTTTAAATCGCATCCTCTTTTAACAGATTTTTGGAGCTGGAGTGAACTAACCAATTTTTTTTTAATCTCGATAGACCATACGAGCTAGTAAAGCTAACACTGATCCGGCTCGAAGGACCAATGTTAGCCTTACTAGCTATTGTTTTTGTGATAGTTGCTAATAGTGTTAGGAACCCCATATAATTGTTAATCTATAAGTTGTAATAGATAATAAGATGAGTAAAACCCTTTTAGTTTAATACTGATTTACTATGGAAACTTATGGTATAATATATATATTCAGGCAGCGAGCCAGCTAAATAAAACTCGAAATTCATCAGAGGCCACCATCAGTTCTCAGCGAGTAATGAGACGAACCGCACTTGAAAATGCCAAATGAGATTTTGGCGAAACGTCGTGAAAACGATTTTTTGAACGAACGGATTGAAACCCGGAATAACTAAACTATTCATTCTACCATCCGTGAAAATCTACGATATAACATATATATATATATATATATATATATATATATATATATATATATATATATATATATATATATATATATATATATATATATATATATATATATATGTATACAATTTAATCTCTGACCTATTTTCCTAACGTAATAATATTTACAATAACATTGTCGAATAAGTAAAACAATTAATATTATTATTTTAACAATTATTGATCCAGTTTGTCAGCGTGGTGATATAGCGACATGTGTTGGAATATTGGGTCGTATTATTTTTGTATTTTATGTAAGACTAGCGACCCGCCCCGGCTTCGCACGGGTGCAATGCTGATACTAAATACATTACAGAAAAACTGTGACTATTTATTTTATTTTTACAACAATTATTACATCGGCCTCCGACGCGCTATTTAAAGGCACGCTGCCGCCGCCCCGGTCGGCCAGTACCGCCGCAAGCGCTACTTCCCGCAATTTTAAATCTGTAATATCTTCGAAAATATTCATTTAAATCTTGTGCTGTAAAGGACCATATAGATCTATATTAAATCAACAATGTATTTAAGCTATTTAATTGGATAAGGATTAATGCTGTATTGGTTAAAATCGCTTCAAAATTTGCCATTATTTGTCGTAAAAAGTAAATGACAAAAAAATGTTATTGTGGGATATCCATGAGAGATAGACATATACCATCGCGGAGTTTTCTGTAGACCTTTTCAATGTGTACAAATAATTAGTACATTATTTTGATAAATCTCGTAGGGTTCAGCCTGCGTTTGCAATGTAAGCGAAAAAAATATGATAATTAACGACATCACATTAGAAACCTCAAAAATAAC
The DNA here is from genome assembly GCA_034092305.1 of Diaprepes abbreviatus. Classification (NCBI taxonomy): domain Eukaryota; kingdom Metazoa; phylum Arthropoda; class Insecta; order Coleoptera; family Curculionidae; genus Diaprepes; species Diaprepes abbreviatus. The sequence goes on from JASJET010000176.1 coordinate 3,379,048, forward strand.
AGTATTTCTCCACTATTTAATGGATGTTATTATACATATAAACCTTCCTCTTGAATCACTCTATCTATTGAAAAAAACCGCATCAAAATCCGGTGCGTAGTTTTAAAGATTTAAGCATACAAAGGGACATAGGGACAGAGAAAGCGACTTTGTTTTATACTATGTAGTGATTAAAAATATGTATTACCTTAGATTAGGCACTAACAATTCTTTTTTTTAACAATATATGCAACACATATTATACGTTGCTTATTATTTATTACCTACTTTTATAGATGTTTTGTATCATATATATGGAGGGTCAAAGATATTGAGAGTAAAGGTAAAAAGCTATGTATTTAATTATCGCTAGTTTTTGAGATATTTGGATTTTTAGAGTTTTAAACAGTTACACACAAGGCTACAATAATTATGCGATTATGTAAAAGAATGTATTGACAACTATTTATAGTTTTTTTTGACGCATTTTATATGTAAATGTACTGTGAAATTTTTACCTAAAAACTGTATTTTTGAAGTTGGAAAACTACTTAGCAATAGCAGTGATTTTACATAGTTAAAAGTGCATTTTTGGAAGCACAGAAAAAAAAACAATATGTCTCTGTCCGCTCATGCCCCACTTTACCCTACAAAGTTTATAAAGTTGTTCCATCTTTAAATTTATCACACACTTTATACTTTACGATTGTGCTGGGTATGGCCCACAGTGTATTCCCCTGACAAATATAAACAGTATTGTGGTTTGTGCAAACCATAATTTTACGCTTGTGAAATCAGATATGCTATCAAAATGTTGCAAGTATTATGGTTAATGTAGTTAATTAAATGTTGCGTAACATAACATGAAAATTAGGTGAATGCGAAAGGATAAAAGTTATGGGCGTACAAATGAGAGGCGGGAAATGGGCGACATGTGCAGCTTAATTTTCTAGAAAATTTTATTTGAATACACGTGTTGCTGAAACGAATTTAGTTAGGTTTAAACAAAATAATGATAATAATAATTATTATTATATCATATATATATATATATATATATATATATATATATATATATATATATATATATATATATATATATATTGTCGCAGTACTACGGATCTACACTAAAAAATCACGACGTCTGGGCATTAAACAGTACCACTTAAAAATTAATATCCTACCGACACGCTCCGCTTCAAAATAAGTACAAATACAACATCTAATATATAATAAGTACGTCAACACAGGATATATGGGTAAAGGCGTCGACGGACCCACTGATGAGTCCAACCGTCGACGTCATGGACGAAACACTGCTGTAACTTTTGGGTCAAATATTTAATTAGATTGTATATCGCCGAGTGCAGGGGCATTTTCTTCGTGCGAATACAACAATATATATATATATATATATATATATATATATATATATATATATATATATATATATATACATCATTGCAACTCAACAGAGAGGATGTACCAGGGGAGCAATGGGATGCCAAGAACAATTGATGGTTGACTCTGTCATATGTAACCAGGCCTGTACCAACCAAAGAAACCTCTTTGCTGCCTATGTGGATTATAAGAAGGCCTTCGACTCAGTACCCAATGAATGGCTCAAAACTATATTGAGAATGTAGGGTCGATGATCATTTTGTTTTCTTTTTAGAATACATCATGTCAACCTGGAGAACTAGGATCCAACTGCAAGTTTCATCCAGCGATACATCGAAACTAATACTATCCCCATACGAAGAGGAATATTTCAGGGCGATTCACTAAGCCTATTGTGGCTCTGCCTTGCAATGAACTCTCTGTCACACCGTTTGAACTTCATCAGATACAGCTTTAGTATTAGAAAAAAACAACGAAGAGATAGTAATAGTGAATCATGCAAATGCTCAAAATTATCGAGGAGTTCTCTGGGGATATCGGAATGCAATTTGGACTTGACAAGTACCGTATTTTGAACATTGTTAAAGGGAAGATACAACCGGGAGCATTTGAGAAGCAAAATAGTGAAACCATTGCTGCAATGGAAGCAGATCAAACCTACAACTACCTAAGTATGAAATAGGCTAAACGAATTGACCATCGTACTTTGAAAGCCGAATGACAACCGAATTTGTCTGGAGGGTAAGACGGGTGTTACGAACTAACTTAAATAGTAACGCATGCTCTGCACTGAGCAACTCTTTTGGAATTGTGGAAAAGAGCAGAATGGACATTAAAAACATGCAAAGAAAAAAAGAATACTCTTAACAAAAGCATACAAACACTAACCTTGGCATGCTATTGAACGTACAATGCTTCCAAGATACCAAGGAGACTATAGCTGGGAGAACGGGATATTGCTTCTCACCATCAAACAGATTCCCTCTTCATGGACGGCATCCAAATGAGGTCATCCAGAATAATGTCGATAATTCAGAGCAACAAATACCGAGACCTGAAGGGCAATAAACAGCATCTAAACGATTTCCATAATTTTATCAATAACTGGATTGATACCAGAGAACCTTCTGCAGAATATCAGGCTACTGGACCTTGGTGAGCATCTGTATAAACCGATTCAAAAAGCAGTGATCCTTGCAACCGCGCGGACCGTCGAAAAGTTCGTGGAAATACAGCAGACCACGTCACCTAGGACCCGATAACATGGAAAGAGTCCCCATAGAGCGCCATAGTATACCTGGAATGAATCAATATTCCTTGGAGGAAGTGCGAAGCCATTTGGCTTAGAAATCTATAATAATAATAATAACAGACAAAATGATCATATTCTGCTTGACACAACGTATCCATTCAACTTATTGTCAATTCGGTTACTTGCAATCAATTGAAAGAATATTTTCGTTTCCTACGTAGAGTACCAAAAAATTCTCGACTCAGCAGGTAACACATGACTGGTTGGCAGCTATACTAAGAATATATTGAGTCAACGTAATATTGCGTTCTTTTTAGAACACCTCGGATCAACTTGAGGGGGGGGGGGAGGAATTAGTATTCAGATGCAAATATCTTTCAGTAACACCGTTGAGATAGACAGAATCTCAATACCAAGGGAAATATTTCAGGGAGATTCATTAACCCTATTATGGCAGAACAGTTCTCTGAATATTTGGGAGAGAGACACAAAAACTTAACAACCAAACTATGAAGTCTTAATTAACCAACGAATTTAAAAGATTGGTGAGACAGATACTGCAAATCTACCTCAATGAAAAAAATATATTTAAGACACTCAATACCTACGAGTGCGCTGCACCCAGTTACCCTTTTAAAATTGTGAAATGGAGTAGGACGAAGTCTGCAGAGGAAGATCAGAACATTCCTGATAAAAGTGCACAAACATCATCTTCATCGGTGACTGAACCGTATGGACCCCAACCAATATTACCTGTCCTAATTGCTATTGGCCAAAGGGAATTAAATCGGTGCTGGGAAGCAAATTTATTGAATCATGGAGGGGAGCTCCTGGAATGAGGTGGGCTAAGGAACATATAACTGGACCTAGTGCACAGCATACTAAGGAGCTTCTTTCCTTGGGAGGGAAAGAGCTGCGAATTGTGGTAGGATTGTTAACAGGACATTGCCACCTCAGGGGCCATCTTCATAGAATCGGTGTCGAGGGCGACCCGACATGCAGGTGGTGCGTGGAGGAGGACGAAACTGTTGACCATGTTTTCGGAGAGTGCCCAGCACTTAACGGACTGAGACAGAAATATGTCTGAGATACAGTTTTGTTACCAGAAGCAGTTAGGCAAGTTCAACTAACAAGGCTGCTTGGATTCGCAAAGGCGATCGGTCTCGAATGACCTGCAGATATGGTGGGATGGAAAGGGCCCAATGAAGGCCTAGACATCGATGATCTAGTATCACCACCCCCTTTTTCATTCATTCATTCATTCCCATCATCTTCATAGTGGCACTGAACGGACAATGGTACTAAGAAACCGTAGAGGAAGAGGATTGGTGGTTATTGGTAAGTAATTGAATCAACAGCTTACCAACTGACGCTTAAGTTATCAGAGCCTTCCTTCTATGCTGCACAGGGCAGTATGCGAGGCAGAAAACTCGATACCATTGCAGTTGCGGGAACATGAACTGACTTCTCATCACCAACTAACCAAAAGAAGCTCGAAGCCTGGTTACAAAAGCCCCTTCATGGACGATACACAAATGAGTCATGAGTGTTAAAGCAGTTTGGTATCTTCCTTCCATCTCATACCCCAACGTGTTATGCTGCCCTTCTCCCCGAAAAGTAAAAGGTTTTGCCTGTGATTGCAGCTGGCGAACAGATCACCAAATCTTTGATAGACGTGATTTCGTCCATCCGGTTTCCAATTCCAAATAATTATAAGATATAAAAAAATAGGGAGTCAAGTAACTTTCCCTCATCTAAACATATACAAACAAGATGACTTGAGAGGTGTGCACATTTAATCTTGCTTACGATTTTTTTTTCATTTCTGATCGAAAGTCATTACATAAAATAAATCAAAATAAGATTCATCCAGTGAAAGCAACGCACGCATTTCATAGATAAGTAGAAACTCCTACCAATAACATGGTTAAAATGGATAATATAAAAAACATGCACCCTCTCAGCACGTTAGATAGTAATCAATCAATCTTCCCTTCATCGATACTCGGGATACAATTAGTCTCCATTATAAAGCGGTTTATGTTGCTGATGCTGCAAGTTTCTAAATTACCCACTGTGCTAAATTTAATGCGGTTGCTGCATTTAATATCGTAAAAGTACACTGCTCGACAACAAAATTCCCACAGTAATTTATAATATTGAATTGTAAAAAATTCCTTGCCAGACCAGAGTTTTAATTATAACATTATGATTCGTTGTTACAATACATACACAGGGTGTTTCGCATAGTAATTTAATTACTTGATAAAAAAACTTAATTAATTACGTATAATGTTTAATTACTGCTGTTACTAGGCAGGGTAAGGTTAATTTTGAGGCATGTCCGTAGGATTTTTTCAGTCTGACATCGAAGTGGCAGGTTTTTGATATCCTACCGATATGCGTCGAAATTAATATTTTATGTACAGTTCCATGTCGTAAAATCTCACCGTCGATTTTTTTCCGCCACGTAAATTTAAATACAAGTTCCAGGAATGGTAAAGTACGACGACAGGTGTTTGGGAAAGGCGCCGGCAGACCCACTGACGAATCCACTACCGGTAACTGAGGACGAAACAACCAAACTTTTAGTGGTAAATTTAGGTTTGTAAATTGTAGCAAGGGAGCTACGTTTGCATCATCCACTGACGAGGCCATAAGGTGGTCGAAACGAGTATGAAGAGAGGACCAGAGTTTTATTTGCAGGAAGTAAACTGTTTCTAAATATCCTTTCCTTTTTCTCTGCTTTTTATTTCTTACTGAAATTTTGATTTTTTATATAAATAACTGTATTGTACACTGGATAGGTTATTTATTAATTCTATAAGTTATTATCGGTTTGTACACCGAATAAATCAAGAAGAGGAGAGATATTGTAGTGTATTTCAGTGTATATTTAGAATTATTGGCTTTCGGTCTTACTTAGACCACGTCAGAGGGCACACCTCAACCTTGCCATTTAGAGAACAGTCTCCAACGCAGGCGCAGCCTTTACACAGTACAAATCACGTAATAATTAAAACGTCAATCTTAAATTAAAATTTAAACGGTTAGAACAATGTAAACATTAATACTATTATTAACGATCAACTTTTACATTAACAATGGCCGCCTAGGTTCTCTTATTCTAAATTTTCCTGAAAAAACGAACTTTGGTGGTACTCATAGCGACTAATAAAACGACTTTTAGTAAAAAAAAACAGAAACACAATGGAGGTAGAAAAATAAATATTATAAAAGTATCTAGGTAATATACAGTGTCTTTTTAGAACCGTCAATGTAAAGTTGATTGTTAATAATAGTATTAATGTTTACATTGTTCTAACCGTTTTAATTTTAGTTTGGGATTGACGTTTTAATTGTTTACTTATTTATTTATTTATTTACAAACTCTACAGAGATATGTTCAATTACAGAGTAGGAATGTTTACAAAATCACTTAATACAAGTACAGGGTGAGTAAACGATTGGATGAAGTAAGTTTGTGCCTTTTCGGTGAATTTAACAAAGAAACTATATTTATTGTTTGATACAGTTTATTTTTACGCAGATTTTAAAAATATTTAGGACTCTACAGTGTGAGCCAAAAAACTAGGACAGCATAAAGTTGTATTTTTTAAATAGAACACCCTATATACGAATCGTATTTTCGATTTAGCTTATAATTTTAAATCTTTTTTATTAAGGGTTTACTATAGCAAAACTTTATAGTTTCTGAGATAATTAAGTTTAAAGAAAAAAAGTCACATTTTCAAGCATCAATTCAATCCTAAATAACGTTTTCAATTTTGTGACAAATATATTCAAATTTGGAATTTAGCAAGGCCAAGGATAAGTTAACATAATTTTTACCTAATATTTGCAATAAAAGCTACAGGGTGTTGAACACATCGGCTCAAATTTGAACAAGTTTAAATGAATAAATATCTTTTTTTTTAAATGGTACACCCTGTATATTTTCATGTTATTTAATAGAGTAATAAAAACCCTAAAAGTTTTGTTCAATATATCCTATACCTATTTATAATAGTTTTTGAGATATTTCAGTTTTTCTTATTTTCCATACTTTTTTACAGAAATAGTCTTCATTATCATAGTAGCCATGTAAAATAATAAAAAGAAACTACAGAAACAAACAGAATGTGGTTAAATATGATGAAATATATTATTCGTTATATTACAACGGCAATAGTTTAATTAAACATAATGTGAAAAAATTAACACAACAATAACGACAAGGCAAATACATATTTACTTTTATACTAAATTGAAACAAAAAAATTACCTATTAAATACTGATATTAATTATTTCATTTTAATAAGTGTTCGAATAAACGACCCTCTTGTGCAATGCACAAATTTAGTCTTTTTTGCAGATTTTCTCGGACCCTGGACAAAATTAGTGGCGTTATTGTTCTACAGATATCCCTAATCCTGTTTCGCATATCTTCCACTGTTGTTGGTGGATTAACATACACCTTATTTTTAATATAATCCCATAGGAAGAAATCTAATGGGGTGATGTCGCAAGACCTTGGTGGCCACTCAATGAAACCCCCACGTCCAATCCATTTTTGCGGATACCGTTGGTCCAAAAACGCACGAACTTCACGATGGTAATGCGGAGGCGCACCATCGTGCTGGAACCACATACTGTCGAGCTCATCCCTATCGAGACCTTGAAGCAGTTGGAGTAGTTCTTCTTGTAGAAAGTTCAGGTAACTATGGCCATTTAGTGGTTCATTAAAAAAGTGGGGTCCAATAATTCGATTATAATGAATACCACACCAAACATTTAATGACCAGTGGTTTTGATGTTGCACCTCTCTAATCCAAAATGGGTTTTCTGTGGCATAATAATTCATTCTATTTACGGCACCGTTACTTCTAAAAGTAGCTTCATCACTAAACATTACCTTGCATAATAAATTTGAATTTAATTGAATCTCCGCATTTATTGTACGACTAAAGTTTACACGACTTTCAAAATCCTGTCCATGCAATTCTTGGTGTAATTCCATGTGATATGGATGATACCTATATTTCTTGGTAGTACGATTAGCGGTGGATTGTGATGTTTCACATAATGCTGCTAACTGACGGCTACCAATATAAGGATTTTCCTGAACATTTAACAATATTTGTAGTTCTTTTTCTTCATTAGTTACTGGTTTGTTGACCACTTTACGTTTTGGATAATCAACAGTACCAGAAGAATCAAATCTTTGCATTAAGTTTTGAAAAGTATGGTTATTAGGCTGGCGTCGATCAGGATACTTCATTTTGTAAATTCTTTGAGCAAGAAGGCAATTTTTTTGAGCCTCTCCTATTGTATAAATCATATCTATTAACTCATTCTTTGGAAAATTCATTTTACAATATAAGATGAATGCAAAAAAACCAAACTACACTACATAAAAACCAAAAGAAGCGATTGCGGTTATAAATTTGACACACAGAAAACTGTTCTTTTACATTGTTTTTGCCATGGCTACTATGATAATGAAGACTATTTCTGTAAAAAAGTATGGAAAATAAGAAAAACTGAAATATCTCAAAAACTATTATAAATAGGTATAGGATATATTGAACAAAACTTTTAGGGTTTTTATTACTCTATTAAATAACATGAAAATATACAGGGTGTACCATTTAAAAAAAAAGATATTTATTCATTTAAACTTGTTCAAATTTGAGCCGATGTGTTCAACACTCTGTAGCTTTTATTGCAAATATTAGGTAAAAATTATGTTAACTTGTCCTTGGCCTTGCTAAATTCCAAATTTGAATATATTTGTCACAAAATTGAAAACGTTATTTAGGATTGAATTGATGCTTGAAAATGTGACTTTTTTTCTTTAAACTTAATTATCTCAGAAACTATAAAGTTTTGTTATAGTAAACTCTTAATAAAGAAGATTTAAAATTATAAGCTAAATCGAAAATACTATTCGTATATAGGGTGTTCTATTTAAAAAAATACAACTTTATGCTGTCCTAGTTTTTTGGCTCACCCTGTAGAGTCCTAAATATTTTTAAAATCTGCGTAAAAATAAACTGTATCAAACAATAAATATAGTTTCTTTGTAAATTTCACCGAAAAGGCACAAACTTACTTCATCCAATCGTTGACTCACCCTGTACATCACAACAACAAATTACAGGAAAAATAAAGAAAAATTACAACATTTTTTTGAGCAGATTTTTAAAACTATTGAGACCTATACTGAATATATCACATTGTTGCCTTATTTCATTATACAATTTACACATATTTATAATAGGAGAATTTAAATAATAGTTAGTGCGTGCTCCATTCACATACAAAACCACAGGATGTCTTGTTGGGTAAGCCGGTACATGAAAATTTATTAAAGCTAGCAAATCAGGGTTGTCAATATTACTATTAATAATTTTATGCAAGAGTAATAAACATGCCTTAGTTCGGCGACTTTCTAATGTCTTTAAGTTGTATGTTTTCATAATATCGAATTTTGGAATGTGTAGCTGATATCTGCCAGTTTGCTTGTAATACATGTATCTTAATAGTTTGTTTTGAACTTTTTCTGTGGCATGTTTATGATTAAAGCAATAGGGGTTCCATATAATAGAACAATATTCTAGGGTAGTTCTAACATAGGAAACATAAAGCGTTGAAATACATTTTAAATTATTAAAGCTCTTGCAATCTATCATTTCTAATATTAAAGTGTAGACCATATTTTAGTGACCAACGATAAATCCTGTTGAAATCATCCTGAAGGTTTTCATAGTCTTGTATATTTTCAATGTTTTTGTATAATTTTAAGTCATCAGCACACAATAAAGATTTTGAATTATTAATCTCTCTAGTTAGATCATTGGTAAATAAAAGAAACAATAGTGGTCCCAGATTGGATCCTTAAGGGACACCTGATGTTGCAATGAAATAATTTAACCTATATCCTCTAACAAAAATTTTTTGCACTATATGCTTTAAATAAGATTGAAAAACTGAAGTAAGTTACTGTCAAAGCCAAATTCTATATCTAACTTATCCAAAATAACACTGTGTAGAATGTCATTTTTGTTTTTTTTTACGGGGGTAATTAAAATGAATAATTTTTCTTGAAAGTTTCTATTAGGTTAAAACTAAATTTTTTCTTTTAGACATGCAACAGATTACATCACAACAGATTAAAGAGAATGCAAATTAAACTCCATTAGCTTTGTCAAACTCTAGCTTATATCTAGCACACAAAAATCTTTCCAAAACATTTTCGAGCCGACCAAAAAAAAGTTTGATCCCAAAAAACAAAAGTATAAGTTATCTCCAAAAGAATTACTATTGATTCAAATTTTATTACTAGCTCACTCTGCACCCGCAATATTAAATTTTGCATTTCTAATTAATTTCCGGAACTTGATAATCTTTATTGTTTACAGGCAAATGTAGTGAGATTGCCGCGTAGAAATGCAATAAATTTGTACGTAATCAGTATTCTAGAATTGTAGATAATAGTTACCAGATAACTTTAGTTAATAAAAGTTTAATACCCAGATATAGTGGAATTAACAATCTAATGTAAAAGAGAAAAGTAAGTGTACAAGGAATGCTGAAATAATTGTCTATCTCCGTAAGACATTATTAAAAAATATTATGAATTTTTCACAAGTTGTAATACATTTGTTCCAAAATACCAATAGAGGTATAGAACTTTTAAATGGAATAAAACAAAGATGAATTTTTTAAATGGACATGAAATTTACTTTATTCGAAAGATAACCTTCTGGCATTATAATTTAAATATGACTTCTGGCATACGACCGCCACGGCTGGCTCGGACGTAGTCTAATCTGGAGGTCCAATTTTCGATGACTTTTTCCGACATTTGCGGCCGTATATCGGCAATAACGCGGCGAATGTTGTCCTCCAAGTGATCAATCGTTTCGGGCTTATCGGCGTAGACTAGCGACTTCACAAATCCCCACAGAAAATAGTCTAGCGGCGTTAAGTCGCACAATCTCGGAGGTCAATTCACGGGTCCATGTGTGACATGTTGCGCCTTCTTGTTGAAACCACAGCTCCTGCACATCATGGTTGTTCAATTGATGAACGAAAAAGTCAGTAATCATGGCTCTATAGCGGTCACCATTGACTGTAACGTTCTGACCAGCATCGTTTTTAAAGAAGTACGGACCAATGATTCCACCAACCCATAAAGCACACCAAACAGTCAGTTTTTCATGATGTAACGGAGTCTCAACATACACTTGAGGATTATCATCACTCCAAATGCGGCAGTTTGGTTTATTGACGTATCCATTCAAACAAAAGTGAGCTTCATCGCTAAACAAAATTCACTTATGAAAATCGGGATCAACGGCAATCTTGTTTTGGGCCCATTCACCGAATCTACGCCTTGCTAGGTGATCGTGTGGCTTCAATTCTTGCACGAGTTGGATTTTGAAAGCACGCAAACCAACATCTTTCCGCAAAATCTTCCATAAAGTGAATGGACACATATCCAATTCCTGTGCACTGGTAGACTGATTCGGGTCTTTTTCTACGCTACGCTCTACAGCAGCAATGACTTCTTCTGTACGCACTGTACGACGTCTCTGTTGATGCGTATTATCATTTAGAGTAAACGTGGTGCGAAAACGTTCCATAGTTAATCGAATTAATTGCTCTGATGGACGATTATGTTGACCGTAAAATGGACGTAGTGCGCGATACGTATTTCGAACAGAACCATGATTTTCAAAATAAATTTGCACAATTTGGAAGCGTTGTTCAGGCGTCAGTCTACTCATGTTGAAATGCCAAACCAAACTAACATAAATCACTTGACAGCTGACAAAATGGCCGCCAGTTAAAAAAGTGTTACCAACTTAAAGTTTTATACCTCTATAAAAACACCCTTCATATTCATATGACAGTAGGGTTGGGCTGATTCTTCAAAAAAAAATGGTAATTTTTTAGAAATTTACGTTTATGTAAACGACAAATATTTCGAGTTGGAAGTAATTTAAACTATAAATTAAAACTTCGTAGTTTAATCTCCATAAAATAAAATTAATAAAAAGTTTGGCAGCAATTATGAAACTTTCAAGTTGGCAGAGAGAGATATTAAAAATACATCGTAATGATGAGTTTGACTTAGGAACTAAAAAGATGTAGTATTTTAAGAAACTTTCAAAGTTTTAATTAAATTTTAAAATATACAAGTCTATACAAAACGATGGTATAAATTTCTGAAGGAAAATATGATCTAGCTCAATTTATCTTAAGTTAATAGTATCTGAAATACAGATTGTCAAAATTATAACTCTTTTAAACCTTTTTGTAAATATTCATCTTAATAATAAGTACAGAATTTGATACTTTCAAGTTTTTTTAGGATCAGAAATCAAGATATGACTACAGTTTCGATGTACATTTCAGAAAGCGCTACCAGCATCTCTTCAGTCTATTGTTAAGTATTCTGTTGCATATTTAACACCAAAAACTAAGTTTTAATATCCTAGCAACTTTCAAGAAAAATAGTTCATTTTAATTATCTCCGAATAAAATTAAAAAAAAAAACTTTTAGGTAATAAATAGCAAAAACTGTATCGTTAATTATCAAAAAATAAGTAGTTTTTCAAAAAAAAAAAAACATAATAATAATACCACTAAAGCAACGGGACAATTTTATAGTATTGTGATAATTTAGTACAAAACTTTGTTATTTAGTAGTTTTAGTACAAAAATCTTGATGTGCCTTAAGACTTTGGATTAATCCTTGCATTTCTTTTTTGCAGCTTTTACAAATCGCCCTACAACCAGAATTATTAAGATCTATTTTCCTAATAGTTTATTGTTCATTCCTCTCAGCCACATCAACGAAAATAATTACTAGAATAAAAATTGCACTACTTCACTGAACCAGAACAGACCAGTAATATAACAAAATGAGCACGAATTATTACCCCTTAACAATTTATAGACAAACCAGTAAGCGAGTTCTCACAAAAATTTTCTGGCACTAGGAGCAACTAAACTGATAAAAAGAAGTTTTGACAAAGTAAAAAAAAAGGAAAATATGTCTTGATTTTTTATTTAGTGAATTAAAAATTGAAAATTAATACAAAAACCTACCCAGTTTACAATACAGTAATTTATTCTAAATAATGAATAAGTGAAAAGTGATTTGGGTTTTTAATTGCAACAATATTATATATATATATATATATATATATATATATATATATATATATATATATATATATATATATATATATATATATATATATATTGTTGTGTAAACTACATCTCACCGATAATTCCCGCCACAGTTTAAGTTCAAATAGTAGGATCAAAAATTATAGAGTACGACAACGGGTGTCTGGGAAGGTGTCAGTCGAAACCACTGAGGAGTCCTAAGGCTGGCACCGGGACGAAACACCCCAAATTTTTTACTTTACAGTTTGTTCGTATTTCTCGCTGGGTACAGAGACCTTAGCAAAATACGACATGGCATCCCTGGTGGGGAACTTGCACTTGTGGCGTCAAGTAGCATGGGTGCTTAGCCGCACCGAATCCGCGACGGGATGTTAGTCCCCGCAGTTCTCAGGCCCAATAACAATCAAGCCTTCCTTGTAATCGTGATTTGGAGTGCAAATCTCCCATTCTCAAAGAAGGTTGATTGTCTACAGGCGGGGGTGTTGTGTAAACTACATCTCACCGATAATTCCCGCCACAGTTTAAGTTCAAATAGTAGAATCAAAAATTATATAGTACAACAACGGGTGTCTGGGAAGGTGTCAGTCGAAACCCACTGAAAAGTCCTAAAGCTGGCACCGGGACAAAACACCCCAAATTTTTACTTTACAGTTTGTTCGTATTTCTCGCTGGGTACAGGGACCTTAGCAGAATACTATATATATATATATATATATATATATATATATATATATATATATATATATATATATATATACAGGGTGTCCAAGATAAGGATCCTAAGCATGGGATCTCGGAAACAGTTGGAGATACGAGGTCGGTTAAATTACAGAAAAGTTGCGCAATTTAGTGCTAAATTAAACGCAGTTAAAAAAATTTAAAAATTTCAAGCACTTCCGGAGATTTCCGGAAAAAAACGAAATTTGGCAAAATCGTTTTTAATTTTTGCAGGCTTTATTTAAAGAGATATCCGAAAATAAAAGGTAGTTTCTCATTGCCACTTTTTATTTTTTATAATTTGGTCTAAACAAAATTTAAATCCGACGTTTCGTTTCTGAGATACCATCATGAACTTTCATTTTTTATATGGAACAAAAAAAAGTATCCCATGTATTTGATAGCATTTTTTATTACAAATTCAACGGTGTATCACACTTGCATATCAAGTGTGTAGTTCATTGGCTTTTATAAAACTGATATACCTTTCTCTCTCGCTCTCACGGAGCTCTTATGGAAAGTACTTGAACTACGTATTCGATATGCAAGGGTGATACACCGTTGAATTTGTAATAAAAAATGCTATCAAATACATGGAATACTTTTTTTTGTTCCATATAAAAAATGAAAGTTCATGATGGTATCTCAGAAATGAAACGTCGGATTTAAATTTTGTTTAGACCAAATTATAAAAAATAGAAAGTGGCAATGAGAATCTACCTTTTATTTTCTGATATCTCTTTAAATAAAGCCTGCAAAAATTAAAAACGATTTTGCCAAATTTCGTTTTTTTCCGGAAATCTCCGGAACTGTTTGAAATTTTTAAATTTTTTTAACTGCGTTTAATTTAGCACTAAATTGCGCAACTTTTCTCTAGTTTAACCGACCTCGTATCTCCAACTGTTTCCGAGATCCCCATGCTTAGGATCCTTATCTATATATATATATATATATATATATATATATATATATATATATATATATATATATAAGGCATTGATAATAATATAAGCATATCCGTAAAAAATAATACCTAGTTGTAAAATATGAGATGGGTAATATACATATAAATATATAAATAATATTACGAACTAAACTAAATAGTAGAAATTTGTTTAAGGCGCTCAATATATACGCTTGTTTTGCACTTAACTACTCTTCTGGAATTGTCAAATGGAGCAGGACGGACAAAACTACAAAAACATCACCCTCGAAATGCCATTGAACGTACAATGCTTCCAAGACATCAAGGAGGAACAAGATTGGTGGATATTGGTGAGCAGCTCGATCAACAAATAATAAACTTATGTTCATATTTCCACAAGTTAGCGGACTCTTCCACGCTACATCGAGCAATATGCGAGGCAGATGATTCAACGTCGCTACAATTGAGGGAACAGGGTATTGCTTCTCACCACCAAACAGACCAAGAAAAGGTACAAACCTGGCTACAGAAGCCACTTCATGGACGGCATCCAAATGAGGTCAATCAGTACAATGTCGACAACTCAGCGTTGAACTACTGGTTGATTTCATGACAAATGTTTTCGGGAATGGAGGGCTTCAAGTTAAATTGGGTTAAATTCTTATATTTAGTCTCATGAATTTGCACTAGTGTTCTGTACAGACCTTTCAGAGATACCCTGTATATTTTTAGTCGCAGTATACAAATAAATTAATTTATCAAACTTTCAGAAATAAATTATGACGACTTATAAACACTGCATAATTTTGTGCACGAGTGTATATTTCCATAGATCCTTAAACTAATAAATTGTATTGTTGTTTCGCACACTAAACGCTCCAGGTACCTACTTAATATAAGCGCCTATCTCGATTAATTTATACCTCTCGTTTGCTCCCTTAGTGCAAGTATCACGTTCAGCATAAATTTAATTACTACCCCTCCATACACTACCAGGCTTTACCTTCCTTTAGAATACTAACTTGCTAAATTTATTTCGCACTTAGAAGGAATATGGAAATTTTATTGTAAAAAGGAATGCACTGGGTAAATTACGGCTTCCTGGTTAATTAGCTCTTGAAAAACCGAAAAAAAAAAACGTAATTAAACAATAAAACAAATAAAATAAAACAATATTTTATTTCAAAGGATCAACTAAAATAGATACAGTTATCCTGGCTAAATGAAAACAATCTTGGGAAATAAAATTATCTTTATTCCATGTCTTAATATATAGATTTGTTATTTTCCCATTAAGCAAATAAATTTTCACAAATAACTCTATAACAAAAAACATAATGCGAAAAAATAACGAATACAAAGAAAACTTAATAGATAATCTTCTAAAAAAGGAACTTACTAAGACAGGAATTCTGTAGCAAAAATGGATACACTGAAATAGAGTAATCTTTAGGGTGTAAAACAGTAAGTGTAAACAAAAAAAATGGAATAAATTAGTTAACAATAAAGATAAAATTAACAAATTAGACAAATCAAGACATAACATAAATTGCTCAACTGTATCTATGGGCTAAAAAGGAAAAAATTCAATATTAAATAATGAAAATAAACTTTGCAAAGGGTACAAGAAGCCAGCGTCAAGGACAGCAAAAATTGGATCAAATTGTACTAGAATAAAAGCAGAAGTTTAAGAAAGAGATAGGTGAAGTGCAAAAAGACATAGGAGAAGTACGACAAGAAGTGAAAGAAATAAAAGATAAATAGATAGAAGCAAAAGTACGCCAAGAAATAAATAGTATTGAATCAATTGTGCGACAAGACGTAGAAGAAGTGCAACAATAAGTGAAATAAATTGTAGACGGGATGGAATCAAAACGACATGAAGAAGTAGATATTATAGAATCTAAAATGAAGGGCTTTTAGATGGAAGTCAGTAAAATAAAGGCGGATGATCTTTCTGACCATACAGAGACCGCAGGGACAACTTCAACAGTGCAGTTCTAAAATCAGACATAGAATAAGTTATATTTCACGTTATAGCAAAAACCAGATGTGGAGGAATTGGACACATGAAAAAGAACTGTCGGATGCAATTAAGAAATCAAATAAAGTACTGCAGATGTGGACGAACTTGACATATGAGATGGAACTCTCGGGTGCAATTAAGAAACCAGATCAAGTGCTACAGATGAAGACTAACTAAACACATGAGAAGGAACTGTCAGGTGCAATTAAGATCTAGTTTATCATCAAGAGTTCGTACAGAAGCGACGCAGGACAAACTGCAATAATACAACTTTAACATCAAATATAGACCAGGAAGACTTCATAACAACACAGATACCTTGGCAAAAAGACCATGTAAGGAAGGAAGCAAGCATAACGAAAGGTAAGGTTTCCTATTCGGAAAGTCACTTTAATGTTAATTCAAGCATTGAAGACATATCTTCAACTCAAAGAAAGTTATGAAAGGCATTCTAGATGGGAAGGTATCCCAGATAAAATACTCATAGTCAACGCATTTTGGGTCTCAGTAGGACTCGCAATTGATTGACGACGGAAAAGTGTCGAGGGCAGAGAAATTAAAACACAATTGATAGTAACTAGAAATTAATTTCCAATGGTTTTAGAAGAAGTGCATAATGGGAAGTCTAGTGCTCATGTAAGAATTAACAAAACTCTAGAAAAACTTCGAGAAAAATTTTACTGGGTTATCTACAGAAAAGACATAAAATCTAAGTACTAGATCTAATAGAAAAATAAAGAATTATAATCTGGAATACCTTTTGAATGAACGGCTACTAATATAGCTGGACCAATCCCAGAGACAGACAAAGGTAACAAATATATCTTGGTTGCTCTCAACCTCAACAGTAGCTGAAGTCTTAGTCAACAATGTGTTCAGCCGATTTGGAACTGCCTTGGAGCTACATTTTGACCAAGGAAGTAATTTGGAATCCAAACTTTTTCAAAAGCTGTGTAAACTATTTAGCATTCGTAAAACTGGACAGCAGCTCCACATCTTCAGGCAGATTGCATGGTAAAACGATTTAATAGGATGATTAAAGAGCAACTCTCGAAAATTGTGAACAGACATCAAAAAGATTAAAACAAATATTTGCCAATCTTTTTAGTGGTTTATCGATCTGCAGTGTATTAAACTACCGGAGTTATCCCAGGCAAAGTCACATTTGGAAAGGAATTTAGATTGCCTTGCGACATAATGCTTGGTTTCTCAAGTGATGAAAGTATGGAGATTGAAGACTGGGTGAATATTTTAGAAGAGAAGTTGTCACAATTTCATGACCTAGTTTGAGAACGCATTGATCTGGCCATAGATAGAATAAAGACAAGATATAGCATCAAGGCAAACTTTGCAGGATTCCAGCAAGGTGATGGAATCTACCGAGAAGGGTCAATTTTCTGAGTTGATGCCGTCATGGGAAGGACTATGTACTGTTCTGAAAAGAATCAAGGACATGGTTTATAGAACTCAACGAAGTCTCAAGGTCAAAATGAACGTGACACATTTCCACAGGTTAAAGGCATATCACAGAAGTATCGGAGTAGGAAGAGTACAGTATAACGAAAGGACTAAGAGAGCTTTTTGATGCGCCCTTTTTGATGTGATGAAAAATATATTATATCGATGAGTCCTCATAATGTGTTATGTTTCTTGTGATTTCTATATTTGTATTATCGGATATTCTAGTGGATTCTATAGGGTATATAAATAAGGTCAGGATATGAGTAGTTAGTTATATTTAAAAAGTGAAGGTGTTGATTAGTAGTAACTAAAAAGTTGTTATTTATTAATGAAAAATGTC